>CM021100.1:933011253-933128709 GCA_007115665.2 Sequoiadendron giganteum
TCCCTCTATCTCCCACTCCCTCCCTCTCCTCAACTCTAAACCCTAAAACCCTCTACCCTAATCCCTCAACCCTATACATCTCCCTCCTACCCCCTCTCCCTCTCTCAAGTCTCTCTCTCTCATTCACTCCCTCTATCTCTTTTCCACTCCCTCTCTCTCTCAATGCCTCTACCCTAATCTCTCTCACACTCCCTCTCCAACTCCATCTCCCTCTCATCCCTCCCAACCCCTCTCCCTCTCTCAATTCTTCCCCCCCACCCTAACTGAATAACTCTCTCTCCCTCTCAAGTCTCTCTCTCTTAGGTCTCACTCCCTCCCATGCTACCTAGACTAATATATCTCACTCCAATACCCTCTCTCACACTCCCTCTTTGTCAGGTCTCATGTACCTCCCACCCTACCTAGAAAAATCTATTTCACTCCAACCCCCTCTCCCACACTCCCTCTCTCTCTCCCCTTTTTGTCTTTTTATCTCTCTCAAGTCTCATCCCTCCCAACCCATCTCTCATTGCCAAGTATTTCCCCCCACCCTAACTGGATAACTATCTCTCCCTCTCAATTCTCTCTCTCTCTCTTAGGTCTCACTCCTTTCCTTTCTCTCTCGGGTCTCACTCCCTCCCTCTCTATCTGAAAAAAATTCAATGCAACACATTTGGCGCTCGCCAAATTTGGCAAGTGCCAAATGTGTTTTTTCCTTGGAACGGTAAAATAGAGGTTGACCCTGTGATTCAGGCCCACATGTTTCTGCATTTGTTTGGTTCAGCGCTTTATCTGACTCATAAACGCCATTTTTATGTAGTTGACTCCTTGTTGTACCAATCTATGTTTGATCCATCAGCTTTTTACCACCAATTTGCATGCTAGATAATGTAGAAGACAATTTGAAGTTTTTACATCATTTTACATTATCTCAGGTAATATATTCATTTTGATAATATTGAAATATTTTTATTTAGTTTTTTTTTTTTGACAATATAAACCAAATTCCTTTCATGATTTTATAATCATAACAGTTTGACATAGAATTCAACATTGAATTAGATAGGAGTTGCATAAAAAAAGTTTATTTTTTTATGAGTTTGAAGAAAAAAATGAAAAACATGACATAATTTAGATGAATTCATGTTTAAACTTATATAAATGACATCAACTTAACACAAATTTTCTTATGAATTCTATTTGCATTGCTTATAGTAGTCCATTTCCATCATGGCTAGTGGAATTCACTCTATTTCATTTTAAGTAGATGTTTATATTGAGTTTTTTTGTTTTATTTTGACAATTTATAGACCATTCATTTGATGATTTTATTAATATTCATTGTTACACATAGAATTCAACATTTAATTAGATGGATCCTGCATGTAAACATTTATTTTTTAGGAGTTTGTTCAGATAAAAATAGAAAACATGACATAATAGATTCAAATTCATTTATGCTCCTTGATGGATTGTACCTTTAACCTCTTCTAATGTAACTGCCACATTACCTTTAAGAACTTGATAGGAAATGGTTGATACCTAGACTTGTTGTAAGGTGTTTTCCCTAGTATGGTGTGATTCAAAATTTCTATTCATTGTTGACTTATGATTTTTAGTGATGGTTGTGGGAAAACTTTTATTTTCAACTAATTTGGAAAACTTAAGAGCTTTCATCAATGTTTATGCAAGTTTACATTCATTATTTTGTGCCATAAAATATTCACCTTCATTATGTGCTTAGATAAATTCAAGTGACTTGACATAGTTGTTAATGCAAGTTTCCATTCATTCATACCATTTACCTTTCTAATAAATAAAAAATGGGAAAATTTTGTGCAATTGAAAATGCTTATTGTCTTTCTAAGTTACCTCATTGCCAAAGAAATAGTGAATAATTCCAAGATATAGCATCACAAACCCTTCTTTGAATTCATGTTCTTCATGGCTTGGTTGTGTTTTTCATCATTCTCTATGATAAATCAAGGAGCTTTGAAGGACAATCACAATTTGGTTTTGACAACAATAAGCACAAGATTCTCTAGTTTCCAAAGGTGGCAGAAACTTATACCCTAGGTTTGACACTTATTTTCTCCTAAGAACTTTTCTGCACTCCAAATACTCCACTCAAACCCTTCTTAGCATTGATCAATGCTTACATGAAGTAATTTTGTACAAGTCCCTCAAAGTACTAGGTTTTACACAGTATAGTTGCAAAAAGAAACAAACTGTCCTCAATAACTCATGCAAAATGATGATTTAGCAACCCTCCTTTTTCCAACACATGCATATAGGCCTACAAAAAATTAGTACCAAGTTTCATATATTTTCACGGGACGCATCAAAAGTTATTGTTTGTTTGAAGCTCACTATAAACCCTAGGTTGGGGACAATAATGTTTGATAAGATATGCAATGTTTGATAGGTTACATTAGTTACATTATGTATAGGAATCAAAAGGCATGTTTGATAATATATGATATGTTTGATAAGTTAAATTAGTTATGCAATGTAAAGCAATGCTTTGATTTTTAAAGATATGCAATGCAATGTAATCAATGATATGAATATGTTTCATAAAATGCAATGTAATCAGCAGTATGGATATGTTTCAAAAAATGCATTACTGAATTTTCTTGCAGTATGGAGATAGACATGTATGAAAAATGTTGTACCATAGACATGTTTGATAGGATGCTTTGGTAGACATGTACAGTTAAAGGATATAGATTTTACAACCTTGACACAAAGCAATGGATTGTTAGTCAAGATTTGGTTTTTGATGAAGGGGGGGTATGGAAATGGAAAAAAAAAAGATTTCAACAAACTACACCATTAATCATGAGTATTGAAGATGATCAAGTTCCTCCTCTCCCCACAAGCTCAAGTGGAAGTTCAATCCCAAGTTCACCAAGTTCTTCTTTAGGTGATAGTTCAATTCCACCATCTAGTCCAAACTCTTCATGAAAGGTAGGAAGTTTAAATGAAATTTATCAAAGGAGTTCTAATGTGAATCCAAATGTCAATTATGATTTTCTTAGTACAATTCAAGTTGAACCTTGTGTGTATGAAGAGGTTGTAAAAGAAATAGTATGCATTGATGTTATGAATGAAGAGATGCAAGCAATTTATAAAAATAATACATGTGAATTAGTGAAACTTTCTAAAGATAAACAGGTGATTGGTGTCAAATGGATTTACAAGGTCAAATATCATGCATATAGCTCAGTAGAATACCACAATGCAATTTTAGTTGCCAAAGGATTTGCACAAACACCTACAGTAGATTATTCAGAAACCTTCACTCATGTTGCCGGACTTGATACAGTCAAGATTATATTGGCTATTGTTGGACAATGCAAATAGTCAATGTATCAAATGGATGTAAAATCAACATTTATTAATGGTTATGTAGATGAGGAAGTATATTTGGAATAGCCTATCATGGGTATTAAATTTCAGGAAAAGAACACTTAATTTACAAGTTGAAGAAAGCTCTTTATGGGTTGATGCAAGCTCCTCGTTCTTGGTATGCTAGAATTGATATTTATTTCATGAAGAAGGGATTTGAAAGAAGCCACTCTGAGCCCACATTGTATGTCCAATGTATTGGTAATGACATTATCATATTTTTCCTTTATATTGATCTTATTTATACAGGTAATATCCCAACTCTCATGGAGAAATTTCAAGAAAAAATGAAACAAGAATTTGAAATGTCATATTTGGGACTCATGCATTATTTTCTAGGTGTGGAGGTGCAACAATAATGTAAAGGTATACTTATTTCTCAAAAAAAGTCTGTAGTTCAATATTTATTGAAGCAGTTTAGAATGATGACATGCAATGCAGTTGCAACACTTATAACCCTTGGTGAGAAATTAACCAAGGAAGATGCAAGTTCCAAATTGGATGCTACCCTATATAGAAGTTTGGTTGGGAGGCTCATGTACCTCACTACAACTAGACCTGATAATATGTATTATGTGAGCCTTATCTCTCGGTTCATGTAGAATTCACATGAGTTTCATCGACGTGTTGCAAAAAGAATCTTAAGGTATGTGAATGGTACATAAAAATTTGCAATTCATTATTCTCCCACTAATAAACTTGAGCTAGCTGGTTACACATATTCTGATTGGGTTAGTTTAGTGGATGATACAAAATCAAAATCTAGTTATGTTTTCTCATTTGGTTCTAGAGTTGTATCTTGGAGTAGTAAAAAATAGGAAATTGTGGCTCTCTCTTTCATAGAAGCATAATATATTGGAGCAACATCTGCAAGTTGTCAATCCATATGGATTTGAAGGATTTTAGAGGACCTACATTTGGTTCAAGAAAATCCAACAACTATTTATTGTGGTAATAGTAGTACCATTGCAATGACTAGAAATCTTGTGTTTCATGTTATATCGAAGAACATTGAGATCAAACATCATTTTATATGTGACTTGGTTCAAAATGGGGTACTGGAATTATAGTTTTAAGTTGTTGATATCTTTACCAAGGCTCTTCCTACAACCTGTTTTGTTGCTTTGAGAAATAATTTGGGTCTCATCCACGTTGCTCATCCAGGGGGATATTAAAGACAATAGTGTGCATGATCAGTGAAATGGATTGATAATGTTGCTTTATTCTTTTCTTTTCAACAAATTTTTGTTTTAGTTTCTTTCTTTAAATCTTGTTTGATGCTTTGGCATCTTTCCTTAGTTTTTTATTTTAGCTTTGTTTTTCACACAACCTATTTGTTTAGCTATTGTCTTAAATCTCTTATATACAAAGATCATTGTAGTAGATTTTCTACATAGTTGAATACAATATAGTCAATATTTTTTCAATCTGGTGTTCACTCAATCTTTGAGCAAAATTATTAAGCTTTTGTTCGTTGATTTATATTATTGAATGTGACAAATATTTCAGTTTTAGTTTCCATTTTAGTGTAAGATCTTTATAATTTTCATCTTTCACTTATTTTGTAATCATTGAATGCCATGAGACATTTTGTCTTGAGACATTCTGTTTATGTGCCTTTTCAATGTTTTTGCATTATCTATATTCCACAAAGATGGGTTTTTTATGATTTTTTGTTTCAATAAGGCATTTTCTTAATTAGTTCAGGCTTCAACATTTTTGAAAGTATGTCTAACAAAGCATTTTTGCATGCTCCATCTGATAAGATTCGGATTCCAATGGTAACTATAATGTGTTGATGTACTACTCAAAATCTTGTAAATGCTAGGGAATTATCATCCCTATTGTTAGCAAATTTACCTTTTTTTTTTGGTAAAGAGGCAAGAGATGCCTATATATATATATATATATATATATATATATAATACAAAACAATAGAAAATGTCTATGATTGCCACCTGATACTAGCAATGCATTTTAGAGGTTTAACCATACAGTATCCATATGTGATTTATCTGCCCTAACCACATTAGCAGCACTACTTTATCTACCATTACAAAATGACAATTTTACATCCCCTAAACTAGACCATAGACTAATCATACAGGCCATAACAGAATTATTACATTCCCATTTACAAAATACCCACTTAACTATGAAAAATATACCTATAAACACTATATTTTAACAAAATTTCTCAGAGTTGGCCTAATGGTAGAGAACTTGTACTCTTGAAAGAGAGGTCACAAGTTCAAATCTTGCAGGCAGTAAGGTATGTACACCTTGTATTGTGGAGCACGAGTTAGCAAATTTACCTTTATATGATAATGTTTAGACTATATTTTTAAAATGTATGAATCATCCTTATACTTGCTTACGTGGAATAAGAATGATAGCTTTGCAAAGAACTTTAAAATTTGTGTAATATGACATAGGTAGTACCTTTCCAATTAAATATATGTTGTAGAAACTAGATAGATATATAGAAATATACCTAGTTGCACTTGGTAAGGCATGTAGAGGTTTTCCCTATTCCATCTTATGGGGAAATTTTCTCCCTAGGAGGGACACTAAAAAGTTATGACCAAAAGGATATCAATTTAACTTCATGTTAATATTTTTAGTTTCACATATTATTATTGTTTTGAATAGTTTTATTTTCATCAATATCCTTATCATTTTTTAATCTTGGCTATTATTTTGGTAGTACTAGAGATCGTGTATTTAGCTTGTTATTATTTTTTTATCATTTTTGTAAATAAATAAAGCGGTTATAATTTTGATAGCCTTAGGATTTCAAATTAATTAGTATAAAATATAAAAGCTAAAGAATTGATATTCTTTAGTGTTGATTGGTCAATGATTTGATATTCATTAGAATCAAATAATTATCAACTCGATATCCATTAGCTATCTTAAGTATTAAAGATATCCATTAGCAATTCCATACTATAGTTGGCATTTGAATAGTTATCAAGTTGTTATCATCTTGATATTATTGAAACATATTATTTTTTTATCATTTTAATGAATTATTTATTATTTGCAATATAATTTAGTTAAAAATAAATTAGGTTTGTTTTGATATATTATAATTTTTAGTAATTATTATTTAGATATTGTATTTGTTAATTGATTTTGTTTAAGATGATTTGGTTATTATAGTAATCAAGTTATGATTTTAAATAATGGTTATTGATTGATAAGTTGTTTTATTCTAAGATTCTTGATTATCATTTGTCTAGATGACTCTATTTTGATTTTACTAAAACAATTATTCTTCAATGGCATTGTGTGTTAATGATATCAATTTATATTCATAGGTATTGGTTGAGTATTCGTAGCTATATGTATCATAGAAAATTGTATACACTTATAGTCTCACTTTTTTTTTGGCCCCCTAATTTATTGGACTTCATTAATCTCCTAATTTTTACCATTTTCTGAAGAAGGACAAGTGTTAAACAAATGCATTCAATCATTAAATTTTCCCCAAATTTGAGTGTCCTAGAATTTTGGATCAGGACCCAATCACCCATGAGCGACTGGGTCCCCCTTATTAGTCGGGACTCAAATTTAAAAATGTTTTTCGCAGTATTTTAATATGCAAAATTCAAATATGAAGTGTCAGCATTTAGAATCTAATTTTTGGGAAATTAGATAAACACCTATAAATACCTAGTATTTTGATCATTTGAAATATAACACATACCCTCTATCATTCAAGATAAAATACTATTGTCAAGAGCATTATTGAGCAAGTCAAGAGCAGCATTATCAAAGTTTATTATAGCAATTCAAGATCCCATATCATGTCAAATTTTATTTGTGTTCATGTTCATATTTTGTGAAGGCTAAAATTGGTGTAGATATCCAAAGCATTCAAGCATTCAAGCATTCTATCAAGCAAGATCCAAATCCTTGAAGTGATGTGTATGTCTTCAGTCCTTCAAGGAATTCATTAAAGGGTGGTGAGTTGCAGCATTTTATTCATTCATCATTTCCTTCCTTTCTATTATTGGTTTATAATTGGCATTTCCATTGTGGAAGTGGAAACACTTACATGGGGTTTGACTGAGGCAAGCCCCTATATGGCACATCTTCCCTCTTTGTGAATGTGTAGGTTGTAGGTTTGGAAAGGATTGAAAAGATCTTAAAGACCTATTTTGCATTGTGGCATTTACTGTAATCAAAATTGTCAAGATACATAAACTCAATTACAAAATTTATTGATGGCATTCTAACAATGGGACAAGAAAAAAATAGAAGTTCAGATCCAACACCAAAGGACCCTGAAAATTGAGAAATACACCCTAACAAAGATCCATTCACCTAGGGGCGACCCAATCCTACTACAACACTCAGATTTGACTTTTGGTGATAGGTACATGTAAGTCTGAAACTTCCAAATCCACTTACAAAGTTATGTTTCCATCTATTTATATTCAAGAAATTGTATTTATCATATTAGGTCATTTAGATTAATTGGGTTGGTCATTTCTAAATCATTCCTACCCCCAAATAGATGTAGGTCCAGGTCTAGTTGATTCGTTGAGGTTGAAATTCAATCTATGCACCTTGTTGATTTTCATCTTAATGAAACCATAAAAATAACAAAATACACCCTGGGTTTTGAGTGTTAAACTTAGGGTGTACCACATTCTTATGTTTCATTTTGGTGAACCTGAATTTATTACATCATAGCTTTCTGATTTGGTAGTCTTTCAAACCATAGATCTAGGTTTTGCATTATTGTGTTTTGTATTTCTCATCTAGGTTATGTATCATTTTGTTTCACTTTTAGAGTTGCATATTACAAAAATCCAAAAACTATTGCATTCATATTCTATCATAGTTTGCATTATAGTGTGTTTTAGTCATTGAGATTAGATTTTCATTTCAAAATTGCATTCAAAAAAGTGAACATCATTTTGTTTCAAAATTTTCATACATTTGCATTTCCTTCTCATTGAATTTTTTTGAAAAAACATTAATCACTGTCAAACCTATTTGCAGATAGGAACAGTAACCTTAAAAATTAATCTAAATATTCAAAATTTGAATTTTTACAACTCTATGTAGTGTAGAAAAATGTACTTTACATTTTCACACTTTGTTTGGGCCCTCTTAACTAAAATGGACTTAATTATGCCTTAATAAGCCCTATTTTACATCTACACGCCTAATAAATTACATTTTTTTGAAGGGGAAACCTGAAAAATAATTAATTCCAATACATAACACTTTATCTTGAGCAATGTGTGTTCTAGGAATAGGGACTTGGGACCCATTCACCCATGGGAAAATGGGTCCACCCTAGGCATTTGAACCTGAATTTAAATTATTCTTTTGGTGGTATTTTAACATCTCTAAATTCAAATTTTGATGTCATCTTGTAATTTTTAATTTTTGGGAAATTAAGGATACATATCTAAAAATACAAGGTTATTTCATCAAATTCAAATCCTAAGACATCTAAAAATTTAAGTTAGCAAAAAGTATAGAAAATTTTATGATAAATGGAATTCAAGAGCAAATTTATCAGTGATTTATTGTAGCAATCAAGATCTCAAGCATCATGTCAAAGTCTTAAGCATCATGCATGTTTTTGGAGCTAACATTGTGATGTAGGATGTTTCAAAGATCAAGAAATCATTCAAAGCATCAATTTAGGCATCAAGATCCACATCCATTGAAGCCATTTCATGCAAGATCAATATCAATATTGTAGAATTCCAAAGGTTTATTCAAGGGTTTGGTGACTTGCAACATAGCTTTATTCATTCATCATTCATTTCACATTTCATTATTTCAATTCAAGGTTTAATTACCCAAACGAAGTTTGACCAAGGAAAACCCCCATTCACCAAAACAAACAATTTTTCCCTCTTGTGTTTGTGGTGCAGATCTTAGGTTGAAGAAGGATTTAAGATCTCTTGAAGAGTAAGATTGGAAAAGTTATCAAAGTTGTCGTCAATTCACAGAAACTCACCTACAAATTTGATATCTAAATTTTTGACACTGAAAGCCAAATCAAACGAAAGCTACAGATTGACATTAGAGGCTCCTAAAATTTGGTTGAAAATCTTGAGAAAATACACATTCACCCATGAGTGAATGAGTCCTAGATAGCCTCCCGAAACTACCTTTTAGTGACTAGTACATAATGTTCTGCCCTTCTCAGATATGCAAAAGAAAATTTGTTTCTGTTAGTATTGACCTTTCAATTGTTGTTTCAAGTTTGAATGAGCATAATTGAGTAGATTTTCTTTTTTTATTTTTTCTCCCAAAAGTGTTGTTCAGGATGAAACCTCCATCCTTAAGCATAAGGAAATCAATAGATTCCCTCATTGAGTTGACTCGCCTAAGTTTTGTAAGTCAATTATTTATGTGGATCTCATTTCCTAATGAAATAGTGGGAAATAGGTCTACCTTTTAAATTGGTGAACCCCCCTTCTAAAAACACACACACCTATTTTTCACCATTCATTTTGTTATGTAGTCTCTCTTACATAATTAATCGTCGCATGAAACAATATCCAATAAACCCTTTGGTCAACTTCATAGAATTTTAACCTCGTAAGGGCCTAACAAATATGTCCCTTGGCATTGCTTTCTCACAAAATGACATACTTAAACATGCACCCAATGGTCTTATTTACATAGCTGGAAGAATAAATGACAAGCCTACTAATGGGATATTAATTGATCTTGTCTATGTAAAGAATGTGATAACTAAATAATTCTTGTTTGTGCATGAACTTTATCAAGATACTTATGAGCAACTGAAAGCATGGATCAAAACACATAATGGTTTTTCTAGCCCTATGATAGGTTCAATAATTCTTCCTCTACAAGTTGGACCGAAAATATTGAATGTCTCATTCTCCATCATCCCAACATCGGACCAATTTCTTATGAAGTTAGGCTACCCATGGCTTTGCTCCATGAAATTCATCCCGTCGGTAGTGCATAAATTCTTAAAGTTTCTATTTGGAAAAGAGATCTTTACTATGTATCATAGTGGATTTAATCTTGTTTCTTCCCATGGCAATTTCTCATTAGAAAATTATTTTGGCCCAAACCTATGGAACCTATTAGGCCTTGTGAGGACTTCTTTTTCAAATATTATCAAAATCTTAAGGAAAAGTGCATAACAGAGTTATCCCTTAGTAATATGCCTCAACCCACGATTGAGCCTCTTATCCTTGATGAAACCATGATTGAACCAAAATCCCTTCAAAGTAACCAAGACCAATCTATGACAAATCCTTCACCTATTTCTTATAAGAGACCATGAGATAACCAAATAAGTCTTGTTGTGCCTCCTAAAATAAAAAACAAATTATAAAGTTAAAGAGTGTTAGTTGATAGATTTTTCCTTCAAAAATAGATAAAGAAAATGATTCAAGATGCCCAGAAAGATGAACAAACATCACTAACAGTTGGAGAAGTTTCCATTGGTTTGACAACTTTCCTCTAAATTTTAGAGGTACAACTCCCTCTTAAGGTATGCAATGAATGGGATCACAGGGTATGCTTTTAATCAGAAAGTAGGAAAGATAACTAACACCTACCCATAACCATGAAAGTAGACGTGAAAGATTAATTTTAAATAAATGAATATAGACAAATGATGCAAAGTTCACTTATTCCATATCCACAGATAACACTTAGGAAAAGAAAGAACGAAAAATCCTTTCAACAAATGATATAAACCGAATTCAAAGTTTCAGAATTAAATACATTCACAGTCTAATATAATAGAATGGCGTTGAAGATTAATTAGTATGGAACAAAGTTGATGTAATCAAAGGAAAACATTTATAAATTCAAAGCTTCAAAAATATTCTCTTTATTTCTTTAATGCCAAAATATGAGTTCACAGACTCAACATCTTTGTACAACAAGACTGAGTTAAAAGAAAACTAAGCTCATTCCCCTATTTCTTGAATACCCCATTATGATAAAAGGTCCTCCCTTTTATAACCTTACATGTACTTGCATGTAACTACTCATAATGGTCATTGAAAACAACCGATATCGAAAAAGAGACTATGAAACGGAAATGGTTATGTTACACCAAAATTTTGGTTACCAATACTAATTACAAAAGATTCCATGCATGCAAAACCATAAAAATCAAACTTCTCCCTATGGAGGATCATTCTCCGCCACCATTCGCATTTCCATAAAGAGTTTGTGCAGCTCAGTGCTCACTTCTTCTTCCTCTAGAACGAAAATTACCCCACGATACTGGGCATAGCTAGTCTTCTCCTTCCGAGCAACTGTGCGTAATTGAGAGATAATATCAACCTTTTCTTCTTTAGGCCAATTCAAGTCAGGTTGCATGACATACATAGGCTCTCCATCCCAAATCTCACCATTTGCAGGAAGTCCCATTTTTTAAAATGCCTAAGTTAATGGAAAAACTGAACTATAGAAGTACTGCCACATTTCTTTGTAAATACGCTTAGTTAATTACACCAGTAGATAATGATGACCTTTAACCTGTTGATAACATGCCACCTCCTTCATTATTCTTTTCATTTAAGAATCTAATTAATGCATCACAAATTTTATTTCTTGGGAAGAGAGTCCCAAGATTGGGTTTTCATTTCAAAAACTCCTGAAAAGACGTTCTCATGATACGCCATACAAATAATTAAATGAGCTAGTGGTGTTTGGAAGACCAATAAATCTGTTGTAGAGTCATGAAGTCACCAAAAAATGGAACTATCAACCATACGTCATATATTTTATGGTTTCAAATACTTCAGACGCACCAATCACTTAAAACACTTTGCGCGAGGCTGAAGAGAGAGAGAGAAATGGGTCGGGTAGTTGGGTGGTTTTGAAATTGGTGAACCCCGTGACATTGGTTAGAAGAGTAGAGGGATCGGCGATAAAGGTTTCAAAACTTACGAGGACCGTGACTTCAAACCATTTGGAGGTACAAGATGAGAGTTATTTTATCATTAAAGAAAAACAAATGCATGATTAAAATTAGAGGGTAATGTTGGCTCTGACTAGGGGCTGTATTCTTATAGAAAATATAGAGAACACCAAAAACTTTGGGCAGACCAGTCCAATTCCATTGGGCAATGGAGTCAAAATAAAAGTAGTAGGATAGGGTGTTGCTTGTAAAAGGGTGGAGGGGAACTGGGCACAAACCAAAAAAAAGCAAGCCAAAACTACCTATCTACTTATGTACAAGGTAGGAAAATCCTACCTCAAGCGATGCTCCAAATTGTTGATCATGCGAAGCCATTGATGGGTTGTGAAAAATAGGACCCGCTATGGAAAAGGAATGCATGCTTATGAAGCGTCATCAAACTCATAAACAACCCATAGGTCCAATGGAAACTCAGCTCGTATAAGAAACCCTTATATATCAGTATGCAACCAAAAATCCATTTTTCATCATGCACTTCTTGGATATAACCAACCATACCTTCATGCTTTTTTTCAGACAAAAAAGAACCATCCAAAAATACAACTTTGTTGTCTTCTCTTTCATCAGGTAAAAACTCATCGACCAAAGTCCACAAACAAGGTGTAGCAATTTCACTTTCAAGTAAACAATCGCTAGTAGAAACCTTTGGAATGTCCACTATTTGTGAAATATTATTTCCTATTTGTTCATAACAGCTGAAAAAAACATTTTCAAGATCCATTTGAACCTTTTCTTTTTGCATAATTATGTTATTATTTTCAAAATTATTGTCAATAATATATCCCTCCAGTTCATTTTTATCATGAAAAGAGAACAAGTTTCCATTAGTTAATTTAGAACTAGATAATTCAAAGAGGGGATTGTCTCTCACCTTTGGATTTTCACAACATTATGTCAGCACATATAATGCATTGAATCTACCCCAACTAATCATACTTTTAGTCCTTTCTGACCATTCCTCTGTTTTCATTCCTGCACTATAATATTCTCTTAAAATGCAACATTTATCATTACTTCATTTGAACACACATGGAAAGCATCATGAATTGAATATTCTTTCTACAGACTGTAGGATAAATTGATTTCTAGGTATATGGCTGATGATTGTAGTGTTCGAATATCACTTTCTATAAACATAGGATCAAATTTTACAGGAACCATATCCTTTTCTCTTGCACAAATAAAATATTCATTGAGAAAACATGTAGGTTGTGAGTACCAATTGTCCATACCTTTAGCAGATTCAACAAAACTACGCTTACATGCATGCATTTCTTCTTTCAGTAGTTTCTTCTCTTCGAGCTTTTTGGTGAGAGATTCAGGTAACAGCACATTTATATCCTTTTTTTCACCAAAGGTAAATGCACTTATATCAACCTCTTCAACATGGTTGTTTTCATCCACAATCCCACATAAAAAGTCATTTGAACTTTTTGAACACCATTTTAGAATGAGAACTACATTAGATTCATCTGATAATACTTTTTCATTTTCTTCAATAGAAGTGGATGATTGTTCAACCTCACTCTTTTGTATGCAATCTCATTCCCCAAGAACAAAAAAATTAAAAGAAACTTACTCTTTATTCTTCAGTTCTTCCTTAAGAATTTTTAAATTTTCTACCCATGTCTGAGGAATCTTGTGTTCAAGGTCTTTAAGAATGTAATATCTGAAATGTACAAATCTTTGAGCAACAAGGTAGATTGATGATCTTGGAATGGATGCATCCTTTTCTTTTCAACTTCAGATATGCTTTCTTTGAGACCATTCCATAGTGAATGAATCTTTCCATCTTCTTCAGCCAATATTTCTTTAATTGTTGGTGTAGATCTTTTTCCAAATTGGTTCTATTGCCTGGCCTGACCTCGAACCATTTTTTGAGATATCTTGTTTAAACAGAGTCACCACCCTTCATTTCTGGGAAGGCACCATTTTGTATCTGACACAAGAAAATAGTGATTTTATAGAGTCCCCAGCGGAGTCCCCAAAAATCTATTAGTTGATAGATTTGTCCTTTGAAAATAGATAAAGAAAATGACTCAAGATGCCTAGAAAGATGAACAAACATCACTAACAGTTGGAGAAGTTGCCATTGGTTTGACAAATTTCCTTTGAATTTTAGAGGTACAACTCCCTCTTAAGATATAAAATGAATGGGAACACAAGGTATGCTTTTAATCGGAAATCAGGAAAGGCAACTAACACCTACCCATAACCATGAAAGTAGATGTGAAAGATTAATTTAAAAGAAATGAATAAAGACAAACGATGCAAAGTTCACTTATTCCATATCCACAGATAATACCCAAGAAAAGAAAGAATGACAAATCCTTTCAACAGATGATTTAAACTGAATTCAAAGTTTCAGAATTAAATACATTCATAGTCTAATATAACAGAACGGTGTTGAAGAGTAATTACTATGGAACAAAGTTCATGTAATCAAAGGAAAACATTCATAAATTCAAAGTTTCAGAAATATTCTCTTTATTTCTTCAATGCCAAAATATGAGTTCACAGACTCAACATCTTTGTACAACAAGACTGAGTTAAAATAAAACTAAGCTCATTCCCCTATTTCCTGAATACCCCATTATGATAAAAGGTCCTCCTTTTTATAGCCTTACATGTACTCGAATGTAACTGTTCATAACGGTCATTGAAAATGACCAATATCGAAAAAGTGACTATGAAATGGAAATGGTTCTGTTACACCAAAATTCGGATTACCGATACTAATTACAAAAGATTCCATGCATGCAAAACTAGAAAAATCAAACTGCTCCTTATGGAGGAGCATTCTCCACCACCAGTCGCATTTCCATAAAGAGGTTGTGCAGCTTAGCGTGTGCTTCTTCTTCCTCTAGAATGAAAATTACCCCGTGATACTGGGCATAGCTAGTCTTCTCCTTCCAGGTGATTGTGCGCAATTGAGAGATAATATCAAATTGTTCTTTTTCAATCCAATTCAAGTCAGGTTGCATGATAGACATAGGCTCTCCATCCCAAATCTCACCATTCACAGGAAATCCCATTTCTGAAAATGTCTAAGTTGATGGAAAAAACTGAACTATAGAAGTACCACCACCTTTCTCTATAAATACGCTTAGTTAATTGAACCAACAGATAATGATGACCTTTAACCTGCTGATAATGTTCCACCACATTCATTATGCTCATCATTTAAGAAGCTAATTAATGCATCACGTATTTTATTTCTTGGGAAGAGAATCCCAAGATTGGGTTTTCATTTCAAAAACTCCCGAAAAGATGTTCTCATGATACGATGTACAAATAATTAAATGAGTTGGCAGCATTTGGAATACCAATAAATCCACTGTAGAGTTGCGAAGTTGCCAAAAAATGGAACTATGAACCATGTGTCGGAGCTTTTATGGTTTCAAAAACGTCTGATGCACTGATCACTTAAAACACTTTGGGCGAGGCTGAAGAGAGAGAGAGAGAGAGAGAGAGATGGTTTGGGTAGTTGGATGGTTTAGAAACTGGCAAACCCCACGACATTGGTTAGAAGAGTAGAGGGATAGGTGAAAAAGGTTTCGAAACTTGCGAGGACCGTGACTTCAAACCATTTGGAGGAACAAGATGGGAGTTATTTTATCATTAAAGAAAAAAAATCATGATTAAAATTAGAGGGTAACAAAGAGAAAGTGGTTGAACAACCTCCCATGATTCCCTTTGTTCCTCCCTTGCGGGAAGAAAAGAAACCTATGGTTGATAAACCTACTCCTACACAATTGCAACTTAAAAACCGAACAAAAATAAACCAAAATTCTAGAGAGTGTAGGCATAGACTTGTGTTATTGCTCATCTATTACAAGAAAAACACGAATCAACAACTAAAGATCAAACAAAAACTCAAGCAATGCATGATGATTCTCCACCTTCGTTGAAACAAGAAAATCCTAAACCTCGACCACAACAAGAACAAGCACCTTCAATGGATATTATCATTAGACCTTCTATTGTGATTAACTTGGATGATGATGATGAGACTACTAAGATTAATGAGGAAGTGCATAATGAGTTGACTTTATTGTTTTCCTCTTCCATGAGCTTAGATGATATCAATCATGATGATCCTCCTAAAAAGAGTGACTCACCCATGTATTGAACTTGGTGATTTTCCTAGTACAACACTTGTTTTTGTCCCTTTGGCTAGTTATCCGCCTTCCACATATGATGAACAAGATGAGATGCAGATGACCTAATAATAGGTTGACTCGTATTTTCCTTACTAGTCTTTTATTTGTCTTATTTTTGTGTTCTTTTGTGTGATTGCATGTGCATAATGCGATCCCTCGTATCATTCAATTTGACATTTTTTTATGTTCATTCCTCTATTTGTACCTACATTCTTCTATATGTCGTAAACCTTTATCTTTTCTTTTTTCTTGTGTTTTCATTGTGGGGATGACATAAGGTGTCGAGACATTTAAGTCTCTTCCATGTTGACCCAAAATCTTTTTCTTTGTTTTTGCTCTCTATGTGTTATTCTTCTAGTTCTATGAGTATTTGGGGAATGATGATGGTTTTGAGCTCGATTATATCACTATAGAAATGACATATGTTGACCCCAAATCTGTGGATCCCTTTTGTGTTTGGGATTTTATTTGAGGGCAACCCCTTTTTCATGGTATAGCTTTATTTGGAAACATATTCTTGACATAGGGCTTTCCAAATAAACTCTCATGTCTTCTTTATTGTTTAGCATTTATCATTTGCTACTTTAAAGTAATTTTTCACAACATGGTGTTTAGCAATTTCTTTAAATTGGGGGCATACATCAAGGCATTATCATTTTTGGCTATATTTCATGTTTCTTAGTGCGGTCTTCTTACTTCTTGCGATGTGTCTTCTTCTTGGTGGTGACATTGGGTTTGATGTCCTTCAAGATTGTGACGTTTTTGAGCATATGGAATTCCTCTTAGTGGTAATGCTACAGATTGCATTCCCTAAGTTGTGAATCTTTTATCCTCGACTTGTCCTCTCTTGGAAGCATTAGGCACAATGTTCTCTAAGAGGAGACCTTACACAAACTAAGAAAAACCCCTTTGAATATCTTATTTGCATGTTTGTTCATGAGTGCCTAGCATAACACGGCTTACTATTTCTAGCCTTGTGAAGCCTCAAGTTAAAACCTTTTTCATGGCCACCAAGCATAACATACCTCGTTTCCAATAGGGCCATGTTTTTTCATAAGTGCTTAGCATAACGTAGCTTGCTAAGCCTTATGAAGCTCAAAGTTCATATTGTGTGGCACCTTATAAAATTTATCAGGAGGTATGAGTTTGCTATGGTTAGTTCAATGGGAGCCTAATAAGACTCTCTCATTGGCCACTTTCTGGGGGCTCACCTAGTGGACAACGAATTTCAATGGCTTGTGTGAGTGCATTGTTGTTTGCATAGTGGATAACGAGTTCCACTTATAAACATTTTTTTGACAAACAGCTAAGTCTGGATCCACATCGAGTTGGACACACAATCGAGGCTTGATCCACCCCCTTTTTATTTTTATTTTTCTTTCTTTTACTCTTTGATATTGTATGTTTGTGTATCTTGTCTTGCCACTGCATATTATACATCTTGTGTGTGTCCCTTTGTCCCTATAGTGTAGGAAAAATTTATCTCTTTTTCACACTTAATTTTGGAATAATTAATATTAAAAAGGACTAAATTATGCCTTAATTTAGTGTTGTAATATGTATTTTACATATTCACATTAATTTTAGGACCTTATTAAATTAAAATGGACTTAATTGTGCCTTATTTATGGTGTTTTAAGGTGTACCTTTACACTTTCACACTCATCTAGGGCTTTATTAATTAATTGAGATTAATTATGCCTTAATTGGCCCCTTTAATTCAAATCCAAGCCTAATTAATTGCAATTTCCAAAGGGTAAAACCCGACATTCATCAATGCCATAAAATAACACTTAACATTGGAGAATGTGTGTCCTAGCTAAGTGACCTAAGACCCATTCTCCCAAGGGTGAATAGGTCCTCACTTAGACCTAGGACCCTAATTTCAAATATGTTTTTGGTGGTATTTCAATGATTTTGAATGCGTATTCACATGTCAGCTTGTGTTATTTGGATTTTGGGAATTAATGTTAACATATGTATAAATAAGAGGTCATTTCACTATATTTCACCTAGAAAGTTTGATTCAAGCACTCTAATATTTCACAAGACCATTCCTAGAGCATTTCAAGAGCATGTCAAGGCATTCAAGGGCATAATTATAAAAGAATTATTGCAGAAATCAAGATCTATTATAATTTCAAATTCTTCTTGCATCATGCATGTTATTTGAGCTAATATGTTGAGGTAGTTTTCAAGATCCATTCAAGCATTCAAAGGAATTATTTCAAATCAAGTATCAAGATCAAGATCCACATCCATTAAAGCCACTTCATGCTAGTTGCATATCTATATTCCAAGGTTCAAACAAGGGTTTGGTGAGTTGTGACAAAGAGGTGTTCATTCATCATTCCTTTTATGCTATTTAATTTTATTTCAAGGTTTAATTACCAAAATGGGTTTTGACCAAGGAAAACCCCCATTCACCAATAAAACAACATTTTTCCCTCTTGAAGCGTGTTTGTATATTTTAGGTTGAAGAAAAGTTGAAGATCTCAAAAGTTGCAAAATTGCAAAGTTGCATTTGTTGTCACCATTCTTACAATTTCATGAAAACTGACCTACAGGATTTAATTTTGACTTTTCAACTGCGAGATTCAAGAACCTGGGAGTGCAGACATAAGAGAACAAAACCCTAGAAACCATTTTTCAGGAGCCCTAGCCAGGACCCATTCACCATAGGGTGAATGAGTCCTCAGTTAGCTTTGAAAAAGCACTTTTTGTGAGAGGTATGCAAGATTTATCCCTTCCAAATTGTCTAGAATATTTGTAGATTCCACTAGTATTATGTTTAATCTTCTAAATCCACTTTATAGATCATAATTTGGATTTAATTTACTATTTTTAATCTTTCTCCCCAAAGTGTCATTTAATTATGACCCCTGTCCTTGCATAAAGAGGAAATTAGTAGATTCACACTTTGACTTGATTCACCTCAAGGTTGAAAGTCATTTCATAGTGTGGATCTCATTTGCTAATGAAATTAGAGAAGTACGACCCCTTTTCCCTCTTTGGATCCACTTTTCCATTTTGGGAAATTCACCACCCCTATTTTTCTATGTTTCAATCCCTATGTTGGTTTTCCATGAGATCTTGGCCACCTCCTTGATATTTTTCATCCTATCTCACTAATATTTATACACTTAGACCCCCTCTTGGTGTGTATTTGTCTACTTAAGGTGAGTTTGATGCAAGGTCATCCTCTCACTAAAGTGGGGATAAATGTAGTTCAGAAAAATATACTCCTTTACATTTTCACACTTTGTTTGGGCCCTCTTAATTAAAATGGACTTAAGTATGCCTTAATAAGCCCTATTTTACATCTACAAGACTAATAAATTACATTTTCTGAAGGGGAAACCTGACAATAATTAATGCCAACACATAACACTTTACCTTGAGTAATGTGTGTTCCAAGAATAGGAACCTAGGATGCCTTTGAACCTAAATTTAAATTATGTTTTTGGTGGCATTTTAACACCTCTAAATTCAAATTTTGATGTCGTCTGGTAATGTTTATTTTTTAGGAAATTAAGGATACATACCTATAAATACAAGGGTATTTCATCAAATTCAAATCCTAAATCTAGAAATTCAAGCGAGTAAAAAGTATAGAAAAGTTTATGATCAAGGGCATTCAAGAGTAGATTTATCAGTGATTTATTCCATAAATAAATATCTCAAGCATCATGTCAAATTCTTAAGCATCATGCATATTTTTGGAGCTAACATTGTGATGTAAGTTTCAAAGATCAAGCAAGCATTCAAAGCATCAATTTAAGCATCAAGATCCACATTCATTGCAGCTATTCCATGCAAGATCAAGATCAATATTGCAAAATTCCAAAGGTTTATTCAAGGGTTTGGTGAGTTGCAACATAGCTTTTTTCATTCATCATTCATTTCACATTTCATTATTTCAATTCAAGGTTTAATTACCCAAATGGGGTTTAACCAATGAAAACCCACAATTACCAAAAAGAAACAATTTTTCCCTCTTGTGCTTGTGTTGTAGATCTTAAGTTGAAGAAGGATTGAAGATCTCTTGAAGAGAAAGATTGGAAAAGTTTTCAAAGTTGTCATGAATTCACAAAAACTCACCTACATATCTAATTTTTGACTTTTCGACATTGAAAATCAAATCAAACAAAAGCTACAGATTGACATTAGAGGCTCCCAAAATTTTGTTGGAAACCCTAAGAAGAGAACCATTTTCCCATGGGCGAATGAGTCCCAGATAGCCTCCTAAAACTGCCTTTTGGTGACTAGTACACAGTGTTCTGCCCTTCCCAGATCTACAAAAATTTTGTTGTTTTTGTTACTATTGACCTTTAGATTATTGTTTCAAGTTTGAATGAGCATAATTGAGTAGATTTTCTATTTTTTAGTTTTTCTCCCAAAAGTGTTGTTCAGGCTAAAACCCCCGTCCTCAAACATAAGGAAATTAGTAGATTCCCTCATTGAGTTGACTCACCTAAGGGTTGTAAGTCAATTCTTTGTGTGGATCTCATTTCCTAATGAAATAGTGGGAAATAGTTCTACATTTTAA
Organism: Sequoiadendron giganteum; assembly: GCA_007115665.2. Lineage (NCBI taxonomy): Eukaryota > Viridiplantae > Streptophyta > Pinopsida > Cupressales > Cupressaceae > Sequoiadendron > Sequoiadendron giganteum. Next base: position 933,032,312 of record CM021100.1, read on the forward strand.
ATTGGAGAACCCCCCTTCTAAAATCACACACACCTATTTTTCACCATTTCACCCTATACAAAGACTTAGTTGCCCTTGGGCAATCATGTCCTTGTACAAGTGTCTCAACATTTTTTTTCACACTGTTTTGTCCCTATCTACTTAGTTGCACTGTACTTAAATTATTATTTTTGGAATCAGTAACTATATTTTATAAATCTTTTTGCATCTAGTTCATTTAGTGAAATAAAGTGCATTATTTAAGATCAATTTTGCATTCAAAAATATCATTTTTAGGTCTTTGTACATATTACAATGAATCAATTCTTACATTTTAGATCTGAAAATTACATTAAAATTTGTTCAAAAATCTTCAAAATCATTGCATACTTGCATTTTGTGTCAAATTGGAATACATTAAGCAAATTCAAGAAAATTATGTATTGTTTCAATTGTTTGCAAGTAGAATCGACATCATTAAATAGTATAGTTTGCAGTCAAATTTTTGATTTTTTAAAACCCTAGACCAAGACCTAGTCACCATTGGGTGAACTTGTCTTGTTATTTGGTCATCAGTAAGCTTTTAGTGACAAAATGCTCTCAACTATCTTTATTGGGGGTTGTTATCTCAGTTCCCTTAACTTGATATTTAACAATTTGAATCTTACTATCAATTTTTTATCATGGATATGTGTTTTAGTAAAATTTGGATGTCCTTGAAATCCTTGGTTGATGTTTCAAGCTATGTGTTTGGTGATGATAATGCTTCTGATAATTACATTAATGATACACCTTCTCCTATTACAAGTATTCTTGATGTCATAGGTCAAAATGAAGAGAGCATGCATGAGTTTATACAAAAATCCTTACATAACCTTTAAAACAATGTAGCATTCTATCCCTCAATGCAACATCTTACTAATCTATACCAACAACTTGAATCATTCACTCTGTTACATCTTGAAATTGAACCACAAGGCATACCTCAAAAAACATGAATAGAGAAACCTATCCATAACAATCATAAGGAAAGTATATCAACTAGTCATCCATCATATGAATATAAGGTTACAAATACATCCATTGATCTCGAACAAGCTTATGGACAAGGCTTTAGGATTTTGAAAAAGAAATGATATGATATCAATAATGGACATGAAGTCCATTCTCTTTTGGATTGAATACCATTATAAGATACTAAGGGACTAGGTTATCAATATATTCCACCTCCACATCAAACAGTTGGTCAATCAAGTAAGGAACACAAGCCTTATAAACTTAAGAAGATACCATTTCTACACACTATAACCAAAACTAGACAGAACTTACAAACACTTCTCATCCTAGGGCTTATCACACTACCACCTATCCATGAATAAGAAGATAAGAAAGGAAAGAGTACAAACATGTCTTATTGTGTATACCATAGAACACTTGGACATCTTATTGATGAATGTTGAGCTTTAAAGAAGGTACTGAAACAATTTGATCCTTATGTGGATCACTATGATCATGTGATAAATTAATATTTATTTTACTTCTTGCCATTTGATAGTTGGAGTATCAAACTATGATCACTATCACATGCTTTATATTTCTTGCAAATCATCTTTCTTGTGAGGAGTTAGGTAGCATATCATCATTTTGGGCTCCTCTTTGTCCCTACATTTTGGGGGCAAAGGGTTAGGTATCCTTGTCCTAGGTGTATTCCTTCTAGCAAGGGATCCCTCTTTATCTCCTTAAAGCATTAGTATAGCAAGTACACCAACATTTTAAGAGGGGACATTTTAAGGGATCCCTCTTTATCTCCTTAAAGCATTAGTATATCTCCTAAGAAGTCTAACCTTGTCGACTAAAGTGTGGCCTTCTAAATCCATGTGATGTGTCTCCTTTGTGGTAGTATTAGACTTGGTGTCCTATAAAAGTGTGATCTTTCTTGGAATGTTACTTTCTCATTAGTAGTAATACTATGTTTGGTGTTCCCTAGTGTGATATTTTATATTCCTTGACTAGTCCTCTCTTGGTGGTGATATCAAGTGTTATGTTCCCTAAGGTGTGACCTTTCATGCATCAAGCAGTTCCCCTTTGATGTTGATTAAATCACCTTTTGAGGTGGTGATTTCATAACACCCCTTAAGGTTTTGGCCTTATTTTATCATTATTTTTTTGCACCCCTTGAGGTGAGTTTTATTGTACCCCCTGAGGTGAGTTTTTTATCACCCCCTAAGGTTTTTTTTGTTGCACCCCCTAAGGTGAGTTTTATTGCACCCCTTAAGGTGATTTTTGTTGCACCCCTGAGGTGAGTTTTGTTGTACCCCCTGAGGTGAGTTTTTCGTTACACCCCCTAAGGTGAGTTTTTGAAAAATAGTTCATGGATCATGAGCTTGAAAATCCCTTTTTAACATGGTCGTCAAGCATAATACATCTTGCTTGACAGTGGAGCTAGGTGTTTCATGAGTGTTTAAATGCAACTTGTTAGCCTCATGAAACCTATTGTATTGCATGGCCACCTAGAATAATACAACTTGCTTGCTAGTAGGTTCATGTGTCCCATGAGTGATGTGTATGACTTTAGTTCTCATGGAGCATTTTTCTCTATTCAACAAATGACATTTGGAATTTGAGATAATTTAAGATTGAGGTCTCTTTTCCTAACTGACTCAAATATTTTAGTACTAACTTTATTTTTTGTTTGGTGTTTTATGTTTACATTGTGTCTACATTGTGCTTGTTTTCATTTCAGTGCCATTCATATGTTATTTTGTATCATTTGTTTTTATCATACATATACTTTGTGTTTTCTGTCATTGAATGTTTGTTTATCTTGTCTTGATGCATATCATATATTTGTTTTCCTTTGTGCTTATGTTGGTTTATCATGGGATCTTGGATCCTAGGGGTTTGACCACCTCATTGATCCTTAGTAATCCTATCTCTTCAACATTTGGACAATCAAACCCCTCTTGACATATATTTCTCTACCATAGAAAATTGTATACACTTACAATCTCACATTATGTTTTGGCCCCCTAATTTATTAGACTTAATTAAGCTTCTATTTTTCCAAATTATATATTTCAAAGCTCGATTTTTACCATTTTCTAAAGGACCGGTGTTAAACAAATACATTCAACCATTAAATTGGCCCTGACTTTGAGTGTATTAGAATTTTGGGCCATGACCTAGTCATCCATGGGTGATTGGATCCCCCTTCTTAGTCGGAACCCAAATTTAAATATGTTTTTGGCAGTATTTTAATATGCAAAATTCAAAATATGAAGTTTCATATTTTGAAATCTATTTTTTGGGAAATTAGATAAACACCTATAATTACCTAGTCTTTTGATCATTTGAAATATAACACATACCTTCTAGCATTCAAGAGAAAATACTATTGTCAAGAGCATTATTGAGAAATTCAAGAGCAGTATTATCAAATTTTATTATAGTAATTCAAGATCCAATTCATCATGTCAAATTCTATGTGTATTCATGTTCATGTTTTGTGAAGGCTAACATTGTTGTAGATATCCAAAGTATTCAAGAATTCAAGAATTCTATCAAGAAATATCCAAATCCTTGAAGTGGTGTGTATGTCTTTAGTCCTTCAAGGAAGTCATTAAAGGGTGGTGAGTTGTAGCATTTTGTCCATTCATTATTTCCTTCCTTTCTATTATTGTTTTATCATTGACATTGACATTGTGGAATTGGAAACACTTAAACGAGGGTTGACTGAGGCAAGCCCCTATATGGCACAATATCTTCTCTCTTTATGAATGTGTAGGTTGTAGGTTTGGAAAGGATTGGAGAGATCTTGAAGACTCATTTTTCTTTGTGGTGTTTGTTGTCAACAAATTTGTCAAAACATGAAAACTCAATTACAAAATTTATTGATGACATTCTGATAGTGGGACAAGAAGAAAATAGAAGTCTAGATCTAGCACTAGAGGACCATGAAAATTTGAGAAAAATACCCTAACAAAGACCCAATCGCCTAGGGAAAACCTAGTCTTCTACAACACTCATATCTAACTTTTGGTGATAGGTACATATCCGTATTTAACTTCCAGATCCACTTGTAGAGTTATATTTCCATCTGTTTATATTCAAGAAATTGCATTTATCATATTAGGTCATTTAGTTTGATTAGGTTGATCATTTAAAATCATTCCTACCCTCAAATAGATATAGGTCTAGGTCTGGTTGACTCACCTTTGAGATTGAAAGTCAATCTATGCACCTTATTGATTTGCATCTTAATGAAACCTTAAAAACAACAAAATACACCCTAGGTCTTGAGTGTTAAACTTAGGGTGTACCACATTTTTATGTTTCACTATCAATTTAAAATTTCTTGGTTAATAATGTATTCAATTATGAGCTTCCTAGTTGGATTTTAAATTATAAACAAGATTATACAACCATCGTATGTTATCACCTCACCTAATCAAGAACTTGGTGATCAAAAAATGGTATCTAATTTGTTGGTTCATACTTAACAAGATTTCTTTGGAAGGATACTGATTAAAAATAATTATAATTTTCTAGATGCTAAATTATTAAATCCATAATGCTTGGTTGTTAATATCATAACATAAATTGTATTAATGAATATGAAATATAAGTTTAGAGAATATTTTATGAATAAATTAATGAACCAAAATTGATGTGGACTACTAATGAATATGGATTCTTGTAAATTACTCTCTTGCAAATATAAGGACTTTTATTATTGTTTGAACATAATTATTTCAATAGGATGGTTAATTTATTTATTAAATAGGTGATCTACTTATTAGACTAGCTGGACATGATAGTAAAATAATTATGGAATCAATTGGTTTTAAGATGTATTAAATTATTTAAATCCTTAGGTAATGGGCATGTTATAATCCTAATACACAAAACCAATAACCTTTTAGAATAAGGAAAACTAAAAACTAAATTGTCTAAGAAAATGGGAAAATCTTCTCAAATTAAAACTTCAACCCCTTTAGGTGTTTACATGTAGATATTTATTTAGGTTTTCATATCTACTTCACTTGAGTGGGTGGCAGTCGATGAAGAACTATTTGGGGAAACTAGACCCTAGAAAGGGTTGTGTATGCTCATATAATTGCATAAATATAGACTCAAATAGATTTTTATTCACCTAGCTCTCTAGTATCTTTATCCTATGGATATAGGGTATGTAGGTAAATTGGGAAATAAAGGATGTTTACATTACTTAGATACAAATGGCATTGTGTGGTTTTGTGATCTATTTCCTCAAGACAAAAATCTAAATCTAATTGATATAAGAATGAAAATTATTAAAGGCATTAATGCTTAGAGGAATCCCTAAGGTAGATTTATCTTGTATCTAGCCATTAGCCTAAAATTTGAGAAGGGGTATAAGATACTTATATTCTTGAAGAAAACCTTGGCATAATATATTGGGCATGCTCTATTTTTGTATAAGTGACTCAAGACTTGGTTGGTCCCAATGCATCAATGTCTCTGACCAAATCTTAAGTATTTTATATTGTTTGTCCTTATAAGCTCATATGGTTGACTAAGTTTCCTATCTCATATTGGATAGAGGATTATTCTAAAATGACCATGATTTACGATCATCTTGTATATATGAGTGGTCCCAATAGATAGAAGAGCCTAGATTGGCTATTCATTTATTTCCCATATTGGATAAGTTATCATGAATTGACTATTGCTAATTCTTGAATATTTAGTCAAGACTAATGATTATTAAATAAACTACTTAAGGGTAAGTGTAGGAAGATGGGGGGCCAAAAAGGGGTCTTAAGTGGCCACTTTTTTTTTAAATCAAGAAATACTGACCTTGGATGAGAAATTGAGCATAGTTACACTTAAAATTTTAAGATGCAACAAAAATAATGTTCGTAGTGCTTCGAGTCTAATTTCTAAACTACTAACTTTTTTTGAAAATGGTAAAGATTAAGGGGTTCGAAAAAGGGAGCCACCGAAATTGGTGTTGTTTCTGTCAAAAAAATATAGCATAGCATGTTTTGTGGCTCCCTCAAAAGGTTAACTCTCTTTTGGTATTTTTAAAATCACTTCGGTGAGAAATTAGCTAACATGTAGTTTATGCCCAATTTTTCTGATAATTTTTTAATGAATATTTGATTTTTTACTAATTTTCAAAGTGGACACATCCTAAAAAATAGAATTTTGGTCGTGCTACCCCTATAAATTTTGAAAAATAATTGAAAATAAAAAAATTTAATATGTGTAGAATGGAGTCTAGTTTATAAAAATGTAATTTATTTGAAATTTTAATAAACGGTTAAATTATAAGGTAAAAAATACCAAACACTGGTTTCTGCCAAAAAACGGACACACAAACAAAAGAAATTAAAGATGAAAGGCTTAACATTGTCAAAATGTGAAAAAAATTACATTGTTAAATAGCTAAGAGAAAGCCTAACATTACCTAGGTGTTTGATTTGTTCGACCTTGAAACACATGCAAACCTAACGGTTAGCACGAATGAGATTATGCAAAAACATGTCTTTGGACATTGGGAAGGAACTCCAAGCCTTTAGGTTGGAAATCCAAAGAAAATCCCAAGCCTAAGGCTTGGGGATTCCCAAAGCAACATATAATGCGAGCTCATTATAGCGTGCTCGCGTTATGTTTTTATTTGCATTTTTTTCCTTTTTGCAAAAGTTTGTTAAATGTTTGTCAAGTTTGACATAATGCAAATGCGTTATAACACACTCACATTATGTCTCGCTTGGAATGTTTTATGTTCAAGTTTGTTAAGTATGTTTGATGTATGTATGTTTGTATATATTTGTATTTATGTATGTATTCTTGATTGTATGTATGCTTGTATGCATGCATGTATGTATGTATGTATGTATGTATGTATGTATGTATATATGCATGCTTATATGTATGTATGTGTGTAGGGTTGTATGTATGTATGTATGGTTGTATGTATGAATGTATGTATGTATGTATGGTTATATGTGTGTATCTATGTATGCATGCTTGTGTGTATGTATGTATGTATGTATGTGTGTATGTATATATGTATGTATGTATGTATGCATGCCTATATGTATGTATGTTGTATGCTTATATGTATGTATGTGTGTATGTATGTATACATGTATGCTTGTATGTATGTATGTATTCTTGTATGTAAGTATGTATGTATGCTTGTATGTATGTATGTATGTATGTAATGGTTTTGGGTTTAGGGTATATAAGGACCTCAGGGTATAGTTTTTAGGGTTGAGGCTTGAGGTTTTTGGGTTTAGGGTTTAAGGTATAGTGTTGAGGGTTGAGGGATTAGGGCTTAAGTAATAGGTTGAGGGTAGAGGGTTGAGGGTTGAGGGTTACAGTTGAGGGATAATATTTATCGTGTTGAGTGTATAATATTAAGTGTGTAAGGTATAAAGATTATGGTTTAGGATAGTGGGTTTAGGTTTTACAATATGGATTGAGGGTATATAAGGCATAGGGTGACTTGGGTTGATAATGTATGGTTAAGGTTTTAAGTAGGGTTGAGGCACAATATTCAGGGTTTAGGGTATAAGGGTGAGGTTATAGGGTGTAGGGATGAGGGTTTGTAGGTGTAGGTTTTAGGTTTAAGGTATAGGGTTGAGGAATGAGGGATTAGGGCTTAAGTATATGGTTGAGGGTATATGGTTGAGGGTTGAGAGTTTACATTTGAGGGATAATGTTCAAGGTTGAGTGTCTAAGATATAGGGTTTAGGGTTTAAGGTTGAGGATATAAGGCATATGGATGAAGGTTGAGGGTTTCGGTAATAAGTATAGGGTTGATGGTATAGGATATAGGGTAGAGGTTTGAAGGTTGAGGGATAATGTTCAAGGTTGAGTGTCCAAGGTTAAGTGTATAGGGTATAGGGTATAGGGTTTAAGGGTATCTAGGGGTTGAGAGTTTAGGTTTTAATGGTTTAAGGTATAGTGTCGAGGGTAGAGGGTAGAGTTTTTAGGGATAGGTTTTAGGGTTTAAGGTTTAAGGGTTGAGGGTTGAGGCTTTAGGAATAGGGTTTAGGGTTGAGGGTTAAGGGATTAGGGTTTAAGGGTTGAGGCTTTAAGGCTTTAAGGTTAAAGGGTCAAGGTTTTAGGTTTTAAGGGTGAAGGGTTTAGGTTTTAAGGGTTGAGGGCTTAAGTGATTATTGTTTAAGGGTTAAGTGTTAAGAGATTAGGGTTTAAGGTATAGGGTTGATGTATTAGGGTTAAGGGTTTAATGTATATGGTAGAGGGGTTGCGGGTTGAGGGTTGAGGTTTTAATGGTTGAGTTTTTAAGGGTTGAGGGTTGAAGGATTAGGGTTGAGGGTTGAGGGTTGAGGGTTTAATGTATAGGGCTTAGGGATTAGGTTTGAGTGTTGAGGGTTGAGGATTTAAGGTATAGGGTTGAGGGATTAGCGTAGAGGATTGAGAGTTTATAGTTGAGGGATAATGTTCAAGGTTGAGTGTCTAAGATATAGGGTTCAAGGTTTAAGGTTGAGGGTATAATGCAAATTGATGAGGGTTGAGGGTTTAGGGCATAAGTATAGGGTTGAGGGTATAGGTTATAGGGTAGAGGTTTTAATGTTGAGGGATAATGTTCAAGGTTGAGTGTCCAAGGTTAAGTGTATATGGTATAGGGTTTAAGGGTTTAAGGGTATCTAGGGGTTGAGAGTTTAGGGTTTAAGGGTTTAAGGTTTTAGGGATTAAGGTTTTAAGGGTTGAGGGTTTAAAGGTTGAGGGATTAGGGTTTAAAGTATATTCTCCAGGGTAGAGGTTTTAGGGATAGGGTTTAGGGTTTAAGTTTTAAGGATTAAGGATTAAGGCTTTAGGGTTGAGGATTAAGGTATTATGGTTTAAGGGTTGAGGGTTCAAGGATTTAAGGTTAAAGGGTCAAGGGTTTAGGGTCTAAGGGTTGAGGGATTAATGGATTAGGTTTTAAGGGTTGATAATTAATAGATTAGAGTTTAAATTTTAGGGTTGATGTATTAGGGTATAAGGTTTAGGGTTGACGGTTGAGGGATTAAAGGTTTAACGCATAGGGTTGAGGGATTAGGGTTGATGGTTTAATGTATAGGGTAGAGGGTTGATGGTTGAGAGTTTAATGGATTAAGGGTTTAAGGTATAGGGTCAAGGTATTAGGGTTGTGGGTTTAATGTTTAGGGTAGATGGTAGAGGGTAGAGGGTTGAGGTTTGAGGGTTTAAGGATTTAAAGGTTGAGGGTAAAGAGGTGAGGGGAGAGAGAATAAAATGAGATGGCTAAGGAGGGATGGAGAGGCAAAAAAGAAGTGATTGAGAGACCTAGAGAGGGGAGAGGTAGAGAGGTGAGGGGGAGAGAGAGGTGAGAGATAAAGAGGTGAGGGGGGAGAGAAAAGTTCACAACTTTAAAGAAAGAGGGGTGAGAAGGAGGGAGAGAGGTGTAGAGGGGGGGAAATAACTAGAGAGGCCTAAGAGATATAGAGGTGAGAAAGACAAGGCAATGAGTTTTTTGAGAAAATTCCTCAAATAAATGTGGTCTCATGGTGATGTCCATCATCATGAGACCACATTTCTTTGATGCATTTTTTCAAATAGCTCATTGCCTTTTCTATGTTATTGCTTACTATTATGCTTTGATAGATTTTTCCCAAGCATCCATAGTTTGTTTGAAAGCACCCATTTTAGGATTTTATCCATAGCGGCAAGAAAGTGAACTATTTTATAAAATACTTTGGTAGACATGTATGGAAAATTTGGTAGCATAGACAAGGTAGTGAGATATTTGAAAAAAAAATTCAAAGAAATGTGGTCTCATGGTGATGCCATGAGACCACATTTATTTGAGGCATATTTTCAAACAACTCACTGCCTTGTCTATGCTACCACATTACTATTATGCTTTGATAGATTTTTTCCAAGCATCCATAGTGTTTAAAAGCACCTATTTTAGGCTTTTAGGCATAGCATCAAGTGAACTGTTTGAAAATGCTTTGGTAGACATGTATGGAAAATGTGGTAGCATAGACAAGGTAGTGAGTTGTTTGAAAAAATGCCTCAAAAAATATGGTCTCATGGTGATGGGCATCACCATGAGACCACATTTATTTCACGCATTTTTTCAAACAATTGACTACCTTGTCTATGTTATAACTTACTACTATGCTTTGATATATTTTTCCCAAGCATCCATAGCATAGACAAGACAGTGAATTTTTTGAAAAAATGCCTCAATAAAATGTGGTCTCATGGAATTCCATGACAAGAAAATGAATTGGAAGTTGCTCCTAGTTATTATTTATGCAATGTGAAGTAATTACAAAACTGCTTATGTTGACTTTTTAAAAAAACTATATTATAATTGAAATTTTGGAATCTATCAACATCTAGTTATTAGTTATGCAATTTGAAGTAATGCTTTGAGTTTGAAATATGTGAAATACAATGTAATCAATGATATGAATATAAACTACAAAAATATGTTAATTACAATTCATTAGTTAAACTCTTTATTTTATTACCTGAGTGAAGCTTCAAACTCCACCTCCACTGGGAGGTGTTACCATGAAATCTCCAAGATTAACCTATTCAACATATAAAATCAGATATTAGAATACCATTCATATAAAAAATCTATTCACATGTAATATTTATAATTGTTTACTAGTTACATACCTCGACATTACATGTCATAACATAATATGGAGGTGGAGAGCCATTGAAAAAATGAATGAACGCTATGACCCTAAAATTCCATTACAATCATTAAACTAAATTAGTTAATCTTGCATTTCAAAAATTTAATTTAATAAATTTAATTTAATGAACTTGCTAACATTTACCTAAGTATCAAGGTTGAAAGCTTCATTCAGGAGGGCATCTATCATCACCAACTGCTAAGCTACAAATGTAGCCTGCGCACTTGCATCCTAACTATATGTAGGGTCATAACCACAAGGTGACCCACAAGCCTGAAAAATATGGGGTGGAACCCTACTCCTTGAATTCCCCCCTGGCTCACACTATGTTGTAGGACTAGCATGCTCTATGATGCTTTGGGTCAAGGAACTAATGGACTATAGTGCCTCAACCTCAACACTCTCCTTCACAATGGAAGGGATAGCCACTTTCTCATAGGATGGTCTAGTGAGTGCTTGTCTCACTAGCCACTATGGGTCAAGGTGTTCCCTTGGTCTATCTTGTGTAGACCCCCCACCTCTACCCTAGAAGTCCCACATATCAGAATAGTTTGAGACTTTATTGAGGACAAACTCGCAGTAGAGTTTCCTCAAAAAATATTGTGGTACCTCATTATTATTGCATGGAGTATGGTCAAAAACCATCCATGACCTCTACCAAAAATGGTTTTATATCCCTTGGTGGTTGCACCAATGGATAGAGAACCTCTTGCTTGTAGGGTGTAGAGGTTGTTTTGTTTGTCGGTTTGTGAAAAGGGAACACAAGTCAAATTTTGTAATTTTTTTATTTTTGACTTGTTTATAAGATAACTTATCTACATAGAATTTTCTAAACTCTCTCCTCTTATCTGACCAAGTAGATATTTTCTTTCTAATTGAATCTACATTTGATAACATAAATTCAAGAGATTGAGCAAGTGTGGCTCTATGTGAGATTGAATTTGCAAGATCTTTCAACCTTGCAGTTATGTCCTCAATTTATTTTTTATAATTTTCAATTTTCCCCATTAAATCTTCTTGGGTTCCAAGGGCATATTGAGGAATTACTAGAGATGTTTATTGTTGGGGTTGTTCTTCAGTAGGTATTTCGGGTTGAGGTGAAGGAGGATTTTGAGGATTAGGAGGTTGATTATCAATTCCTATAAAGTAAATAAATTCACATCAAAAAACCTATTAAATCTACTTATTTAGAAACAAATACACATAAAAAAAACAAAACTTAATCCTTTGACCTCCTCGACATCATGGTGGCATTTTGGCAAAGATTCGGCAATGATTTGATGAATAATTCGGTCTCCAATAATGCAAGCGCACTATTGAGGGTTTGAAGGTCATGGGTTTGGAGGAAAATGCAGAAATCACAAATGAGAAATGTTGCTTTTTTTTATAAAGAGCTATAACGCACTTGCGTTATAATGCAAGCATGTTATGGCCTTGGTGCTTCTGAACCTTAGGCTCAGAAACACCAAGCCATAACGCAAGCGCATTATGGCTTTTTTTTAAATTAAAAAATTTGGCCACATTTTGGCCCCCCATCTTTTTGCACCTACCCATAATTATTATTTAAATTTTTATTTGAATTGGTGGGTTATTTCATGTGCCTATTCTGATGGAATAAATTCATAGCCCATTTGGATGAATGTTTGTCTCTTTAGAGACATCTAATTAAATTAGATCAATATAAAAAACATTGTGAAGATTTTGAGGTACAACTCAATAGGACTTTTTAATCTATCCTTACCTTTGGAATTTATTATATATTTTTCCTTGTAAATTTATTTGTAAATAATATTAAGCTGCCTACAATAATCAACGTATGCAATGAAGGCAATCATTATTATAGTCTGCATGCTTCTTCCAATTTCTCAAGCATTAAAATTTATGATATTGTTAAAATATTTATACTATTTTGAATTCATATAATGACACATATTTTTTGTTGAAAAACTATAAATTGTATAATGATCTAAATTTAGAAAGAAAAATTATGGGTAAAAGTACAAAGTTGAGTCACACTTTTATAAAGGAAACAATCAACACTAATCCAACTTTTTAATTTGAAGCAATAAAAAGTAACATACATGTTTTGAATTTTGAGATGATATAAACTAATAAAATGTGTATTTTTAAAAAAAATTATGTTTGTATTTTCTTAGAAATATTAAAAATTATTTGAATATATTTTTTTATGAACTTGATACTATAATTTAGTTGTTGATAAAATGTTGAAAAATAAAGCTAAATGAGACATCACTTTTAAATAGTAATTTTTGTCGATAATTTACAAGCATAAAATAAATTTTCTCATAATAATACTTTTCCCCTGACTCCTTAAACTCCCAAAAATAGGCTTGGGACACTGGCGCCTAGGGTTCCTATGTCCCCCTATTTTAGCTCCAAATTCAAATATCTCGATATTGGTATTTTATTATTTAAAATTCAAAATATCTAAAGTCAACTATCAGGATTTATTTTTTGGGAAATTAGAATAATAGCATATAAATACCTAGTTATTGCATCATTTCAAATCTATAGATAGCATTAACAAGAAGAGATCTAACAAGTTGGAGAATTTATGATCAAGCAATTATCAAAAGCATTATCAAGCAAGTCAAGAGCAACCATTAGAGGATTTATTGCAATAATTTAAGATCCAATCATCATGTCAAAATATATGTGAGTGTGTTCATGCTTATGTTTTCATATTATTTGTGAAGACTAATCCTTGTAGGTCTCTAAGAAATTCAAGCACTTCAAGCGAATCAAGCAAGAAAGATCCAAGCCTTGAAGAGATGTGTATGACTTCAGTCCTTCAAGGAATTCATCAAAGGGTGGTGAATTGTAGAATTTTGTGGATTCATCATTCATTCCTATCATTTATTGATTTATCATTGGCATTGTCATTGTGGAAGTGGAAACACTAACACGGTGTTTGACTAAGGCGAGCCTCTAAATGGAACAACCTATCTTCCCTCTATGAATGTGTAGCTTTTATGTCTGAAGAGGATTGAAGGAAGTTTCAATATCAATTATCCATTGTTGTAACTAAAACCCTACACCTTGACAACAAATAGAAACCCAGTTATAGAATTATCTGGCAGTGATTCAATAGTGCAACAAGTGGGAAACAAAAGCTCTGATTTGGCACCCTAGGACTACGAAAATAAATTTGAAGTTATTCAACAAGGATAGTGGAACCTAGGGCACCTATGTCCTCCATTTTCATCCTCAAATTCATATTACAGGTGCACTTTGTCTTGCTCAATCCATTTATGTAGTTTGATTTCCTCTGTGACTTTCTAGATCTATTGTTTTTGCATCAAAATACTCATTTGCATCATTAGGTTAGTTGAATTGGGTGAAATCACAATACTATGTCACATGTTTTGGCCAAGATGGACATTTATATCAACATTTTAAACTGTATCTACACCTTCTGAGACCTATAGCAGCTAAACTATTAAGAATTTGAAAAGGATGTGAGCTAGTGATTTGTGGAAATTTGTGTGTAGATTCTAAATATATATTTTTTTAGTTCTTTTTTTTCTGAAATAAATCATGAATCTTTCAACATCTCCTTTAATAAGTAGTTTGAAATAGTAAACAAGATTTTCATAAAGTAACATTTATGTCGTCAAACATAAATTATTTTCTAGAAAGGATAAAATTCTAATTTCTAAAATATAGATTCTTAACATCAATATCTAGGGCAAGGATATTTTTTCATAATTTTTTGTTGCTTTTTTTTTTTTAATTAATTTTTGAAGTTGTTGTAACTATAATTTGGACATAGGTGTATGTCGTCAAATATAACTTGTTGTGTATATATGGAAATCCATTTTTTTTTGTGAAACAAGGACATCAATACCTAAGGAAAAGGTATTTTTTGAATTTTTTTATAATGGTTTATCATTTTTCCACCTCTGTAGAATGAAGAACTTGATGTTTGGTGAAAAACCTATGCTCAATAAAAATTGAAAATTAAATACATGATAAAATGAAAACATATCAAAATTATACTTGTTGGAAAGATCGTGATGAGGGCTATGATCGTGTAAAATATAATATCTAAATGACTTTATTTAATCTCTCAAAAGGTAAAGAAAAGTGTTTTTTTACTAACATTTTGATAGGATCGAAGGAGACTCCATTGTGGGTATGATTTAATACTAGAGGGGTTTTATCCAAGGAGGTTTGACCTAAGGGGGTCTTATCTAACCCTCTTCAATTAAAACCCTTTAGATGGATCCTCTCAAGGCTTAAATCATTATTTTTTCTAAAAGTAAGTGATTTTAGACAAAAATCAAGATGTCCCAAAAGTGAAACACACTATTGTGGCAGCATCCAATCATTGCATTTAAATTCTAAATCCATTCCAAGTTTGGTCAAGGTAAAGTTGACTCACCTTTCAGGTTGTAAGATAGATTTATACCTTTCCCAAATTCATCAAACCCCCGTGAGCTCAAACATCTAATGAAACACCTTAGGAAAAGTGCCTAAACCATAGGGTCAAATCATAGAGTTTCAATTTTTATATGTTTCATTTTGGTGAACATGACATGTTAACATTATATACCTTCTAAAATTTGAGGCAAATCATCCTAGATCTAGGTTTAACATTGCATTATTTTGCATTATTCATTTAGGCATTCATTTTTGCATCGTAAAAGGCATAAAAATTTAAAAATTGGCATATAATATTGCATTGTAGGTTGTAATAGTGTTTATTTCAATCATTATAGCTCAAATCTACATCTCAATTACATTCACAAATATGCATTAGGTCATTTAAAATATGAAAATAAATTTGATAGTGTCATTGCATGCTATTAGGTATCTTGCATATAGCTAAAAAGGTGAAAATTTGCATTGTGTTATCTCAAAAAGGCATTAGCATCATCATTTTCAGATTTAAGCATATTAGAATCAGTCAAATCTTACATCATAAATCTAGAAATTACATTTACAATTGTCCTTTATTGTTTGAAAATTTTGAAAATTGTTGCACACTTGCATTGTTAATTATATAATTATAAATTGGGCAAATTCTAGGAAAATATTCACTATTAGACCTATCTACAAACAAAACTGGGATCCTTAAATAGTATTATACACAGTCAAACTTTGAAATTTGCAAAAATCTATGCAAGACATAGGTTCCCTTGTCTAGTCATTTTGAGCTAAAATTTTATGTGCAAATCCCTAAGTTTGTTCTCTATTTGGATTTGGTTTTTATTTTGCAATTTTGTTTTTGGATCTATCTGATTTTGATCATTTGATTTATAGGGCTAGTAACAACATTTTTCCTTTGCAAAGATGTGGTTTCGATATGGTAACACATGGCTTGTATAATTATAATTTTTCTACCTATGAGAACAATCTAAGGAAACAAAACTAAACCATTAACAAACATGCTAGTTCTTCCAATATTTATCCTACTTGTGAGAATGTTTTGGTGCAAGAGGATGCAATCACGGACAATCATGATAGTCATAATTGTTTTTCTCCTGATACCTCACCTACTTGTGATGAAGGGGTATCTTGGTGTTAGAGTATCCAATCATTGAGCATCGTGAGAATCTTGTTTGTTTCTCTTCCCTTGCCTCTCCTACTTGGGAAGATATTGTTGGACAAGAGGATGAAATAATTAATACATTTCTTTCAAAAGATAGTAATATGGATTACATAGATGAATATGCTTTAAGGCTACATTAGACCCCCCATCCATAGAAGATCATCAACAAGTAGTTAACTCAATTGAGGTTATCAATGCACAATTAACTATTAGGTCTCCTTTAGTTATGGGACCTCCTAAAACTCCTTTAATTATAGAACCTCCTAAAATTCCTCTAATTATTGGACCTCCTAAGTCACCTCTCATTATTGGACCTCCTAAGCCACCTCTCTTTATAGGACTTCCTAAACCTCTTGGCCATGTCTTAAACATTGCAAAACAAATCACTAGTAATCATGTGTCATAGCAATCAATTTATCATGTAGTTGCTCACACATATAACACTAGAAACAATAAGAAACCAAACCAAACGCCAGCATCAATCCCATTACCTCAACCATACCTTCCACCTGCACCTAACATTCCTCAGTGTAGTGGTAAAGAATATGATCTTATTGAGAAATGTCATAATACTCCAGCCAAGATTTCTCTTTGGGATTTGATTCAAATGTCACCTACATACCATAGGATGCTCCAAGAGGCTTTACAAAAGATCAATGTCCCAACTTCTATTAAATCGAATGATGTAGCAACCTTGTTTAATTGTATGCAAGTGCCAAATTTGGATATTACATTCCCTCAACATGAATTGCCCTCACTTAAGATCCAAAACAAAAATGAAGCTTTAATGATAGTGGTTAAGGTTAATAGAATTGGAATTAGACGTACTCTCATAGATAATGGATCAAGTCTTAATGTTTGTAGCATTGATCTTCTAGATAAAATTCATGTGGATAAGAACCTTATAGAACCTAATGATTTTTTCAATCCATGGCTTTGATAATGTTAACAAGAAACCATTAGGAGTGATCACATTACCCATCAAGGTAGGATGCATGACTTTACAAACACCTACTTATGTTATGCCAAGACCTCTTTCATACAATTTGTTCCTAGGTAGACCATGGATTCATGCCATGAAGGGAGTCTCGTCTACCCTCCATTGTGGGATGAAGTTGAATATAATAATAAGATATACACGATTAAAGCAGATGAAGAGAGTTATAAGTTACAAGCTGAAGTCGACAATAATACTTCCAACTCTCTCAACACTTTGATTCTAACTCCTGTAGACATGGAAAATATACAATTCGATTCGACACACTTGATCTTGACTACTAACAACATTTCTTCCTGAATCACACTCTCATCTTATCATCACCTTATGTCTCTTAATTAAATAAATCATTATTTATTTGATTAGGTATTTCTCCTCTGTTGATTAAATTAATCAATTTAATTTAATTAACCTTATATCTCTGTTTATTTAAATAACTCATTTTATTTAAATCAAGTCTCTAAAGTCTTCTTATTAAATTGAATAAATTAAACCTTATTTAATTTAATCTAACATTATCCCCTTTAGTTAAATAAATCAAATCATTTATTTAATTAAATCTTTCTCAATTCTTGATTTAAATCAACTCATAAATTTGAGTCAAAATTGTCAAATCACCTAAACTCTCATTAAATTAATCAAATCTTGATTAAGTTCATCTCAATCACTAAAATCCTCTAGAGAATGCAACTTGCACAATAAATCAATTATTTTGATTTATTTAATTGCTTGTTTTCTCTCAACAAGGAATAAGGAAGGAATATTCCCTCAAGTTTGAATTCAAAAATCCAAGTGGATGGGTACTTCCAACAAGGCATTCACTCATCTTACATGTCCTTATGCATTGAGCCAAGTGGCATTTATTTCATTCCTTTTTCCCTCTCACATGTCATTTCCTCAAAATCAAATTCCATCTAATTGCATTTATTGGCACTTTGGCCAAAATGTGCACAACCTTCAACCATTCACATCTTGACAAGTGGCACTTAGCCATTGGATGTTGAACGATCCCACATTGCTCAATTTCACTCTCTCTTCCATTTTGGAAATCTATAAATGAAAGGGTCTTCTTCGCATTCAACATCCACAATCTCATGCAAAGTTACTCTCTTCACATAGAGAGCTAATTTTGCCCATTTCTCTTCAAGTATTCATAATTTTCACAATTTCATAGCTAGGTTATGCTAAAATATCAAGGAGATTCAACTATCCACATATCATCAACATTTGCAACCAAGGAGTTGGGAAAGGGCCAATTTCAACATATCAATTCGCACCAATTCCCCCATGGGATCAAGAGTTTGCTTAGTTTAGATAGATTTAGTTTGGTTTATTGCATTGTTCTTCATTTTCCTTTCTATCTAAGTTTTGTAAATGGATTTCATGGGGAATCCTTCTTTCATCTTGCATTTTGATCTAATAATGTGTTAGTTTGTTGTATTTGTGCAGGTATGAAACCAGGGTTCACAACTCCAACCTCCGTCCCCATCTTTATCTAATGCTTTATCATCTATTGTATGTATGGCATCTTATTGTAAGCAAGCAAGCTTTTCTTCACAAGAGAAAGGAATGTCTTCTACTACTGAGCAAGAGCTTATTTTGTTGAGGCTCCTTAAAGCCCGCTTGATACCTCTTCGAAAACATGAAAGGAATTTTATAACAAAAACTCATTTTTGCATATCATTGAGTGAATAGTCATTCTACCAATGAATGTTAGGCCTTGAGTAATAAAAATTTAACAAATTAAGGATTTTGGTTCTCTTCCATGTGTTGATGCACCTAATTCCTCTAAACAATAATGATATTCATCCTTTGGTGTTGCTCTTCACTATGTGGCATTTTTAGCTCTGTATTTTCTCATTACCATTCATGGTGGTGTAACCATATTTTCTATGGCAGCAACATGGTAGTCTCTTGTGTGGTTGTCTTTATCTCCACACTTGGGGGCCAAGGATAACTAGTTTTCAAGGTGTGTAATATTTTCTCCCTAAAATATCAACATAGCAAGTATGTTGACATTTTAAGGGGGGTATATAGTCCCCCCCTCATGGTTTACATAAATAATGGTCCATTTCTAGTAATGATAGTCTACATCTCTTAGAAAGTGTGACCTCATCAATGGAAGTGTGACCTTCTCAGTCTATGTTGTTTCTCCTTTGTGGTGATATTGGGCTTGATATCTTCGAAGTGAATTTTTTTGGCATATGATGTTCCCCTTTGTGGTAAGCTATGGCTAGTATTCCCCAAGGTGTGAGCTTTTATTCATTGCTCCCTATTCTATGACGTCACACAAGACCCAACAACACTACCCTATCCTCAATTTGGCTCCACGTAATAGGTGGCATGCCCAAAAATATGGAAATCATTATAAACCAAGGTGACCAAGAGAAGATGGTCCTCCCATTTAGACTTTTGGTACATCGCATACATACATCCTCGTCATATAGTCTAGTAGTTAGTTCAACCTTTCAATCTAACCATCTATCTCTAGGTGAACACATCTTTGTCTAATATGATCTTATGTAGCCACATAATATCCTCCAAGAATATTGTAGCCACTATAGTGATATTATAAGTGATGTTGATACAAAAGAAATGAGCCACTTCCATCAACTTATCCACCATGAGTATGAGTACCCTCAATAATGTCTGGGAATAAGGGAGTCTTGTAGGGTGATAATGCTTAGCAATCACCCACTGACAATGCAATGAGCAAAGAAATATGCTATAAATGTATGCAAATTGGTGTACATCTTCACCTCTTAAATGCAATGCACAATGTACTTAGCAATCACCCACTGACAATGCAATAAGCAAAGAAATATGCTATGAACATATGCAAATTGGTGTACATCTTCACCTCTTAAATGCAATGCACAAATACCAAATTGCAAATACTTGGTCTCTAGGGCTCAACAACCTTCCATTACTAACACCCAAACAACCCATCTTGATGTAGAAGGATCTTGGACTAAAGGTTCATTAATGTGGTCCTAACTACTACTACATTCTCCTTGTGATGATTGGTTAGGAATTAAACTATTGTAAAAAGCAAGAAACGAGGACAAGGTGAACATACCTTCCATTACTAACACCCAAACAACTCATCTTGATGTAGAAGGATCTTGGACTAAAGGTTCATTAATGTGGTCCTAACTACTACTAGATGACGTCGTCATCAACTCAAAGCATGCCATGACATTCTCCTTGCAATGATTGGTTAGGAATTAAACTATTGTAAAAAGCAAGAAGCTTTAAATGTTGTCGCAAGGACAAGGTGAAGGTCACCGATCATCATTGACTCCGAATAATCAATATTTGTGAGTATCATTTATATGAGGACAACAAGGCTCATTTAAATTGTTCAAAGTAATAAATGAATTACCAGAAATTGATAAAATAAAATAAAAGGAATTATAGAACTTATAATTATTGTACTAGTTAGTGATTATTGTTGAATGGCTGTAGGTATTGTCTATGCAGACAACAGATTCCACCATTAATCAATTTGACTGTATTTATTAACTAATTGAAAATAAAAAGTGAATGCACTTTTTATTTTCAATTAATTAATAAATACAGAAATCAGAAATCTGTTGCTGCATAGATATTGCCGTATGTAAATATTCCTGTTGGTGGTGGTGGTGTACGTCATTAATCCATGAAATATATTCTCCTTGTGTTTCTAATTTGCTTTGTTGCAATCCTTACGTATGTGTGTGTGTGTTTTTTAGTGCTGTGTGGTTCAAGGAAGTTTGACAACCTGCACCTGGGCCTTGATTGTGAAAGCGTGGAACATGTTTTTTGATCACGAATATACAATTTCTGCTGGTTAAAAAAACACATTATGCAAACCACACTGGAGAAATGTGTTCAACAACTGAGCCATTTCTTGTTATAAAATATCCCAACACAAAGATGCAGGAGTGTTATACTGTTGTGCTTTAGATTCAACCTTTCCAAGGAAAACTTCCGATGAAATCTGTTAGAAGCTCCTGTGGCTGCCTATTAAGCAACAGAGAAGATTTCTTATGTATATTGAACTATCTCTTGCAGCTCCTGTATTCTGATGATGTGAATTACATATGGATTGATAAGTGTATGTGAACTACGTACGTATGGATTGATAATTTGAATTACCTATGGATTGTCAAAATCTTAATCATTAAAATACCTATCTCTATTGACATAATGGATAATATTATATCAGATTTCAAAGATAACACCTGTAAAAGATCTATTAACAGTGTTAACACTGATCTGATAGATTACAGTGTGTGATGTGAACTACATATAGATTGATACGTAGGAGGCGCGTGAACTACCTATGGATTGTCAAAATCTTAATCATTAAAAGACCTATCTCTATTGACATAATGGATAATATTATATCAGATTTCAAAGATAACACCTGTAAAAGATCTACTAACAGTGTTAACACTGATCTGATAGATTACAGTGTGTGATGTGAACTACATATGGATTGATAAGTAGGAGGTGCGTGAACTACCTATTGATTGTCAAAATCTTAATCATTAAAAGATAATGAGTTATATTATATCAGATTTCAAAGGCAACACCTATAAAAGATAATTTTAACACTGATCTGTGTTCTAAATATAATTTCCTCAAAAATGAGTGGGTTTGAAAATATAGCTTCTAGAATTAACTCTTTCTAAAGTCTATTTCTGCAATCTAATTTGAAACATCGATAAAAAAAACATACAAAATTAATTCCAGAATCTATTTTTCTAATACTATAATGAATGTGAAAAGCTAAATCATGAGAGACAGCGATTCCCATACATATGTCTATATATAAAAGTTTATGAAAGAAAAAACTATCTTGCAACATTTGTTTTTCGAGAAGGAACATTCTTTTACCCCATGAACCCATATATTGTCCATAAACTTTTTAAATTTTATAAACTTTTTATCTTCTATAAACTTTTTAAATATGTCCTGCCATGAAACAGGGGACTATCGGTAAGAAAATTGCAGATAAGTTAAATATGCAGCGGAACAGATGAGTTAAATATGGGGTGAATATTCGAATTCATATAAGCCATTCCAATGGTTGCTACTTTCGTTTAGACAAACAAATTTCAGAGAACCCACACACTTGAGCATGTACCCCATGAAACCACATGTTCTCTATAAAACAGGGATTCTCGATAAGAAAAAGGCAGATGAGTTAAATATTCAGCAGAACAGATAATATATTAATAATTATGGGTTCAAAGAATTCAAAAAAGAATATTGAAGTTCAAATATAAGCTCCTTCCATGTTCAAAGAACCATGTACCCAATATGCAGGGAAACAGATGAGTTAAATATGAGGTACATGGGAATATTCAAATTCATATAAGCCATTCCAATGGTTGCTACTTTCGTTTAGACAAACAAATTTCAGAGAACCCACACACTTGAGCATGTAACCCATGAAACCACATGTTCTCTATAAAACAGGGATTCTCAATAAGAAAAAGGCAGATGAGTTAAATATTCAGCAGAACAGATAATATATTAATAATTATGGGTTCAAAGAATTCAAAAAAGACAATTCCCAAGTATGGGAATATTGAAGTTCAAATATAAGCTCCTTCCATGTTCAAAGAAAGAACCATGTACCCCCACTAACCAATGCTCGATTTAAAAATATTAAAATAGTTTCTATGAAAATTGGGCATTTTCAAAGACCCCTGGCTTAAAATCAGAATTGAGATTTGTCAACATCATCAAAATAAGGATGTTGCATTGCTTTTTTGGCTGAGATTCTTTTGGATGGCTCATAAATCAGCATTTTCTGCAAGAAAACACCAATCAATTTTTAGTAGTTTACTTACAAATAGACAAAGTAAAAGAAGAAAAGGAAAGAGCATCCAAAATGGAAATGAAATGATGGATGACACTTACAGATAATAAATCCACACCATTTGGTTCCAAATCGGGAACAGCAAGGCTTAAATCTTGATGCTTCCATTGAGGATAGGCATGCCAATCTCTCAACTTAGTCACTCCTGGCCATACATCTTCATTGGGAGTTCCAAGATACCTATTGCACACAACAGCCTCTCAATGAGATTAATAAGGCCTTGCAAAATAAAACATCATGAGCTCTTTGATTTCTATGAAAGATAATCAGATCTAGGACATACCTGAAAATATGAAGAAGTTGTTGCAGTTCTGAATCTCCCTGAAAGAGAGCATGCATTCTGGTCATTTCAGCTGCAAAACAATGAATTTGATATTCTCAGAGAATTTTAGTATAAGAGGAATAACAGAACAATGAAAACAGAGCTGAAACAAATAAGCACCAAAGAAAATTACCAAATATACAGCCAACAGACCACATGTCAACAGGTGTGGAATAGTGAGTGGCTCCCAAGAGCACTTCGGGCGCTCTATACCAGAGAGTCACAATCTACAACAAGAATCATAATATAAAATTTAAGCAAACTTTATGTGAAAATAATATTATCCACCAACAGCATGAAAAATAAATTGAAAAGCACATCTGGGATAGAAATTCAACGTTCTGGGAAAAATAATTCTACCTGGTGAATTCAACAAATGTCATCTAGATCAGAAATATACTGCAGCTATCAATTCATATTGGCTCTAAATTTCAATATATATGATATCAGATTTTTACCTCGTGGGTGTACTTCTTGATAGGAATGGTGAACGCCCTTCCCAATCCAAGATCTGCAACTTTGACCAAACCCTTTTCTTTATCCACGAGCAAATTGTGAGGCTTCAAGTCCCTGAAAACCATAATCACCAACATCAATAATCACCAACATCAATAATATGCAACAAGGCAAGGAAAACCAATCCCAAAATTGTACAATACAACAGCTTAGGCAGGTAGAAGCGCACCTGTGCATTACACCACGACTGTGGCAGAAAGCCACTCCCTTACATATCTGGTACATGAAGCTCTGCAAACCAATAATTAAATATAATGAGCACAAATATAAAAATAAGTTGCCTCGAATCAAGATACTAAAAAATAAAACAAATCAACTCAATCATTTCAGATTTCAAGGCCTATTCCCGAAACTGGTCATTTCTTCAATGGGGAGACTTCCTATGGCAGAAAATATAATTGCTATTTCAACCCTGAATATGCAAGGTCCCTGTCATATGCTGGAACAAGACTGTTTTGCCCATTAAAAATTGAACATTACAAACAAATAGGAGTGTCCATCCTTTTTAATATAGTTGTAGGAGTTACCTTCATCAGCTTTGGAGGCATTTTCGTCTGACTGCGGCGAAAAGTATCAATGTACTTCTTTAGGTCAGAGTCCATGTATTCAAAAACCAAGTAGAGAAGGGACTTTCCAGTTTTACTTTCAGTATGCTCCACATCCAACAGCCTGTACAAAAGTTACGGTCAGCCAAATAGGACGCACTAAATTCAAAACATGATGCGATCATTCCTCCCATACAAATCTAAGGATTCTGAGGTCAGCTATGCATTCAGTATCTAATGATTCTGAGAAAACACATAAATTGCACAGTATTACTCACATATTTCACTGCGTTAAATTAAAAACATTCCATATATGCATTACATGCAATCTAAGGATCTTAAGAAAGCATGTATATGGGCACTTTTGCAGCACTTGAAGCAAAACAGAAGGATAACCCAAACCCCAAGCAGAGCCAGATGCAAGATACATGCAGAGGTTATATACACAATTAAATTACCTCTCCCATACTTTACAATGAAAGGATGTGGCGAAAACATATACGGATGCTAATGAACTTTCCCACAAACCTGAAGGATGCCTTAAAAGTTAAACCCAACACACGCCCCAGGCCCATAGGATTATGTGCACATAAAGATGTACATTGAGTATCTCCCCCTTACACATTCTAACCGATTTTGGGCACAAAACTTAAGGTTGGTTTAAACCCAAAAATATCCTAATCGATTTTTCACACAAAATTGAAGGATGGTTTAAATCCAAAAGACCTTCTAATTACTTATCAAGGAAGGCAAAGGCCACAAATATATACACTACACAGTGAATTATATATACATTATCATGTGCACATAGCAGACACATAGAGTGCATATGCAAAGAGGCCATATCCAAATTACAATATATCAATTAAAAGACAGCATATACGCACTATCGACCTGCTTCTCCCACATTTTAAAATCCAAAACAAAGCCAGACACATATGAGGGTTATACACATTGAATACATTCCCCCTTCCCTTAAATACATTAAAGATCCAAGAAAAAGTAAAAATGCACGATCTATAACCCAGGTCTAGAACCCGAAACAGAGACAGACACACAGGAGGAATATACATAGAGGCCATGCATACAAATTGAATATACCTCTCCGTTAAAAAGAAAGCATATATGCTACATTCTGCCGATTTTTCACAATGCCCTAAGCCGAAAACAAATCCAGACACACACACCGAGAGTAATAATATACACAGAAACCACATACAACTTCAGTATGCATCATATATGCCACATTCTACGGACTTCTGACACTGGCTTAACCCAAAACACAGCCAGGGATGACCGCATAAAGAGGTGTGTACATTGATTGGATTTTTCGTGTGGGGCTCTATAGAGGGCATATACCTATTTTGATACAATGGCCTAAATCCAAATCGAAGCCAGGGATGAGTGCATGCAAAGAAATGATATAGATAATGAGCATATTTCACATAAACAGGGACCATATACATATATATTTAAAACTTACCCTTATCCAACCATTTGGGTTTCCATAGAGCACGCATATTTACTATACCCATTTTTCAGACAATACCCTAGAGCCAAAACAGAGCCCAGACATATCGGCACACACAAGTAGGGGATACACACGTTAGGTACATACCTAACAACATGAAGATCCTGAGAAAGCATCTGCAGAAGGGAGATCTCACGAAGGGCAGTGGGAGGGACGCCTTCCTCATCAGACTCGAGCCTGGTCTTCTTGAGGGCGACCAATTGCCCTGTCTTCCTGTCCTTGGCCTTGTACACCTTGCCATATGTGCCTTCTCCAACCTTCTCCAGCTTCTCATACGCATCCATGGCTATCGAATCTAGGTTTCAGAAAATAATTAAAATAATTAAAATGAACGGCCTGCTTTCAGATGAAAGTTTCGGAGAGCGTTACAACCATCAAGCATACAACAAGAGTCGGAATGAGTTTGAATAAAAAGGCAGGAAATATAGCCGTTTAAGTTGTGCCGCCTCAACGGTCCAGTTCAAAAAATTTGACCGTTTGAATTAGGATTTGAACATATTAATGTTCTCACCCTACAAAATATTAAACTTACATTAAGTCCGGGTCACCCGACAAAGTATTAAACCTATTAAAAAACTAAGATAAAATATCATATTGCCACGTGGATTGTTAAAGAATTGGAAAAGATTGTAGTGAAAAGGGGGAAGATTCCTCATTAACTTAGAACTTTTATGTCTTCCTGGTATTTTACATGAGGTTTTTTTCTTTTAGAGGGTGGTTTTATGTTAAATTTGCTTTTATAATTTGTGTATAATATTTTTTAATTTTTAAATTATTAAAAATTTATTTAATTTTAGAAATTAAAAAAAAAAAAAATCTATTTTATAATAATATGTATTTCATAAATTTTTTATTGTTGTATTTAAATAATTATATTTTGTATTATAATGTGAGTTTTGCATCCATATTAATGTAAATTTTTAATGTGGATGTATGATATGTGAAAGTATTTTGTAAAGATCAAAAGTGCAAAGTGTTTATTTTACATTTTTTCTTCTAATTTAGCATTCGCTTTTATCCCTCCACTTTAATAAATAATATTATAATCAACTTTGATTAATTTGCATGCAAAGTATCTTAAATTGTACATCTTATTCCATATCTGACCTTTTCAAAATCAAACACTCTTAGTCCACTTCAATCCCCAACATATAATCATTGTATTATGATATTGCTATCAAGATTCAAACGTGTAGTTTTCAAGTCAAACTCATTGACCCATGATTCATGAGTAGTGGTTCACAAGAACCCATCTCTCATGATAATGAATGGTCCACTTAGCACTCATTGCATCTAGGTGGTGCTCACCGAGGTGAAGCATTGGTCTGTCCCGGGAGGTCACCCATCCCAGTACTGCTCCAGCTCAAGCGTGCTTAACCACAGAGTTTCTCCCAAGGTTAAGCCCACTTAGCTTGCTACCCCATTTGCAAAACCTTCAACAAGTGTTATGCCTTATGAACCATTCATTATAGAGCCCCTTTAGCTCATCAATTGATAAGTA
The DNA here is from genome assembly GCA_007115665.2 of Sequoiadendron giganteum. Taxonomy (NCBI): domain Eukaryota; kingdom Viridiplantae; phylum Streptophyta; class Pinopsida; order Cupressales; family Cupressaceae; genus Sequoiadendron; species Sequoiadendron giganteum. The sequence continues at coordinate 933,059,829 of CM021100.1, forward strand.
GGGGCTCTATAATGAATGGTTCATAAGGCATAACACTTGCTGAAGGTTTTGCAAATGGGGTAGCAAGCTAAGTGGACTTAACCTTGGGGGAAACTTTGTGGTTAAGTGTGCTTGAGCTGGAGCAGTATTGGGATGGGTGACCTCCCAAGATGGACCAATGCTTAACCTCTGTGAGCATCACTTAGATGCAATGAGTGCTAAGTGGACCATTCATTATCATGAGAGATGGGTTCTTGTGAACCACTACTCATGAATCATGGGTCAATGAGTTTGACTCGAAAACTACACAGTTGAATCCTGATAGCAATATCATAATTTGACACGTTGTGGAAGAAACCTCTTACTTATGAATATAATCATTTTGTTAGGAAAGGTGTCTCAACTTTGCTCCTAATGTTGAGCATATGAAGATGTGTCTTTCATACTATGAAGCACAAAAGTGTTCATCCCTCTTAATAAAAAAAATATGTACTTCATAGATTTTCTATTCTTGTATTTAAATAATTATATTTTGTATTATAATGTGAGTTTTGCATCCACATCAATGTAAATTTTTAATGTGGGTGTGTGATGTGCGAAAGTATTTTGTAAAGATCAAAAGTGCAAATTGCCTACTTGACATGTTTCCTTCGAATTTAGCATTTGCTCGTATCCAGGTCCACTTTAATAAATAATATTATGATCAACTTTGAAGGGGACTCGAACAATATAATACAATGTATTAAAGGATTCCAAAAACCCTCATGGACCATTGAGAATTGGATTAATCTCTCTAAGGGGATTATTAGCTTCTTTGATAAATGCTTTATATCTCCCATGCTTATAGAGAAATCAACATGGTGGCAGATTTCTTTGCCAATAAGGGGGTTCAAGCTAAGGGCAAGATGACGTGGCAAAGGAATGACAAGTTTGAGGCTGATGTCACCACCTTATTGATGTATGATAGAACTCACGGGAAGGTTCAAGTTCCCCTATCTATTAAGGATTATGGGTGTTAAGTGTCCTTTCATGCAGTCTCGGGACTATTGTATAATCATTTTTCATCGAGGGATGGAGTGTCATAATATTAGATGTCATTCCGATATTTTGTGTCTCACACACTTTCTGGGCATTCTGGTAATCAAGTTATTTGGCTTTCATGACTCTTTGAAGCAGGCTTGCAATTCTGTCAACATGGGTGGTGAGTGTCATCATGTTGAACCGACGGATTGTGAGGAGCTAAGGAGCAATACTAAGGTTTGGGAAGTGTTGGAGAAGGGAGGGATCACTAATTACATCGAGAAACTTCATGGTTGGGACTAGAAGATTACCAAGTTTTTCACAAAGGAATGGAGTAATGGTAAGGTTAATTTGTTTGGGAGAAAGGTTACATTTGATGAGCAGTTAATTGCAGAGGTCACGGAGATTTCTTTGGAAGGTCTCAAGTTCTATAGGGACAGGAAACTTTCTAAACAGGCTATTAGAAAGTTTATGAAGACTGAAAAGGAAAAAGAGGACCTGCGTAGAGCTACCAAAAGTAGTTATGACTCCATGAAGATCAAATTGCTCTAGTGGGAGGCACTGAAGGTGATCATGGAATACATTACGTTGGATGGTAGGTACACTAGGGTTTTTGGTTATCATTTTGTGCTCCTGAATCACTTTCGGCATCAGGTTAGGGTCTCCTTCCCTTTCTATCTTTCTACTTTGTTGAATGCTAGCCTTCAGGACCATTGCTTGAACCTGGTTAGACACCCCATTCTTCATGAGGGTTTGCTTGTTTTAATATATGAACATTTTAAAGCTATGTCAGCTCTATCCCACCAGACCCCTTCTCCACAGTCTGTCTCTCCTAAGGATGAATTGGGTGCTAGTTACACAGACAAGGATGAATGGGAGACAGATATGGAGGATGAAGGTGATTGTCCCTCGAAGATTGTGGGGAAGGGTAGTAACAGAGGTAAGTCCAAGGCATGTGCCCTTCCTAAACCTAGTACTATGATCTCTAGAGGTAGAGCTAAATTCATTTTCCCAGGTTCTAATGAAACAAAACTGAAGGTGAAAGGAAAATCAAGTGTTCCCCCCTAGGGAAAGGGCAAGAGGAAGGTTATGGAGGACCCCTCCTATGAAACCAATCAAGATGATCCTCAGTCAACCCGTTCGTTGAAGTACTCTAGCTACCCTGCAACTGATAGAGAGGATAGGCCTGATATCCCAGTGATCTTAAGGGGGATGATCATTACTTTAAAGTTGAACGAGAGTTTCCTATTGATATCCTAGCTATCGCTTGTAATGGGTATGTTGACTTTTTCAGGTTGATTAGGTGGGTGTTTTTTAAAATAAAGGAGATTAAGTTGAATCAAAGGGCTATCAATAGCAAGCTAGAAAAGACTGATATGATGGATAACACTAACAAATATAGAGTACACGCCACCGACTTATGGACCGAGGAGGAAAAGAGATACATGGTGGATTGCCTAAAGAAAATTGTTGAGGACTTGCAGCAATTTAAGAGCAATCATGATGGGAAGCTATCTGTTATGGAGGAAAAGTTTAAGAATGTCAAAGAGTCTATTTAGAAAGTGTTGGAAATGAGCCATAAGATCTTAAAGTCCACAACGAACACTATGAATATGATGATTGAAAATCTGGAAAATGCTTATCAGGTAAGGACTATTGTGGATTTGGAAGATGAGAAAGAACAAAGCCAGGTGGAGGGTGTCGGACCGAGCAAAAGAACTAGAGCTAACCTAAAGAGGAAGGCTGACAAGATCCTTGTTAACATCTAGGAAATAAAAAAGCAGCTTTAAATATGAACAATCTGGAGCAGGAGGTGGCAGATATCTTGAGGAATCTAGCCTAGTGGCTGGATTTTCGCTGGGTTTTTGTTGGTTTCTGCAGTGCTACCTATGGGTTGGTTCTTTGTCTTCTTCTTTGTTGGCAGCTTTCTATTTTTTCATATGAATTATTTTATGCTTTATCTTTCGCCTCTTTGTTGTTAAAGGGTTTCGGGACCCCTTCAAAACCTGCTTTTTCCCTAATCAAAAATTTTGACTAATTGGCATGCAAAGTATCTTAAATTGTACATCTCATTCCATATTTGACATTTTCAAAATCAAGCACTCTTAGTCCACTTCAATTCCCCAACATTTAATCATTGTATTAGGAAAGGTGTCTCAACCTTGTTTTGTCTACTACATTAAAAATGTAAAATGTCTAAAACATAAAAAAAGATGTAATAGAGAGTTACTCGTGTTGAACAACTCCTTTAAATGGAGATAATGAAGCCAAAATAGAATGCCCAATAATTTATGGTGAGTGGTTTATGGCATGCTTATAATAGGTGGTTCAGGTTGTATGTTATTTTTAACCTATGAACTCATCTTGAGATTTGGGTGTTGGTTTTCTAATGAAGTATTTGGGTGCCAATTTTTTTTATGGTTTTAGCTCATGATTTTGTAAATACCATTTGATGGTTTCATGTAAAGTACTTCTATTTATAAGATGTTTGAGATGGAGGTTTTGATAGTGAATTTTTAGGTACTATTATGTTATTAGAATTACTCTAGATATTTGATTAGTGATACTCATGTTAAGGGTTTCCCTATAAGTGTATTGTAACTATGTTTAGTTTATTGAATAAGACATTGACCTACTTTGGAGTGAAGGATTTTTTTCCTAAAATGATTTTTCCCACATACCATTGTTGTGGCATAATTTTATTTATATGTTATATTTTTTTATCTTTATTTTAGTTATAAAGATCTTAAAATTTACACAATACTCTTCTCTAAGAATAGTTTATGAAGTATTTCTATGTACCTTACTTCTTGGGTGCTGACACAATAATGTGTCCCACTTCTGGGACATCTTATTTTTTCTTGAAATTACACATCTTTTAGAAAATCTAATGATTTAAACCTTGATGGATCTCATCTAAAGGTTTTAATTAAAGAGAGTTAGATAAGACCCCCTTGGATAGAACCTTGTTAGTCTTAAATCATACCAACAATGGAGTCTCCTTCACACCCATCAAAATGCTAACAAAAAACTTTTTCTTTACCTTTTGAGGGATCAAATAAAGTCATTTAGAAATTATGTTTTTAAGTATATGACCCTTATTATAAGATTTCTAAAAAGTATAATTTTAAATATTTTTAATTTTATTATTATATTTATTTTTTATTTCTTGTGAATATAGGTTTCACCAAACATCAAGGTATTTATTTCACACACATGGAAAAATAGAAAAATAGAGAAAAAAATCTTTAAATATTTGTTTCCTAGGTATTGATGTCCTTGTTTCAGGAAAATTAAAAAAATAAAATTGATACATACGAAACAAGTTATGCATTATGACATACACCTATGTCCAAAGTATAATTGCTCCGACTTTGAAAATTAATTAAAAATGCAAGAAAAAATTACGAAAAATATTCATGCACTATATATTGATGTTACAAATCTATATTTTAAAAATTATAATTGTATCATTTCTATAAAAAAAAAGTTGTGTGAACTACAACATAAAAGTCACTTTTTTTAAATGTTGTTTACTATAAAAACAAGTTATTAAAAGCTATGTAAAAAATTCATAATTTATTTTTAAATTATTTTTAAAATATATATTTAGAATCTACACACAAATTCTCACAAATCACTAGTTCACATCATCTTCAAATTCTTACCGGTTTAGCTGTTGTAGGTGTTAGAAAGTGGAGATTTAGTCAAAAATGTTGATTTCAATGTCCTACTTTGACCAAAAAGTGGGACTCATTATTGTGGGACCAAAGTCTAATCAATTGAAATTCTCGATGTTGGCTAGAGGGTTTTTGTAACTAATCTTTTTTTAGTGAGAGCTTGTACAAAAATGTTTGATCTTAGTGTCGGAAGAGATGGCATGCATATCCAAAATAGAAATGGAGAAGATTTCAAGCAGAAAATTTAAGCTTTAGAAGGTTAATATGGATGTTGTGATTGTGGTTAAGGATCTATGGGTTGTATTATCCAATTCTAAACCTACTACTATGTCACAAATGGATAGAAATTGTAAGGATTTTATTAGAATCTATTTGGCTAATTTAGTATTGTTGAATCTACATGAAGAGACCACCCGACGAAGATTTATATCAAGCTAAATATCTAGTTAATAAACTCTTTTTGACAAAAAAATTGAATACCCTTAGAATGGAGAATGGTAGCTTTGTTGTTGAACACTTGAATGTGTTTAATATGGTTGTTACTATAGAGTAGGGGAATTTGTTGATCATGAGTCTCTTGCTTACTAAGAAAGTCCCAAGGAGCGAACTGCCTTAAACTACCTCAGACTACCAAATGAATCGAATAAGATGAAAGAGATTGCAAGAAATAGATCAAAGGCAGAGTTTCAAGAGTGATGAAAGATAGACAACTTCAAGAACCGGAAGAGCATATCATTGAGATTCTTGAGACCAAAGGAGAAGCTCTTGGCCAGAGGATGATAGTGTGAGAGCGGGACATCAACGTGGTGCATTGAAGTCCCAAAGATGTGTTGGAATCCTGTACAGGCAAAACACTAAACCTCTAAATAGAAAATCAAAGGCTCCACTAACTATTTCAGATCTGAGGTCTATTTTAAAATTACTAATCTAATAGAGAATAGGAAATGTTGATAAATGACAAGGGGGATGAAGAACCTACTTATAGTAGGTCTTGCATTTTGAAGCCTCTTGTAATGTTCCACACGATCAACCTACACATAGGGAGAATGAGGAAAAATGTTAGGGCGATTTTGGGGCTTGCCGCAATCAAACCCCGTTTTGGTGTTCCCACCTCCACAAACCACCAGATAGATAAAGTGAATAATAGACACAAAGAAAAGTAGACACAAAGTGATAAAGCAAACCTCGCTCAAGAGGAGAACTCATATCACAAGATAAGACACAAAGTGATAAAAGCAAACCTTGCTCGGGAGGAGAGCCTGTATCACAAGATAAGACACAATAGATAACATAATAGCAAATAGAAAAAAATCAAGAGAGTGTTACCAATAGTTTGCAGCCCCCTCTTGGCTTGATAGACACAATGTTGAGCACCTGCAAGAGAGCTTTGGAAGTTGGAAAGACTTCAATTTGGCAGAGCTTCACCATAGAAACAAGATAAAGAAGAGAAGAGTAGGAGAAGCACGTTCAAATGAGAGAGTGATGCAATGAATGAGAATGAGAGTGTAAAGAAATTTTTTGTTCGACTGCATGAGGAGCTATTACTCTCGAGAATCAACCTTAGGGACATGTGTCAAGGGTCAAAGATTCTAAGATTCCTCATTTGAACTCATAAAAGTATAGGGACAGTAGTGTGCCATGTAGATGTCTACATAATACGCTAGTATCCAACTCATCATTTCATGAGATACGAGGTGACAAACTGATATCACTTCATCATTGGTTCTTATGAAGTCAAAATCATGAAATTCTTACCCATAAGGTTCTTGTCATAAATGTTGCTAGGCACCATAAATGCAAGGGTCAAATGCGCAAATGTGAAATTACCACGGGGTGCAATTTTACGACATTTTATTTTTCCCCCACTTTAGTGAGCTAATCTTTGGGAAAAATCAGCTACACTAAAGTAGAAAAGAGAATGTTAGAGAAAACTCAAAATTTTGAAAAAATTTACGGATTTGCTTGCCAAAAGGATATTGTAGAGGCTGCAAAGGTTGAGCAGGCGGGTACCAATAATGCCTCTAGTGATCAAGCTTAGTGAGAAACCACAGTATTTGGCATGAAGGTTCATTCTGCAAAACTCAAATTGAAGTCAACTTGAAAATTAGAAGAAGCTACAAAGGTGAGAAGAATGCTCAAGAAAAACCTAATGGTTCGAAAGAAAAATGTGATGAATAGGTGAGTATATGCCCCCTCCTAGTTTTGCCCCTAGCTTGGTGGGGTAAAATAAGAAAAATGGCGGGACCATGATCCTCAGTAAAAATGGGCTCAGGGGGCCTATATATACTTAGGTGGGCCCCTAGAAGGGCCATTTTCACTATTCACTGCGAGATTTTTGATGACTTTTGTGAGAGAAAATCTAAAAAAATGCCTCATAGACGTGATTCTAAGGAGCCACAGATCGAGTAGCTACATCGGATGGTTTCCAAGAGACGCGTGGTAGACCAAGTGAGTCCAGAAAACTCCTTTTTATATATATTTTATTATAATTTTTTAATATTTTTTTCAAAAATTAAAGCATAGGCGTCCCAACGGTGCAAAAGCGTCTTGCCGACGGGTTGGTGTCCTGGCAATCATCATGTCGATGCACTGGTGTCCCACTCACGCACTGGAGACCTTCGACCACACTGGTTTCCACCATGCCCGTTGTCGTCTAGATAGCTCCAATAGCAGACCTTAGAAATTAGTGCAACACCCCTGCATCTTAAAGGCCAAACTTCTAATGTAGAACTGAGAATTTTTTGATGCATATGGATCTTACTTGAATATTTTTCCATTTTGAAGGATTACCTGAAGATGTGGGAGCATGGCAATAGACACGTTCTTCAACTGCTCTACGATCATGCCTAGCACATGTCCCTAGATAAGGAGGGGCACCTTCAATGGGTAGGCCTATATACTATGACAGAGATGTACCACTATCGCATGCTCATGGCATCAATTGAGTAGTGGGATTCAACCACCTCGACATTCCACTTTCCAATGGCTGAGATGATCATCACATTGGAGGATGTCTATCAGATCATTGGCCTCGCCATCTATGGACAACATGTGGCTCTAGATGATGTGCAATCGACTCAAGAGAAATTTTAGGGAATCTAGTACTATGTAGGGTGTATAGACCCTAGCAATGAGACTGTCCATAGCTACATTTTTTGGTACGAGCATGGTAGTGTGATGGTCCCTCTTATTCGGAGGGTGATGGTTGTGACACTCGCCATGCGGCTAACCATGGATGGGTAGGGAGATCTCACCTTCACAAGGGCCTCGTCCACACTATCAGACTCATGGAGGAGTAGTGGAGCCTTTTTGTATGGGGTTGTAGTATGCTCGCACACTTGTACCAAGAGTTGGGCAGATTTGTGCACTATGAGTACGCGAGCCTCACCACCTGCATGCTTTTGTAGGTGTGTGCATTCACTCACATCACTTGCACCTGACTAGTTGGGTATTCATGAGTGAGAGACCACAATAGGTTGATGGCACACTAGTACTAGCTAGTACACCAGTAGAGATACAAGGACCTACAATTTTGGAGACTATAGATAGATACACTAACCTAACTAGGTTAGATGGAAGCCATATAGAGGTATGGTATGGGTAGATGACTAGCGATAGCTACACAACATGCAACAAGAGTGATTTTTGATAGGCCACACAAATTTTGTTATCATGCCCTTTTACTGGTAGCAAGTCATGTGACAGTTCGACATAGTACAAATCATTCATCTGTCACCATCATACACATAGGTAGCTAGGAGTGTCATGAGGTTGGGTGATCATTGATGCCCTACCATCATAGACATAATTTTGAGTGACAATAAGGTGGGGGATTGGAACCAGCGTCTAATGCTTCCCATAGATGACATAGGTATCATGCGTGGCTTAGGACCTAGTGGTTGCAGCACGGGCCTACTCCAGTTTTCCAGCCAGATGCCCCTAGAGGTGATACCAATATCTAGGATCAAGCCTCACCAGTAGGAGGATGAGATGAAAGTGGTAGAAACAAGTAGGAGGGGGAGTCGGCGACACAGAGACCAAGGCAGTGACATGGACTTTCATCCCCTCTGCTTGCTATCCTAGTCACAACGACACCACCACCACCTATAGTAGGTGTCATCCCTACCTTAGCAAGAGTAGCAACATCGGGCACTAAAGGAATAGGTCTAAGCATGGCTCCTCCCCCTAATCTAGTAGGTCGGGGACCTAGGTACCAAAGTTATGTTATTTCCTTTGCAATACTTTTAGTTTCATCTTGTATATATGTATGTGTATACATGTTTTGATCTATCATTTGGTACTGATGGATCTTATTATTTTGTGATTATAATGGGCACATAGGAGTGGACCATATTCATCGCATGGTGCATCTCAGAGGTGGCCTCGATCTTCCCAATCCAAGGGAGCATCTTGGACGTGTACAGGCTAACATCAACAAGGTGGCATGCCCACTTATTTGAGCTTGTCACATATTTGAGGACAGTGTACAAGGAGTTTAGGGTGGATGTGGTCCAGAGGATAGCTGATGTCATCTCCCTAACAAGACAAATGGATCAACGGTCAATGGATCTACAAGTTGCACTCGCCAAGAGAGATGAAGTGAGGACGAGAGATGAGAGTGTTGAGGCACATTATACCCTTCAGATCTGACTTAATGACCTCGATGGGCAGGAAACATCTATGATGCTAGCGGCTAATCCACAACTGCAAAAGGACCTCAAGCGAGCAGAGCTAGAGATAGTTGAGTTGTGCGATGAGATCAGGGGATTGCGATCGAGCATGTCCATCTCGCAATCTCAAAAATCCCACTCTATTGCTTCCATCAAACCTCACTCACCACCACCAATACTAGAGGGATTGGGAGCCATGCACCTAGACCTTAGATGTTGATTTTGTTATGATATATTTATATACTGATGATATATATACAATGTATAGTATTATTTGTGATGTATAGACATTGATAGATATACAATCACCATTATTTTTTATGACAATGGTGTGATACATGTACATGACATACATTTGATATATATATATATATATATACAAGATTCTGGTTCTAACATAATGGTGTTCATCTTTACATGTGTATGCTTTTACTTTCATGTATATGATTATGTGATGTATGTTATACTTATGGATGTATGTTTAGGTTAGATGTTATTGTGATCTAATAAACACACATGGATGCATGTTAATTAAATATAATGATGATCTAATTGCCTAACCAAAAGATGTAATACAATGCACAAACACAACATAATAAAACATATGTATGTATTAAATAAATTAAACACACGCACACATATGTTTACATCATAACATAGAATGCAATAATGTGCTAATGAATGAATGTCACAATATGATACACTACAATCCACAAGGGATGAGTATTACACACATGACACATAGACACTATGCATAGTATCAATGAAGATGCATCACATTTATAGGTTATTTTAGAGGTATTCTATCTATAGGCACTAGAACCATACACGAAGATGACAATGAAAGGGATTAACCAATTAGGATTAAACTTTCCCTTTTGATCAGGCGACGCATTTATATTTCTTTGATTCTCATAGAGAACCAAGTCACCTACCTTGGAAGTCTTAGGAAGAACACTCTGATTATAGTGTTTAGAGAGAAATCATTGATAAGTTTTAAGGAGGTCAAGGGCTAGCAATTGGTGCTCATCAAGCAACTCAAGTTGACGCAAATGATTAGCACGGTAAGTTTCATCATTAATTAATCCTTTAAGATAAAATCACAAAGATAGAATTTCTAGATCTAAAGGAATGATGGCCTTGGTGCCATATAGAAGGTTGTACACCATTGTTCCTTCCATTGTACAAACACTCATGTGATAATCCCACAAGACGTATGTCAATTGAGTATGCCAATCTTTACCATGTTTTTTTACTATTTTATGAAGAATGAGCTCAAGAGTTTTATTGGATGCTTCGGCTTGGCCATTAGACTGAGGATAGTATAATGTAGAGAATAAATGTCAAGAATATGAAACTTTTTTAGAAATTGCATCACCTCTTTATTCTTAAATGGAGTACTATTGTCAGAGACAAGGGTAGAAGGAAATGTAAAGCAATCAATGATATTGTTTAGATGAAAGCTACAAATGGATTTAGTGTTCGTGGTCTGAAGTGGAATAACTTCGACCCCATTTCATAAAGTAATATGTAGTTATTATGATAAATACATGTCCTTTAAAAGAAGGAGGTGGTATTTTACCAGTAATATCCAACCCCCATTTGCGAATTGCTAAGGAGAGGTTTAATTTTGAAGCTCTTGATCAAGAGTGTGAATAAGACAGCTATGTTGTTGGCATTAAGGACACTTCTTGATAAAGGCAAAGGAGTCTCGTTCCGTTGTTTTCCAAAAGTATCCCATATGAATCAATTTTCACACTAGGGATTTACCACCAAAATGTCCATCTTGAGATCTTAAGTGGGATTCCTTAAGAGCAAAGGGTATTTCCTCTTTAGTGAGACATTGAAGAAGCAAATTGTTGTAAGATTTTTGATAAAGAACATCTGACAACACAACATATTAGATTGTAAGTTTTTGTATCCGAGTGTGATCATTTTTTGTCGCATCATCAGGAAAATTTCTAGTCTTCGAATAATTGTAAATGTTAGAATACCAGTCCTGCAAGTCTATGTAAGTACACCTAAGGGCATTGGATTTAGGTTGGTATGAAATAGAGGGAGAGAAAAGAATATGAACCATAAAATGGTATTCTTCTATATCCTTATTTGAATGCACAAGGGAGGTAGCACTCACCATGGTATTTGCATGTCGATTTTCTCATCTAAAAACATTGTCTATTGTGAAAGAGGAGAAACGAACACGCAAGGATAAGGTTGAATCTCAATATTGAGATAGCTTATTCTACTTAGCTTGATACGTCGCTATGATTTGATTTACATTGAGTTTAGAATCACCACATATGCGAAGATGTTTGATATTTAATGCAATCACGGCATGTAAGCCAGCAATAAGGGCTTCGTACTCAACAATATTATTTGTACAATGAAATTCCAATCAAAGGGGTAGAGGGATTGGCTTACCCTTGGGTGAGATCAATACTAGACCCATACCCCAAAGCCAACATGACATCTCGATCCATCAAAATACATTTCCCATTCAAACTCGTGATTAGTGATAAAAAGGTCTTCATCTAAAAATAATTCCAAATTAGGGAAAGAACGAGATGAGGGAGCTTCGGCCAATTGATCGGAAACAACTTGACCCTTAATGGGTTTCTAAGTTGCAAACTTGATGTCGAACTCATAAAGAAACTTTACCCATTTCGTCAATCTTCCAGCAAGATTGATTCTAGTGAACAAATGCTTCTGAATATCACTTTTTTATAATGACATGAGTTTTAGCATGAAGAAGATAATGTCTTAACTTCTATGTCACAAAGATGAGAGCCAGACATTATCTCTCCATGGTAGAGTAGTGAGTTTCATAATCAACAAGGACATGACTACTATAGTAGACCGCCCTTTCTTTACCATCATCATCATATTGAGTCAACAAAGTTGCCAAGGCATGAGGTGACACAATGAGATAAATAAGAAAGGATCTATCCTACATAGCTAACATTAAGATAGGAAGATTTTCCAAATAAATTTTGATTGACTCAAAATAATTTTTGCATTCATCATCCCATCTAAAATGAACATCTTTCTTCAACAAATGTGTGAAGGGAAGGATGTGATCAACCAATTGAAATATAAATCTATAAATTGCTTGAATATTCCCCTGCAGACTACATAGCTGAGAGATGTTTCTAGGTGGAGGCATGTTAACAATTAAATCAATATTATTTGTGTCAAACTCAATTCCACAATGGGAAACTATGAATCCCAAAAAATTTACAACATCAATGTCGAAAACACACTTAAGAGGATTTAGTCTCATCTTATAGAGACAAAGTCTTTCAAAAATAAGATGAAGGATTTCTACGTGATCTAGGTGAGTCATAGACTTAGCCAGGATTTCATCAACGTAGTCCTCCAAAATTTCATGAATGAAATCATGAAAGATTAAGGTCATCACCCATTAGTAAGTTGTGTTTGTATTCTTTAACCCAAACAACATGACCACATAAAAAAAGTACCCCACAGGGTGTTGAAGGTTGTCTTATATTGATCTTCTGAATTAATACGGATCTAATTATATCTTGAGAATCCATCCATGAAGGACAACAAGACATGGCTTGTTTTTGATTCTATAATCATATTGCTATTAGGAAATGAAAAATCATCCTTAAGAGAGGCCTTATTGAGATTGCAAAAGTCAATACAAATGCAAATATGACCATCAAGCTTGATAACAACAACAATATTCAATATACAAGGTGAATAGTCGATAGGATGGATAAAGGCTACTTTTAATAGTTTCTCTATCTCAGTATTAACTAACAATGTGACCTTGGGATTCATCTTTCAGATCTTTTGTTTAACAGGCTTAGCATTAGGGGCCAAGGATGATATTATGAACCACTAGAGACTCATCAATACTAGGCATGTCCATGTATTACCAAGCGAAGATGTCAAGATAAGAATGTAATAATTTAGAATGTTGCTTAGACTCTTCTAGAGAAAGGCATTTCCCAATCTTAATTACCTTTTCAGAAGATTTAGGATCCATAGAAATATTAGTAGTATCCCCTTTAAGGAGGGAACTACAATCTTTGGGATGGGGAATAGGAACATCACCATCCACATTAGATAGAGGAGCCTCCTCATCCATATTCAAAATTGATTCTCCAAAGTATGCTTGTTTGTGCAAGTGATATGGGAATCATCGTTTATGGTGAAAAGAAGGCAGATGGGAATATACACCTAAGAATTATTCTAGTGCTTCCTTCAAAAGAAAACATCTAGGTAAACTTCATCAGATTCTAATTTATTCTCGATCAACTCAGGGTATCAAGAGGCTCAACGGAGATCATGTTAACTCTCCACCATCATTTTTGCATAGACTATTCAAGAGAACAACCCAGCCCAAAGTTACGCTTACAAGGCCTAGCTCTAATGGGGACTTGAATTCCTTGTTCAATATGCCTACAACCTTTACGATTATAACCATATCTAGAAACTAGTTCATAACCAGGATCATATCCTATTTGCAAAGCTTGAGAAGAGGGCAGATCCACATAGAGAGTGTCATCCCACCAATAGATGTCAAACTTTCTACAGGATCATAATCATACTTCTTGTCAGAGTTGTAAACATTAATTCCCTCAATAGAAGCATGATTATCTACCTTGGTAGGAGTACAATCACTTTCCTTAATGGGATCCCAATTGTCCTTCTCAACGAGAATATGATCAACCTTCTTATTAGAGGTGTATGAGATAATCAGAAGGTCAAGGTGGATATGGTTGACCTTGTATTCTCCAATAAAAAATTTGAAGAAATCCAAGGACCCCCAATCATCACCAAGGCATGTATCTAATTTAGAAAAAGAAGTGGAAGGGGAGGACTTAGGACTCTTCACTTCAAGCTATTCTTCTTTAGGGACATCTGCTTCATGGGCAACATTCGAGGTAGGCACTACTGAAGAGCATGCCAATGCATTAGAAGATAATGACGAAATATAATTCTTAAGAGTGGAAACAACCGAGGCTTGACCAACAGCTACCAACTCACAAAGGTGTACAATCTCAAGGTCGACCCTAATTGTAATCACTTCATTATTAGCAAAAAAAATTATGCAACAATGTAAAGTAGAGGTTACAACCCCCAAAGTGTGAATCCAAGGTCTTCCTAAAATAATGTTGTAAGGTAAGGGACCAGGAATTACATAAACCAGAGTGGGTAAAATAACATATCCTAGCCTCAAAGGCAAGATCATTATTCTTAGGGCTTGTTGACCAGCATTATCAAATCTACGAATGTATAGAGAAGAAGCAGCTAAAGAAGAAGAATCAATCTTGATCTTAGGTAATAATTAATAAATCTATGCCACATACATTGAGAGTCGAATCAATGTCAACAAGAGCACATCTAATACCAATGTTATTAATATTAACTATAATCATCAAAGGGTCTGCTTATTTTTGCACATTTGGGGGCAGAAGTTCTTGTAGATAGAACATAATATTTGGTGAATCTGCATGAATATGAGTCATCAATGCATTAAAATTTTTCGGCTTAGTAGAGGTAGGCAAGAGGATCTTTTGCAAGGTTTCTTGAAGCATACCTTGATAAATTGGAGCAGATTGAAGAAAATCCCATAGTGAAATCTTGGTCGGAGTAACACAGAGTTGCTTGACAAGATTATAATCACCAAGTGCTTTAGTCATGGGTTTAGGTAATAAAGGAAGACTTGGTTGCAAAGTTGATAAAAAGGTAAAAACCGAAGTAGGTTGAGAAGTAGACTGATCTAAATTTTGCTAATTTATTCTAGTGTTATAAGAATCCATAGCTTTTAAAAATCTCGTGTAAAGGTCCGATAAGCCATTAGAGACTAGAACCCCATGAATAGAATGAATCCTCTTAGGATATGGGCTAGTTGGAGTCAAGTAAATGATGGGTCTTTTAGGATTTTTAGGGGCCACAGAGACCACCACCACATTCACTGACTTCTCAACTCTGAAAGAGGAAGTAGATAGTTGTAATGAAGATGTTTGTTTGAGGGATCTACATGTAGGAGAAGATCCCTCTAAGAAATCTTTGAGGGCATCATCTATCATATCAAAATCCTCCTTAGAAAAATCATTATCATAAATGTTAGAACATAGCAAAAAAAGATCCAACATGGTTCATGTCAAGTTCACCAAAAATGTAGAGTAGGGGGATTCACTACTCACGAGTCTCTTTCTTACCAAGAGAGTCCCAAGGAATGAACTACTCTAAACAACTTCAAACTACCAAATGAATCAAATAAGATGAAAGAGATTGCAAGAAATAGATCGAAGGCAGAGTTTCAAGAGTGGTAACAGATAAATAGCATCAGGAACTGAAAGAGAAGATCACTGAGATTCTTGAGACCGAAGGAGAAGCTCTCAAAAAAATGATGGCCACACAAGAGTAGGACGTCAGTGTGGCACGTTGAAGTCTTAGAGACACGTTGGCATCCTATACAGGTAGAACACTAAACCTCCAAATAGAAAATCAAAGGACCCACTAACCATTCCAAATCTGAGGTCTATTTAAAGTACTAATCTAACAAAGAATAGAAAATACTGATAAATGACAAGGGAGGTGAAGAACCTACTTACAATAGGTCCTACATTTCAAAGCCTCCCATAATTCTCCACATGATCAACTTGCACATAGGTGAACAAGAAAAAATTTGGGGCAGTTTTAGAGTTTGTCGCAATCAAAGCCCTATTTTGGTGTTCCCACCTCTACAGACCGCTAGATAGATAGAGATAATAATATACACAAAGAAAAGTAGAAAAAGTGATAAAATAAAACCATACTCAAGGGGAGAATTTTTATCACAAGATAAGACACAAAGTGATAAAAGAAAACCCCACTCGAGAGGAGAGCCTGTATCACAAGATAAGACACAATAGATAACGTAATAGCATATAGACAAGAATCAAGAGAGTATTACCAATAGTCTTTGGCCCCATCTTGGCTTGATAGACATAATTTTGAGCACTTACAAGAGAGCTTTGGCTATTGGAAATACTTCAATCTAGTAGAGCTTCACCATAGAAACAATATGAAGAAGAGAAGATCAAGAGAAGCACGTTCAAATGAGAGAGTGATAAACTGAATGAGAATGAGAGTGAAAATAAAGTTTTTGTTTGACTGCATGGGCGGGAGGAGCCATTACTCTTGGGAATCGACCACAAGGAGTCACGGGTCAAAGATTTCAAGATTCCTCATTTTGAACTCACAAAAGTACAGGGACACTAGTGTGTTGTGCAAATGTTTGTGCACTACGCAAGAATCCAACTCATCGTTTCACAAAAAATAGGGTGATGTATTACACTATCACTTCATCATTGGTTCTTATGAAGTCGAAATCATGAAATTTTGACCCATAAGGTTCTTGTTATAAATGCGGCTAGGCACCATAAATACAAGGGTCAAATGTACAAATGTGAAATTGCCACGGGGTATAATTTTATGATATTACAATTACATAGTTGCAATCCATTAGAGTAAAAATGGAGGAGAATCATTACATGACTTTGCTATACATTTTTCCAAACTCATGAGACCATGAACATGTTATGACTATTAGGAGCTCTACCACCAAGTTGAAAATGGATGGGGTGATATCATAGCTTTTTTCTAAATAGATGTAAAGAAAGATTTTTAAATCTACAAAGAATTCCCTAGTTGTTCATGGTAGATAGAAAGAAATAAGAAATAAGAATGACAAGAAGCAAGATAATTCTAGATCTAAATCTAGTGGGAGATCTAAATCTCCTAATAAGTCCAAGGTAAAATGTGGGAACTACAACAAGATTGGTCATTTCAAAAGTGGCTAGAAGGAGGAAAAGAAAATAAAAAGAGAGATTCTAATGATGACTATATAATAATTCCTCCTAAGATGATGGTGATACCTATACACAATGAAATTGAAAAAATATGAAAAAATGCAAAGACATGAAAATACAAAATAAAATTCAAATCAAATTATATCTATCCCATTACAAAGCTCAAATAAGTGTAACTTCACCTATTGGGAATATGGATGTGACTTAGCAGTATAAAATTATATTTGATTGATGATTGATTTTGACATAATAGATTTTCATTTAAAGTGTGATTGTATAAAAATTATTGAGGAAAAATCAAACAAGAAGAGGATGAGATCAAAGACTTGAGTTAACTAAAGTGTTTGTGGACTCAACTCAAATAAAAAATAAACAAATTCATTTCAAATTGATGAGAAGATAATAATGAATTATCTAATTTAATCAATGGATAAATGTGAAGATGAAGAAATGGAGTTAACTAATGGCTAAGAGGAAATTTCTAAACTAGGACAAAGATAACTAATTAGAAAATAAGAAATCAATTGATAAGATAAAAATATATATATATTTGAAAATAGATATTTAGCCCTTAATTAAATAATAAAATATTATTTAATTAAATGGATAAATGTAAATTATTATTAAATAAATAATTAATAAATGATGTGATGTGATAAATGATTTCAAATGAGCAATTAATGTGATAACTAATTAACACTATGATAAACTAATGTGGTGAAAGATTAATTAATGCCATGACGTTAATTAGGGTCTATAATTAGGTGAATTAATTTTAGTGTCTACATTTTCCCATCTTTGAAGCAGTGTTCTAAGTGGAATTGTTTCAAAGAAAAGAAAAGTAATTAAGAAGAAAATTAGAGAAGATGAAGATTATGGCATGCCCTAGTCAAGTAAGATAGTCAAGTAAGAAATGGAAAATACAAAAGTTAGATGATTAATGCCCCCTTAAGAGGTTATCCATGTGAAAAATGCATGGGTGATCTCTTGAAAGAAATGAAAGATGGATGGTGGAAAGAGATGGAAGAAATAGATTATGGATGAAATGATGATGATAGATGTGTTATGTTGACTTTATGTTGAGTTTAGTAATATTTATTTAATATAGTAATGGATTTTATTCACCAAGGCATATAAGGCCAAGATGACAAGGTGTCCAATGCATGGATTGACTATCAAGCACACAATAGACAAGATGATGCCCAAAATTCATAAGGTGTTTAATTCTCTCGGTGGATCAATGATGAGACAACCAAAAAACATAAGGATTTCTCTAAATAGCACAAGGTACTTGACCTTTGTGGGTCCAATGATAGAGCATGGTAAGTGTAGAAAAGATGGGGGGCCAAAAAGTGGCCATACAAGACATAACATGAGTGCATTATAATGTGAGCATGCTATAAAACACTCATATTTCTAAGAATAAAAAAGAGATCCCTCTCTTCCCATCTCTCTACCTCCTTACATAGCTCTCACTCTACCTCTTCCTCAAAATATATACATGAAATAAACATTTAAGTATAAGTGTTATTTATATGTGGACATTTTTTTTTTCTTACACTTTAAGTTATATTTCATGTCTATAGTTTCATGATGTTTGAGAATGGTTTCAGATCTCTAGGAATTATAATGCAAATTCTAGGTTTTGGAAGATCTTATAATTTTTTAGACAATCAAATTTTAGTAATCACTAGGCTCCTATAATTGTGCAATTATCTAAGGGTATCTTTGTAACTATTCAAAAGTATCATCAAGCCTCTCTTTAGAAAAAGGAGGACCTATTCTTTTACAAGAGATTGAAAAGTGGAGGGGAAAGGCCCCTACACCCCCCATCAAGAACTAAGATCCAAATACAACTAAAACAAAAACCTCAGAATCAAGAAGATAATTAGGCTCCATTACCAATATTTCCTATGTACCACTCTCTATATTTATCTCTCCCTCTACCTCTCTTTATCTCTCTATCTACTCTATCTATTTTTGTTTTACCTCTATCTTCATCTCTACCGCTATCTTCCACTCTTTATCTCTATCTCTAGATACCTCTCACTCTCTATTATTCTCTCTCTCTCCTCCCTCTTCTTAGTTCTCTATATATCTATCTCTATTTTCCTCTCTCTATCTCTCCCCTATCTCTCTCCCTTTCTCTTTCCCAAGATCTCTCTCTCTCTCTATACATATATATATATCACTCTACCTCAACATTTATCTCTTTATTCCTACCTCCCTATCAATCTATCTTTATCTCTCCCTTTACCTCTCACTATCTCCATATCTATTTCTCTCTCTCCCTCTATCTTCATCTTTATATATATCTTCCTCTCTCCCTTTCTATCTCTAGATATTTATCCCTTTTTTCTGTTCATCCCTCTCTCTCCCTCTCTCTTTCTTAGAATTTTATATCTATATATCGATTTTCTTCTATATCTCTCCCCTAACTCTATCTCTCCATATTTCTCCTTATATCTCTTCCTCTTTTATCTCTATCTTCTTATCTCTCCATATCTCTTTACCCCTATATCTCTCCATATATCTATCTTTATCTTTCTATATCCCTATTTCTCCCTCTCTCATTCTATCCCTCTATTTATTTCTCTTCCATCTTGAGCTATCTCTCTCTCCTCTAACTCTCTCTCTTTCTATCTCCATCTCCATCTCCATATCCATATCCATATCCATCTCCATCTCCATCTCCATCTCCATCTCTATCTTTATTTTCCTCTATATCTCTCTCCCCATTGGTAATTGAGCCTAATTATCTTTCTAGCTTAGAGTTTTGTGTTTTAGCTATGTTTGGATCTTAGTTCTTGATGGGTGCTATGGGGGGGATTTATCTTCACACTTCTATCACTAGGAAGATAAATAGATATAGGAGAGAGGAAAGTAGAGAGAGATATGGAGGGAGGCGGGGAGGAAGGGATAGGTAGGGAGAGAGAAAGGAGAGGGAGATATATCTTGAGGGAGAGGGAGGGAAAGGTAGAGAGAGGGAGGGGGAGAGAGGGAGGGTGGGAGGGAGAGGTAGGGATATAGGGGGAGATGGGCATATATAAAGATATCTAGAGGGATAGGGAGAGATAGAGAAAAGTAGAGGGGGTAGAGGGGGAGGGAGAGAGGGAAAGGGAGAGAGAGAGAGAGAGAGAGAGAGAGAGAGAGAGAGAGAGAGAGAGAGAGAGAGAGAGAGAGAGAGAGAGAGAGAGAGAGAGGGAGAGAGAGGGGGGAAGATGGAAGGTATAAAGAGATATTTATAGGTATATGGGGAGAGAGACATGCGATATAGATAAATAGAGAGGGAAGGAGGGGAGAGAGAGTGAGGGTGGGATAGGTAGAGAGAAAGGGAGAGGGGAGAGGTAGAGATATCTAAGGAGAGGCTTGATGATTCTTTTGAATAGCTACAAAGTTATGCTTAGAAAATTGAAAGATGATAGGAGCCTATTGATTACTATAATTTGACTATCTAAAAAATTATAAGATATTCTAAAACCTAGAATTTGTATTATAACTCTTAGATATTCAAAACCATTCTCAAACATCCTAAATATATATACATGAAATATAACTTAAAGTATAAGAAAATAAATATCCATATATAAATATCACTTATAATTAAATGTGTATTTCATGTATATATTCTGAGGAAGAGGGAAGTTTGAGCTGTATAAGGAGGTAGAGAGAGATGTGAAGAGAAAGAGTGAGAACTATTTTTTCTTCTTGGAAATGTGAACATGTTACAGAGCATGCACATTATAATGTGCTCATGTTCTATAACATGAGCATGTTATAGTGTACGTGCATTATAATATGATCACGTTATAACACACTTACATTATGGCATGTTCGTGTTCTATAATGTAATCACTATAACACACTTGCATTATTATTTGCTTTGGATATTTTTGACCCTTAGGGTTGGATTTACCTTGGTCATCTAGCCTATATGGTTGGACTTACATGTCAATGCCCATGGATGTGTTTTTTAAATTCTAAAAAATGACAAATATTGAGTGTGCTCTTCATTAGGTTTACACATCTTTCAATGTAAAGTTAAAAAATAACATAGTAATGTTTATCTCTCTCTTAGCTTTCTAACCATACATTTTTTTCTATATTTCAATTATGTTAAGGTTTTGATCTTGAATTTATTTTTCTAATATCTCCATTTTTTGTCAAAAACCTACGTATGGTATCTTTTACTTCATTTTTTACTTGTTCATTGAAACTTGAAACATATTACATTTTTACAAACTAGACTCTATTTGATACACAATAAAAAATATATTTTTGATTAGTTTCTGTAGTGTAGAAAATTGTACTCCTTTCCAAGTGAAAGTACAGTTTCACACTTAGTTTGGAACTATTTTTAGTGACCTTGCATTTATGCATTTTTAAACCTCATTAATAGGCCCCTAATACCCTTAATTATGCATCCCAAGACCCATTTTAATTATTTCTCGACAATATAACTCACGTTGAATAAATGCAATTAGTTGATTTAATGCCCCGAGATAATCTAAGTCCTAAAACTTTATGCTGGGACCCATTCACCCATGGGTGAATTGGTCCCCTTTAAGTTTTTAAAATTCAATTTAAAATGTGCTTTTGGTGCCATTTTATAGTCCCAAATTCAAACTTTACATGTCGACCATCGGGATTTAATAAACAAGAAATCAGAAAGGAAGCCTATAAAGCCTAGTCTTTTCACCATTTTACACTAGGTTGGGAAAGTGATCAAGAAGTTATTCACAAGATTTTTATTCAAGAGCAAGGAGAAACCAATCAAGCATTCAAAATTGAATTCTCGGAGCATCATTCTATTTGATTTTGCAAGTCTTCAAGCTCATTTTGTCAACAAGATCAAGTATTGTCAAAGATTGATGATAGATGCATATGAAGGATCATGATGGATTCAAGGTTTTGGAAGATGCACCAAGCCATTCAACCAATCCTAATGACTTGTTTCCTAAGTGGTTCCATATTCTATTACCATTCTACTTTCTACCTTAAGGAAGGTATAATTAGATTTATGATATATTAGGGCGATTTGATATCTCCCAAAGTGGGTCGTCACCATTGTTCATGTTTCATTTAGGGATCTTATTCTAATACACTTGAATTAGGTTTCTTTGCATTATAGCTCCTAATAATCTTAGACAATCTTAAGATTAGGGCTTACACACACTTTTATGTTTCATATCTACACTTTTCATCAAGGTTTAATTACCAAACTTGGGGTTTGACCAAGGCAAACCCCTATCCACCACAAAACAACATCTTTATTTTGTAGATTTATCATAGGTATAGATCTAGGAGCGAAGATTCAAAAGTGCAAGAAGGAAGTGCAGACAAAGGAATCAAATCTCAGTTTCTAATTTTTCAGAAGAGGGGACCTAGACCCATTTGCCCATGGGCGAATGAGTCCTTGACAACCCTCTGAAACAAGCTTTTTATGATAGGTGCACAATATTTAGACCTTCTTAGATCTGTCAAAGCTTTGTTGTTTTTGTCTATTTTATGCTTTAAATTGAAGATCCAAGTGTTAATTTGCATAATTTTGGTGATTTACTATTTTTAGTTTTTCTTCCAAAAGTGTTGTTTAGGCTGATACCCCCATCCTCAATCATGAGGAAACCTATAGATTCCCTCATTGAGTTGGCGCACCTAAGGGTTGTAAGTCAATTCTTTGTGAGGATCTCATTTCCTAATGAAATAAAGGAAAATGAGTCCATCATACCATCCCATATTTGATATCATCCCCCTATTTTTTCTTCATTTCAATTTCCAAAAAATTAGGGGTGCATGCACTCATTTTTTAATTTTTAATATGTGTCTATAGACACTGAAAATTGGTCTAGGCCTGCGAGTACCACTTTCGACATAATTTTCTAATGTCCATGGTCATGATTAAATAATGTTTATTATTTAATTACTTTCTAAACATATCTTTCCTCTATTAATTAAATAACCTTTTAATTATTTAATTAATTCATTATGACCCTTATTCAACTTTGATTAATTAAATAAATCATATTTATTTAATTATGTCACTAACTAATTAATTCTCTTTCTTAAAAATAATTTATTATTTAATTAACCCCTTTATCATATTTCAACTATAATTAAATATTTATTATTTAATTATTCAATTAATCTTTTCAATAGTCAATTAAATAATTATTATTTATTTAATTAAATCATTTCAATTTTTGAATGTTGAATTAAATTAACATTTAATTCATAATTAATTGTTTCTATCGCATTCTTCTATCGTCCAGTTATCTAATTATTCACTCACCATCTGACTTGAGATCTATTTAAATTCGTCAATTATCTCTGGATTTGATATATGATGGTCTCTGCAAAAGGACTCTCTGTCACAATTAGTCAGTTAACTAGTTCTAACTCATATGCATGAACATATTTATTAATTAAATATCTTTATTTAATTAATTAATTCATGTGTGCATTCAAACAGATTTTTCTTCGAGTTCTAACTTTATCATTTTCATTCAAAGTCTAATTCTTCTATTTTCGAAGACTTTCAATTGAAGATTAAATCATTTATTTAATCTTGAACTCATGTTCTTTCTATTTTCGAATAGTCTTAACACCAGATTAAATTATTATTCTAATGTAATCTTTATCTTGCAGAATTTCCCAACTCATGTTCTAACTAACACAGAACTCACATCGCATGGCATTCAACAATCTCGATCATTGATCTCTCTTTTGAATCTAAGCCGATCATTCGAAAACCCAATTTCTATAAATTGACCTGTCATTGTCATTATTCCTCCTCCCGAAATCTATATACTTTTTGAGAACTTATTATCTTCGATATTTTGCTTAGACAATACATTCAGGCTATGCTTGCATACATACAAAAAATCTGAGGGCAAGAATACCGATACAGCAAAATGGAGAAGGACAATCAAGATAATTCGAAGAGTTGGATGGATATTCGGTGAGACTGTTCTAGTTATCATTTTTATTGTTTTAGTTTATTTACTTCATTCTTAGTTGTTTGATTTAGACTTATGCTTGTTAGATTAGATTTAACCATCTTTCTGTGCAGCATCCATTTTATTTACGTCATAGTGTCCACTTTGAAAATTAGTAAAAGATCATATATTCATTAAATAATTAGAAAAAAAATCGAGCATAAATTAAATGGTGTTAGCTAGGTTTTCACTAAAGAAATTTTTGAAATACTAAAAAGAAAACATTTTAGGGGGGCCACACTAGACACTATGTTATATTTTTTATAAAAATAGGACCACTTTTTGTAGACCCCCTATTTGGACCCTTTAATCTCCACCATTTAAAAAAAATGTTTAGAAAGTAGATTAAGAGAACTATAACTCTTGTTGTTGTTGCATCTTCAAATTTTGAGTGTAACTATCTTCAATTTCTCATCCAAGACTAGATTTTCTTAATTTTTGAAAAAAAAAGTGACCATTTAATACCCCCTTTGGTCCCCCATTTCCCTACACTTACCCAATAAATACAATACATAGAAATAAAAGATGTTGTCGATCAATGTATACCATTCAAAGCACACTATGATATGAAATGATTGTGGTGACCATTGTGATCCCACAATATCGTGTTTCACTTTTTGCCCAATATGGACATTTACATCAATATTTTTAATTAAATCTTCATTTTCTAAGATGTATAGCAGCTAAACCATTAAGAATTTGAAGATGATACAAACTAGTGATTTGTGGAAATTTCTATGTAGATTCTAAATATAATTTTTATTTTTTTTGAAATAAATTATGAATCTTTCAATATCTCCTTTATTAACTAGTTTAAAACAAAAAAAAAATTAGAAAGTAACGTTTGTGTTGTCCAACATAACTTTTTCCTATAAAGGATAAAATTCTAATTTTTGAAATATAGATTCTCAACATCAATACAAAGGGAAAGTATTTTTTTCATAATTTTTGGTTACATATTTTTTAATTAATTTTTGAAGTCACTATAACTATAATTTGGACATATGAGTGTGTCGTCCAACATAACTTATTGTGTATATGTTGAAATCCATTTTTTTTGGTGAAACAAGAATGTCGATATGGAGGGAAAGGATATTTTTTTTAAAAAAATTACAATGTCTTACTATTTTTCAACCTTTGCAGAATGAAGAGCTCGATGTTCAAAGAAAAACCTATGTTCAGTAAAAATTGAAAATTAAATACATGATAAAATGAAAACATATCAAAACTATACTTGTTGGAAAGCTTGTTTTGAGGGCTACGATCTTACAAAATATCTTGTCAAGTTAAGCTCATCTGATAGTCCGACCCAAGGTTGCAAAGTAATTTTTCTGGTGAAATTCTGAAGTAGATTCCAAACTTGCCTAGCTAAGGACCTTCGATTGAAGGTCCTTTCGCTTAGAATAAATATTTTTAATTGCCTTCATTCAAAGATGGTAGAATATATATATATATATATATATATATATATACATATACATATTTTTTAATTTAGTGGTCGACCTTTGACCAAAGGCTAAGTAGCCGACTTTTTGAAATAACATGTCTATTCAAATTAAACATGTATATATACAAGGTTAATTTTTGGGATTTTAATGTCAAAAAATAAAAGAAAATTTGTAAGGTGTCTTCAAAAGGTCATTTTTTGCAAGTTTTTACAAATTTAGAATGTGGAATTGGCAACGAATTATTGAAAGTTCATATTTTGCAAGTTTAAGAAGATGGGAAACCCAAAGAATAGGAAAAATATTGTTGCACGTCATCATTCCGAAGAAAATAAACAACAATTACATGAAAGAAGGAGGCAAAGATATCAAGCTAAAAAAGCTGAAATAGAAGGTATGTATATTTTATATTATAAATTATGATTTTTTTCAATTAAATCATGTTCTAGATAAGATTAAGATCAATAAGATCAAATTGTTTTTGAATAATTAGAGTAAATAGGTTTTATCTTTGTTCTATGCTCAAGACGCCTTCTACAACTAAATGAAAATAGATCAAGACTACCCCTAGTGCCTTATGAAGAATTATTTCTATAAATTTAGAATTTTGACATTTAATGTTCAATTCAATGGGTCTTTGTTCCCAATGGATGTTGCGTTCCTTACCTCTAGCAAGATGAAGGTACCCTAGAGAGCCACTTTCAACAATATAGTGAGTTTTCATTGTACTTTACCTCTTGAGCATTTCTTATTTTATTTTAAGTTAGGTCACCTCCCACATTTTGATCAAGGTAGTTATATAGCTATTAAAAGATTTGGCATAGATACATATTATTTATCATCCAACAACTCATAGGACCCTATGATGTATCAAGTGACTTTTATATCTAATATTCTTATAACCATTTATATATCAATTAAGAGATTTGTGGGGAGTTGTAATAAAGTTCTTTCCAAGGGAACCTAATACCTACTCAAGGATCTAACTGCTTAGGTACAAATCAAACTTCTGACCATGTCCTCCAATTAATCTAATAGTTCAAATGTGCAACTTTTACTTTGTTGAAAAAGTAGGAATGTTGACCTCCTTAGTGGTAGTTTTAGACGACACAACACACTCAAAAAAGATAAATAGGAATTTGGTGAAAGATGCATATATAGTTTCCCTAGGATCTAAGAGCATTTTGGTTTAATCTCTGATAGATATCCATGTAGTCATAACTTGGGCTTCCTTTTTTCTTGTCAAGTCTTTCTCTCCTTTTGAGCTATAGTTTTTATATAAATAATCTAGAGAAATAAGACTTGTTTCTTAATTTTGTTCATCTCAAGTAACACTGAATTTTTAAAATAAAGAAAGCATTAGGTAGTTTCTTAACTTCGTTCATCACTTTCCAATTTCTAGGTCCATAAGTTATGTTTTTTCTTATTTTTGCTTCTCAAATTTCCTAATTTTATTTCTAGATTGTGTCTTTAGTCGGGCAACTCTTTCAATTTAGTTATTTTAGGCTAGGTTCTAGTCCAATTTGCTTTGTTCTAGGTTATTTTCAAGTTCTAGATTTTTTCTTTAGGAACTTAGGTTATTAAATTAGTTAATGATATGGATTGATTATATTCATTCATATATATAGATCCCAATTAAATTATGTTTAATGTATATTCAAATTAATAATATCAATTATTGTGAAGGATTGTGTGAATTAAGAATTATATTAATGTATTATTAAAATTATGATTTGAAAGCATATATTGTTCATATGATGTAATTGAGATCATGTAGTGTTTAGATGATATGGTTGTTAATTTTGATTTGAATAATTTCACTATGTTGACCAATATTGAGTAATTTGTTATGTGATGTTACACACCCTTATTTTTATGTTTAATGTATATATTCATTAAATAGTAATATATCAATTATTGGTTTAATTGTAATTTGCTATTACATTCAAATGATCAAGTGTGATTTAAGAAATATTCCACATGTGCATGGTATTAAAATTATGACATGGGAATATTTAATATGATGCAATTGAGATATCATGTAGTGTTTAGATGATATGGTTGTTAATTTTGATTCATAATTTCACTATGTTGATATTCAATAATTTATTATATGTGATGTTGCATGTGCCCTTATTTCTATGTTTATGACAATAATGATATATTTTTCTAACCTTTTTTGTTTCAGTTCTATTCAAGTTTTGATATGTGTATCAAAAGCAATGTAATTTATAAGAGAAAAATTAGTTATAGGATGTGCACACTTTTGTCTCTATTATTAACTTTAAGTTCCTAATTATTAGTGTTCTTTCTCATTCTCAAAACTTTAATAATTTCACCTTGATGCACTTTATACGGACATAGTTTAAAAAAATATACATTTTATATACTCTAAAATCTTCTCTTTTATACATGATATGTGTACAACAACTCAAAAAATGAAAAGTGGAGTAGAGGTCCCTAAGCCAAATTTAGTTATTGGAGAAGAGGGGGCTAAAGCAACCATGGTTGATGGTATGGAGGAGACCCAAGTTGCACAAATAATTAATGTTAGAGAGGAGGCCCATACACAATTTGATGTTGGCAGGGGTTAGAATCGCTTCCTTCTATCAATATTCATACTATGAATCTAATTAAAGAGGTGAAGAGAAAAAATTCTTACAAAAATATAGATCATTTAATTGAATTGAATATGAGAAATTGAAATTTTATGTTGAACAACCTCCTGCTACTACTAAGAGAGCCTTCACAAGGACTTCAAAGGAAATAATTAAGACTTATTTAAAAATTCATGATACACTTGGTCAAGCCCAATTGTTATCAACATTACTTCTTCATGATGACCTAAAAGAGCCATTAGAATTGTGTTGTACATTTTTTCGTACACATGCCCCACCTGAGGCGGGGACCCTCTTTTCTTGCTTTGCTTTCTTGTTGTTGTCGTAGGGTCTCGACTTTGTCCCCTTAAGGGATAGGTCTCTCGATTTTTGTCTTGATTCACCCATGTGCTTAACGATAAATCTACATTTGAGATGCCTTTTGCAACATTTGGAGGATGGCTTTTCTCTTGGGAAATTGACCTGGCCTTGAAATTTTGGAGTCAGGGGGGAAATTGGCTAAGTATTAGGTGGGTTCAGTAATTCTGAGGTACCTCAAATTACCTAAGCCTTTGTCTGGTCGAATAATCCGAGCTCCCTCGGATTACCTGAATCCGGCTTCCCTTCACATTTTTGAGCTTTTAGGTTGTCTCATCACAAATTAATGATGTGCATTTATTGAGTGAGGGGGTTTATATGTGGAGTATTCCTGTCATTTTGGTCATTATGCATTGTGTAAGAATTATAGTTTGAGGAGTCTCCCATTTGGTGCATCTCGCTAACAAAGGGTCAAGTGATTGGGCGCAATAGGGGATCTTTCTTTGCTCCAATTTGGATTCCTTCGCCCTCCATCGTACAAGTTCAAGGTAGGATTCTTCTTGTCGATGTCCTTTGAGCTCGTTGTTCTTTTCATTTTCCCTATTTCTCATTTCATAGACATTTCTTGGTGGGTCTTGTTGTGTATGGGAATTTTGAGTGCTTGGGGATGTTCATTTTGGGGTGTCTTTTGGGTTTTTTTTCCTTTTGGTGTGCATTCAGGGATATTGATGATTGATGTTGATTTGATTGAGGATTAGCAACGAGATTTATAAAATTTCAGGGTTTATCATTATGGGCTACGTTTTGTGTTTGATGATGAAATTGAAAAGGTCGTCTCATTTTTTAAGGAACCCTAGTCAAGAGTGAAGATTTTAGATGAAAGATATAAAACTTTTGGATTCTCAAATGAAGTTGACTGAATTGATTTAGGAGAATAGAATCATTTCTATTCATCGCATTGGGGTAAAGAAATCTTGACACTTTGCATATTTTCAGGCACCTATACTAAATCTCGGTAATTCTGAGGTAGCTCAGATTTTTCGAGCTCTAATCTGCTCAGAGAATTAGAGCCTCCTTGAATTACCCGAATCTGAAACGTAGCTAAAATTCTAAACTGGAGGGGTGAATACTTAGACAATTTCGATCTTGCCCTCTCATTTAGTAAATTTGATCCCTCTTGAATTACCTAAACAATAGTTCACTCGAGTAATCCGAGGACCCTTGAAATGCCTGAACTTTTTATATCAAGCCTCTAGTGCATGGAAACAACTCTAATTTTGGGAATGAAAGCAATCTGCTCAGTTCTTTCATGATTATCAAGGATTGAATGAGATTCAATGTAACATCAACTTCATCCATTGAATGTCCAAATGATCTAAAGTAGTTTTAAGTATAAATGGGATGAGTGTTGTAACGTCTAGGGAATCTGAGCTTGCTCAGATTACCCGAGGTCTGATCCAGTTACCCGAAATCTCTCATGAGGTCTCCAATTTGAGTAATAATCATCAAAAGGCTTGCGTAACATGGTTTTGTGATCATTGCATGGGATCCTGATTAATTTGAGTAAATTTTATATGCATATATATTGTGTAGTTGAAATATTTCAAGAAAATTGATTGCTTTACATTGCCATTGCAATTTAACTTCTTATCATTTTGATTCGATGGCATTATTATTACTCATGTAGAATTGGTATGATAGACTATATTATTGTTTTCCATTTTGGTGATCTTGGTCCTTTCTAATAGATGCAGGAAGAATTGAGTCCTGATAAAGCATCTAAGTCAAAATTTGCTCTAGTGCAAGAGGAGGTAAAGAAAAAGTCAAAAAGGATGAAGTATGACTTCAAGGGCACTGGTCGGAGTCCAATATTGGCTCTGCTTGGTCAAAGATTGCAGATACAAACATGGGACATATTGATTATGATGACTTTCAACAGAGGATGTTTGGGAGTGCACCCACTCAGTTAGCACAGGTTATCACCCATACTAAATTGGCTCAAGCAGCAGGATTCCCACCGACATAACTTTGCCCGGAATTGGTCCTAGAATGTGCAAAGCATTATGACTCCAGAACGAGAATCATAATTGGCCCACAAGGAAGAGTCATGTTGAACCTTACTAAAGAATCCATTATTGAGGTGTTCAACATTGCCTCACATCACAAGCTTATTGAGGAAATTAACATTGTGGAAGAGATAAAGTTCTATGACCAAGACCCCAATAGGGCTTTGGAGATTATGAATAACTCCTGGATACTAAAACCTAAGCCCCACTTCTTGAAGCTACCCAAATAGTTGCATGGGAGTGATTTCAAACAGGAATATCATGATATTATAACTCTTTTTGGTAGGGTCATGGGAGTTGAAGAGGCCCATATCTTTCACACATGGATTTTTTACCCCATCACACAGATAGTGGCCAATAAGCATTATCATTGGGCTAGAATCATAAGCAATAACTTGGATGCCCATTTAAGAAGTGTGCAGGAGACCCATAGGTTTATAATGACTTCATATCTAGTCTATATGTTGGCACACAAGACTAAGTTAGGGGTCTCAACTACAAAGGGGTTGTTGGGAAAGATAAAATATGAGACATATACCCATAGTTGCAACATAAAACAAGCAACTACAAAAGATCCAATGATGCATTCTCCATGTATATTCCTAGGCTATTACAAGATGCCCTTCACATTAGGATTTCCTTTGAGACCATGGACTTGAACAAGCAATATGGTTAGTGGTTCATTTAATTTCAAAGATTCCCATACATCTAGATACAAGGATCCCCTATTGTTCCGCTCAGATTGTCAAGGTACCCAACCAAAGCTCCTGATGCTGGAAATGACAAGATAGATGGTTGGTTTCAAAGAAATTTTACAGCAGGAGATGAAAAAGAAGGGGCTGGGAGATGAATTCCCCTTGAGAATTGGGACTTTGGAAGCCTTTCCTTCTATTCAGACGGCCTCTCATTCAAAAAAGGAAATGGAACAGTTTGAGCTATATTCTCACACAAGTAGAAGCAGGTTTGATTCATATGGTAGAGCTATGAAGCAAGAAAACAAAGAGTTCAGGCACAAGGATCATATCAAGGATTATTGGGCTAACTGTCGAGATGATTTCGAAGCAATAAGAAGAAGATTCTCAAGCCTTCCTTTGAAGTCAATTAGATTGTACAAAGTTGCAGAGGTGCCTGATCAGGTATAGGAGGATGATGCAGACTTGCTCCAACACCATGATTTTGAACCATACAGGAACAAGCCCTTGCCTCTAATCAACTGATCAGAAGAAGAAATAACAAATTTAGACCAAGTTATCGCTCCAGTTAAGAAGTAATCGAGGCTATGGGTGAATCATAAGATATTGGAGCTAGAGGCAGATGGCATCAAACTTACATATGATTTGATGAAGGATCTAGAATCCCAATCTGAAGAGGAGATTGAACTTGATAAAGGAGAGGATACTGTTGAGGCTCACGAGGAGGATATCCAAGAAGAAGAGGGACTTGTGTCAATAAAGAGGAAAACCATGATTCAAACACAAGTTAAATGAGGAGAGAAGCCCTCTCCTAAGACAAAGAAGGTCCCTAAGGCCAATGTGACAAATAAAAAGGGAGAAGCCTCACAACCTGTTTGGAAAAGGAAGTTATTCATAGAGAGGCAGAAGGCTTCTAAGGCAAGGAAAGGTGAGGCTCCCACCGATGCCCCTTCTTCGACAAAGGTTGTTGATGTGGAGAGTTCTGAGGAAAATCCCCAAGTATATGTCAGAAGAAGTTCCCCAAAACATAAGACATCTCTTGTTAAGGAAATGAAAGCTACAAAAGAGAAGGTGCAGAATGAAGAGGCACCTGCTGATGATGTTGAAAAGAGAGCAACTACAGGAAATAATTCTCCTCCCCTCTCTCCTCATGAGCAAATTCTAGAAGAAGTTTCCCACGAAGAGGGAAATATATCGAATAATCTTGGGCATGATGAGGCTGAGGACGAATAAATTTATGCTCTTGATAGTGGAGAATAGAGGAAGTTCATACAAGAAATGAATCAATCTACCTCTGGAGTAGAGTGTAAGAATGTGGGTCTAAAGTGGTACAAGGAAAGCCACCTAAGTCTCCAGAAAAGGTAGTAATTGAAAAATTGGAAGATCAACCAGAGACTAAGAAGAATGTTGAAGAAATTGTCATTGATATCCCAAATAAGGAAGTAGCTATAGAGCAGTCGACTGCCCCAGAGTGGATAGAGAAAAGGCTTAGCAAGAAGTCAATAATTGTGCAGGAAGAGACCCCAAGTTGGGACAAATTGCTTGAACAATGTGGGCAACCCAAGCAGAGGAAAAGGGCCAAGACTATCTCAAGAATTTCAAGAGATGAATATAACAATAGGGTTATCCATGTTGTTTTGCCTATGAGTGATAAGTTCAAGGATGAGGTTAGGCCCTCTGACTATAAGGTCCAAACCATTAACTTAGGGCCTACCACCAAGGAGCAAGAAATAAGAATCTCAAGAATCTTCTCAAGAAATTCGAGGAGATTGGATAGGGAAACTGAAAAAAAGGAGAAGCTACAGAAGCAGCTAAATGATGTTTATAAGTATGTCCAACACCTGATGAAGCCTCTACAGGCCAGCACTGAGGGTGGTTCTACAATCCTAGAGGGATTGCTACCCAAGGAAGCAGTTTTTGAAATAGAAAGATTAAAATCCACTGCTCACAACACCCATGAATGGTTGCAGGAAGTCAACAAATGGGGTGATGAATCAATTGAGCAAATCTTGGGCATTTACACCAAGGTTGTTGAATTCCTTGAGGGCACTTCACAATTTTCTGCAGACTATAAAAAGATTGATGAATCAATTATTGAGAAGTTGAAGAAAGTTCTATAGGTCCCCAGTGATGAACTGGCTAAAATAAATATTTTATCCTTAGATGAAATTGGTAAAGTGAAGGAGTGGATAGAGGTCTGGAATTATAGGAAGGAACTCTTCTCCAAGGTTTTGAAGAAAATCATGAAGCTACAAGGGAGGATGAAGGAGATATATGATAATTGCATTAGTTTCCTGGAGATCATGACTGGAAGAAGAAAATTTGGACAAAAGAATATGAATATCAATAGATTGCAGTCATGGTGGCATGAAATTCATGCTCCTTCTAATAGTGCTCCAATCACTAAGGATAATTTGGAGGATGCATCAATTTATATTTCAAAGCTAAATAAATATCACAAATTACAAATTGAATGGAATAAGGTGATGCCCCAGTATTTGGAGGAATATAAAAATCATAAGACAAGGGTTAAGTTTATTCCATTTCCAAATCCAACCGATGTAAAGGAGATTTTGAAGAAATTCAAAGAATTATCCAACAAGTTAGAAGCCAATAAAGGTGGAGAAAATAGCCAGCTTGCAACCGCCTAGAAGTTTGTTCCAATCATGTGATAATATAGCTAGAGGGGACCTCGAATTTGGTGCCATCAAGGGAAATATTCTGGAAGACGCTACGTCGACCTAGATGATTTTTTAGCATTTAATGTAATTTTATTTTATTAAAAACTCTCTAGGCTGACTTGTTTGGGCATACCTCAACATGTAAACCCTAATTCTGGGAACCTTAATTCTAGGGGTTCTTTTCTATATAAATTGGGGCTCTTGCTTCATTTGCGAGGGTTGGAGTTTGAGAGATATAGTTGCTAGAGTTAGAATCAAGATATGAGTTAGCCATTTTTGAGAGCAAGTGTTGATACATTGAGAATACTTGAATTGTTGCAAAATTTGGGTGATTCAATATAAGTAAAGACATTGTTCTTTGGCGCTCTTTCTTGTGTTGTTTTACTTTGCATGGTTCCCTTTGTTCCAAATCTTTAAGATTGCTTCAAGATTATCATTTGCATGTTAGATTCTAGATTTAAATGTGATGCAATGGTGTTTATGGTTTAATGTTTGAGGTGTTTGAGCAATCCTTGGTCCATACTTTTAGCAGCTTGTTGATTGTAAGTTGTTGTGTAAAGTTAGCTTGGGCCTTGAATTTGTGTGCTAAGTTCAATTGTGGGTATTTATTCATTTCAATTGCCAAATAAGGTTGATCTGGGTGAATGCTTCATGATCTGAAAATCTTTTTATTCCTCAAAAGATTGCACTATTTCTGTGAGATTGTAGGTTTAATCTAGGTTTAGCAAGAATTAGTTCTTTGAAGGATTGGTCCACTTTGAGTGTTTAATCATTGGCATTGTTGGTCTTAGGTTTAATTTACTTTCAGAAATCTCTCTAAACCCTTTATCTTTTGCTATTTCTTTTAAAATCTAGGTTAGTTTTAGGATTGAAAGCATCACCATATTGTTATATTTGATGAAAATATACTTCCAGCATTGTTCATTTGTAAGGCCCCTTATGATTACCAACATTTTCACATTTATCACTAAATTGTTTTATTGCATTGTCAAGACTTGACATTAGAGACCTTGGGATTATCTCTTGAGGCTTGCTAATAGAGATTTACCTTGCAAGAGAGATAGGATATTGCATTCTATCTAAGTTGTTGTTGTGTAGAAAACACCATCAACAAATTGATGGGTGTAGATTTCATAAAAAAGAGGAAAAGATGGGGCCTATAAGACTTAAATATTATTGAAAATGTTAAACAAGGTTTGGGTTCCTTTGGGAAGCAATCTCGATCAGAAGATAGGCACATTTCAAGAAGAGTGTTGTTGACATCTATTGTAAGTCCATGAATGAAAAGAAAGCATCAACTCTCTTCACTTTCAAGTGAAATTAGCTTAAGTAGAAGGACACTAAGAAGATATGTGAAAAGGAGAAAGGTTTTGGATGATGCAACTACAAAAGGCAATTGGGTATTGATGTGTAGGGCTTCTCATTCTGACAAGATTGAAGTTGGTGTTAGGAACTTGGTCTCAAGTTTTTTGCATGATCATACTCATCCCTCATCAAATAAAAAGATGTTCTAAAATACAGTATCGGGTTTGATCCAAACAATTTTCAACTACATACAAAAAAGTGGTTAGACATAACACAACATGAGATGTATATGATGTTTTGCGATGCAAATCCTCATATAAAGATTGGAAAAACAATGTTTCAAATGTTAAGACCACATTATGTGAGGGAAAACAAGGTTTTTGAAACTTGTTGTTGTCATTATCATATTGAATTTGATCTCTACTATCAAGTGTTTCAAAATATCAGAGAAGAAAGTGATGGTTCTCAAAATTCACCTTCTAAACGAGCCAGTCAATTCATAGCATCCATTTTATTTGATAAATTTGATGATGATGTAGATGGACGTCTAATGAAATGCATACAAGTAATTTGAGAAACATGTGGAAATCTAGCTAAAATTCCTTTGAGAAATGTAGATATTGACATGTCAAAGATGGTAAATTGTAAGAGTTACAAGTACATAAAGTTTAAAACAAAAATTGGGAAAGAATCCACAAGGTTAGATTATGTAGAAGAGGAGGTACCTATTGGAACATTTATGGAAAATTTTCGTAAATTGATACAACTGTACATATATCATTCATTTTATGCTAAGTGGCAAGAAAAACAATATCAATTGTTAAGAGATACTTTCCTAGTTGGAGTAGTTTTATTAGTAGTTGAATTTGCAAAAAAAATATTCTTTTACCCATCAAAAGGAGATTCAAACACAATATTATTGTTCAGAGCAAGTCACTATTATGGTGCATGTTTATTATC
Source organism: Sequoiadendron giganteum (assembly GCA_007115665.2). Taxonomy (NCBI): domain Eukaryota; kingdom Viridiplantae; phylum Streptophyta; class Pinopsida; order Cupressales; family Cupressaceae; genus Sequoiadendron; species Sequoiadendron giganteum. The sequence goes on from CM021100.1 coordinate 933,096,066, forward strand.
AACATGCATAATTGGATTTGGATGGCTTTGACAATACATATGAAAAATGAGTCATCAAGAAAGAATATCACTTTTATATTAGTGATGATAAAGAGCATGAAACACTTTTTGTCCAACATTGCTTTAAGAAGTTATTTGAAGATTTGGCAAGAAGAGGTGTGAAGATTGAACAACATTTTGTATGGTCCGATGGGTGAACATGATATAGGGACTTTCAAGAGATGATATATAGGGACTTTATAGGAATTTTGGGAATGGTTTCCAAACATTAAACTACTTGTGGGATCCTAAACTACAATTATTTAGGCAAGAAATTGGGGAGAACTATTCCTAAAGAAACTATGATCCAGACGTACTCAAATCTTGAAGGAAGTAATTTTGTACCTTACATTTTTACTCCAATTTAATAGGGTGATGCAACACAAAACTAACACATGCTAAATAAAAATACATCAAATGAAATAAATTAAATTACATATCAAGCCATTTAAAACATACAATTGATATAGTATTTAAGTACACAAGTCTTCACTCTTTTGGATCTTTCTAGAATGCAATTGGTTTTAGATTTTCTAATGTGTTGTGGTTTCTACCATAGTATATGCATGTGTTAAGTACATGTGGCCTATAAGATTGGTTATTATTTTGGTGGACCCCCTATTCTTGGTTTCACCAAGTGGTATTATAATAACTATTTATCTCACTAGGATGTATGGTGTGGAGATTGCATTAACTAATCAAAGCTAGTATGCTTACTAGGATATGTGTTGAGAAGAATAAACTTAAAAAAAAACTATAGTGTGCATGTTTGTTGGGACGAGTTTGAGGTGGTTGCATGAAATTATTTGAATAAAGATTAATGCTAGAAGGTGTCTTAGAATTTAATCTTGAAATGATTTTTTTGTAGAAGAGGAAATCTTGTAACTATAATGAGCTTGTTACTCTAATCTAGGTTTTTAACATAGGTATGAGAAGATGCCTATAACTACAAATATCTTGGGGAAACATTAATATACCAAAGAAGGTTTTGTTATTTTAAAGTTTATTGAATTCTTTAGTGAGTTTCTTATAGGTAGAATCCTATAATTTGAGAGATATTTTCACTCTAACAATTTTCTTGTAAGTGGAGTATTATGACTATAGGCAGCCATATGCGTATGTGTAATGACACTATTAAGACTATGCAATGTAAATGGGTTGTTCTAGATGTGAGTGTCTATGATTAAGAATGTCACATAGGTGGTATGATAGTTTAAAATAATGTTTTAGTATTTGGTAGAGGAAAAAGAGAAGGAAAATATTAAAATTCCTATTATGTCTAGTTACAATTATTTTGTTTGTAGGTGTGGAGGAAGGTAAGGAAATAGGAAATAAATTATTCACAACATAAAATAATAAAGAAGAGAAAATTGTGGTAGAAAAAAAGATCAAGAATTGTAAGTTATTGTACCAAAATAATGAAGTGATATATTAGAAGAGTCTCTAAAAGAAGTATTAGATTTGGAAGTTGAAGTGGTGTCTTATAAAGGCCTCGTATTTGACAAGGAAGTACATAAATATAAAGGGAATATCTTCTATGAAGATGAGACTAAGAAATGATATTGAACACGCATGTGGGTATTTGTTCTTTTAATACACAAAGACATGTACTTATATTAAATATGAAGAAACATAGCAATGTTATTAACATTTATGAAATTAAAACACTACACATATCAATATGCCAAAAAATTAGTCAAAGGAATTACAAAATGCATAATAGCTTTGGAAGATTGGAATCATTATATGAGAATACTATAGGGTAAGTAGAAAAGCAACTTATACAAATGCATGTTAAGGAACCAAATGAAGTGACGTGATAGTTATGAAATGCATCGAACTCGTGTAACTATTTATTGACTAAATAATTTCTAAATGAATGCATTAATAAGATATCACCATTTAAATGATTAATATGGAGATAGAAAAGATCTAACATGCAAACTTTCATCTTTATATCCAATAAATGCATCAATAATGTTGGCTCATTAATACTGTGTGCATTAACATGAATATGAAGTGATTTATGAAGATATATTGAATCATTAAGAATGTGTGTAGAGGTACCATGAGTTGCATGAGGAGTGTTGCCATCATGAGGCATATCAACATTGTGGGAGCTTGAAGGTGAAGAGTTATCAAATTCATCTATAAGTTTCTCATTAGATGCATCATAATATGAAGGAGATGTAATCAAAGGTAAATCACTATCACATGTCATAGAAGGAGTTTAATCATCATGAGTTAAGTGGAAAATTGAAGTAATGATATCTAAGCTAGAAAGGAAGGTTATAATAGATTCCATAAAAGGTTGAAAGTTGGTCACACATAACAGTATATTGATTGACAAAATGCCTCAAAGAAATGTGGTCTCATGGAATATCATGATTGAAGGATATGCACAACATGGATTTGATGAAAAGGCTTTAGAAACTTTCAAGTAAATGCAATTGGTGGGTGTAAAGCCGAATTTCACAACCTTTGCCAGCATCCTTCCTACCTGTGCCAAAATGGGAGCTTTGGAATAGGGTATGGATATCAATAAAGGCATAAAGGATAGAGGAATTTGTCAGATGTTGTAGTTGAAATTGCCCTAGTTGACATGTACGCAAAATGTGGAAGCATAGACAAATCATGTGCATAAACAGTTTGACAGGTTGACTCAAAGAAATGTGGTCTCATGGAATGTCATGATTGAAGGATATGCACAACATGGATTTATTGTAAAGGCTTTATTTAAAATTTCAAGAAAATGCAATTTGTAGGTTTAAAGCCAAATTACACAACCTTTTCCAACATCCTCCCTGCCTGTGCCAAAATGGGAGCTTTGGAATAGGGTATGGACATCAATTGTAGATTTTAGGCAAATAGATCTGCTTAGAATTTTTTTATGAGTTAGTACTTCCTATTTGTTTATGTCCTTATGTTTAAAGTTACTTTCATTGTGGTCTATATGTTGAATGGTTACATGCATTGAGAAGAAAAGGCTATCATATTTATTATATTTTGGAAACTTTCAACCAAATGCAATCGATGGGTGTAAAGCCAATTTTCACAACCTTTGCCAGCATCCTCCTTGCCTGTGCCAAAATGGGAGCTTTGGAACAAGGTATGGAAATCAATCCAAGCATAAAGTATAGAGGAATTTTGTCATATGTTGTAGTTTACATTTCCCTAGTTGACATTTATGCAAAATGTGGAAGCATAGAAAAATCACATGCACAAACAGTCTGACAAGCTGACTCAAATAAATGTGGTCTTATGGAATACCATGATTGAAGGATATGCACAACATGGATTTGTTGTAAAGTCTTTAGAAACTTTCAAGAAAATGTAATTTGTGGGTGTAAAGCCAAATTAAAAAACCTTTTCCAACATCCTCCCTGATTGTGCCAAAATGGGAGCTTTAGAGTAGGGTATGGACATCAATTATAGATTTTAGGAAAATTGATCTACTTAGAATTTATTTGAGTTACTACTTCTTATTTGTACATGACCCTAGGTTTAAAGTTACTTTCATTGTGGTCTATATATTGAATGGTTACACGCATTAAGAAGCGAAGGCTATCATATTTATTATATTTTGGAAACTTTCAACCAAATGCAATTGGCGGGTGTAGATCCAAATTTCACAAGAATTGCCAGCATCCTCCTTGCCTATGCCAAAATGGGATCTTTGGAATAGGGTATGGAAATCAATCCAAGCATAAAGTATAAAGGAATTTTGTCAGATGTTGTAGTTTAAATTGCCTTGGTTGACATGTATGCAAAATATGGAAGCATAGACAAATCACGCACACAAACATTTTGACAAGCTGACTCAAAGAAATGTGGTCTCGTGGAATGCCATGATTGAAGGATATGCACAAAATGAGTTTGTTGTAAAGGCTTTAAAAACTTTCAAGCAAATGCAATTTGTGGGTGTAAAGCCGAATTACACAAACTTTGCCAACATACTCCCTGCCTATGCCAAAATGGGAGCTTTGGAACAAAGTATGGACACCAACTATAGATTTTAGGCAAATTGATCTGCTTAGAATTTATTTTTGAGTTACCACTTCCTATTTGTATATGTTTGGGTTTAAATTTATTTTCATTGTGGTCTATATATTGAATGATTACATGCATTAAAAAGAAAAGGCTATCATATTTATTATATTTTGGAAACTTTCAACCAAATGCAATTGGTAGGTGTAAAGCCAAATTTCACAACCTTTGCCAACATCATCCCTGCCCATGCCAAAATGATAGAGGAATTAGAATAGGGTATGGAACTTTCATATGTAATCCATAATAACATGCTAAGTTCCACCTTCCATAATGACCAAAAACCTATTTCAACGTGTGACACTAATACCATGAAACATATATTTCCACTAAGCAATCCTAGGGTAAGGCCTCAAAACTACCACCTACTTGTTGATGTCATTGAGATGGCTCTACAATGCATCACATGCCCTCTTGAAACTCTCTGCCAATGTCATAGCCTGGTCTCACTCGAACAATGCAATGTGAAGCTTGGCCACATGCTAATCCCTTTGCTTGGTCATATCAGTGACGTCAGCTGCCCTCTACACTTTCTCCATGTGTACCTCCTTAGAAGCAGTTCCCAACCACATAACAAGATCAAATAAGTGGGCATGTCACCTTGTTGATATTGGCTTGTATGCATCAAGAATGCTCCCCTAGATGGGCACAATCGGAACCACCTTAGAAATGTACCACCCGATGAAGGCGATCCCCTCTTGTGTGTCAACTACAACCATAGAGAAGTAGATGCTATCAGTACCAAATTATATAAAAGCATGTGCCTATATATATGAGATAAACTAAACTGAAATAAGTACAAAAAATAAATAACTTGAATCACTCTCATACCTAGATCCTTGGCTTGACAGTGTGGATCAGAAGGGGGTGCAATGTTGGTTCATACTCTTGTTTTTATTACTGCTGCCGTAGGAGGGATGCCAATCACCAAAGGTGGCATTGATGAGACTGGAACTATAACTAGGGGTGATAATAGCCACCACCACCATCTAGGTCTCTTCGTCGCTCCACTCGCTACTGCCTCTCCCTCCTCATCATCATTGGCATCGTCATCCTCTCCTCCCTGCCCCTATGCACTGACATTGCCTACGGGGGCATGTGCCAAGAAAATCGAGGCAAGGCCCACCATCGCCCACCATGCTTTAAATTTGTGGGCTACCCTGACGTCATCAATCATGAGGAAGGGAGGTTGGTCATTGTTATCCGACCCGTCGTCACTAGTAGCGACATCCACAATGGTTAGACGATGATGATCACCATGTTGGGTAGCACTCCTCACCTCAGATGTGTGAAAGAGGAGTCAGGGGGATCATTTGCAACTACCCAAACTGTTAGGAAACCCTATGCCAATAATATAGAATAATGATATGGTCTGATCACCTTGCTAGGAGATGATTGCATTGCATATGCTACAACTACCTCTTGTTTGTGGGCCAAACCATCCCTCTATAAGGTCACCATCTCATGTCCTGTGATCGTAAAACATCAAACTGAAGCCACCAAAAACAAAGATCTCCATATCTCTAGTCACACACTAATGGGTACACATGTGTCATTGATGTACCAAGAGCTATGCCCTAGGGAAACACAAATGGTCGGGTACATGTGATGTGTATGAATGCCCACACCTATACGAGCATGCAGGTTTTGAGATTAAAGAATGTGTAATGGACGTAACACTCGAGGTCGTGGTAAAGGTGAGTGAGCATGCTTTGACCCCAAGTGTAGATAGTCTGGTGCCCCTCCATCTCGTGGATGCAATGGATGAGGCCCAATGCAGGTGAGAGCCTTGCTCATCCATCATGACTTGGAGGGTGACTATGATGACCATCACCCTCTAGATGAGTGGAATGGCCACTTGCCCCTACTCAAACCACCACATATAGATGTGGCCTATGGTATCTTTGGGATTTTTCCACCCACCGCAGTATTGTTGGTCCTCTAAGGCCTCTCATGCTATCCTCACCTCGTCATAGGCCACTCATCATCTATAGATGGGTAGGTCAGTGATCCAATACACATCCTCCAACGTGATGGTTATCTCTCGTAATGACGAGTGGAAGGAGGAGGTATATGCATCCTAGAGCTTCATGAGCACCATAAGAATCAAAGGATGGTAGTGCATCTCTGACATCATGTAGGTCCACCACAGGCCCATGTGCCTCAATAGATCCTCATCATTTGGGTGCATTTGTTGCCTTTGATCATGTAGCATAGTGAGAACATGTCTACCTCCATGCTCTTTCATCTCTAGCCACTCCTGCGGTAGACACAAAGTTCATGTTAGATCCATCTACATCATAAAATTCTATCTTCTACATCACATTTTTTTCTAAGTAAGCCTCTGAGATGGAAGCGTGCCACGCAAACGTCTACGCAACACGCTAGCATTCGAGGCCAAATGTTGCCTGGACGACAGTGCGCAAGTCAAATTCCAACACGATTGGAGGCTACCAATGCATTATCATGATGAATCCATGCTAGTTCAACTCCTCCACACCGGTTGAACACCTCCACACTAGTTGAACGCCTACATTGCTCTCGAAATAGAAAAACACAAAAAAAATGCATAAAAACATGAAGTAGGATTAGATTCCTCATACCTCATCGACCTGGCCTCCCTCGACTATGACTATGTGGAGCTGCATGATCCTCGAGTCTATGTAGTCACATTTTTGAGGCATTTTTCTAGCTTTTCTCTTATAAAAGTCAACAAACTCCTCATTTTTGATCCATTTCTCTTGGCAGAAGTGGTCCTTCCATCCTTCCTATTTTCACCCCACCTAGCTGGGGGAAAAACATGAGGGGGCATATATTCACTTCTTCATCATATTTTTCTTCTAAACCATCAATTTTTTCTTAAGCATTCTTCTCGTCGTGGTAGATTCTTCTGATTTTATAATTGACCTAAATTTGAGTTTTGCAGAATGAAACTTTACATCTGGCAATATAGTTTCTCGCTGAGATTAATCATTGGGGGCATTGTTAGTATCCACCTGCTTGACCTTTGTGGCCTCTACAATATCCTTCTTGCATGTAAAATTGTAAAATTTTCAGTTTTTAAGGCTTGCACTAATGTTTTCTTTTCTACCTTAGTGTAACTATTTTTTCTTTGAAAATTCATCTGACTAAAGTGGGGGAAAAATGTAGTGTCATAAAATTACACCCCATGGCAATTTCACACTTATGCATTTAGCCCGTTGTATTTATGGTGCCTAGTCTCATTTATGACAAGAACCTTATGAGTCAAAATTTTAAGATTTTAACTTCATAAGGGACAGTAATGAAACGTTAGCATTCTGCCACTTCATTTATTGCAAAATTTGTGAGTTGGATGCTTGCATGATGCACAAACATCTACGTGACGCACTAGCATCCTTGAACTTTCTGAGTTAAATGAGGGAGTCTCATAAATTTTTCCCATGAAATGCATCATCATGACATAATCTCAAGTGTAACGGCTCTTCCCGCCCATGCAACTTAACAAAACTATCCTTTTCACTTATATTCTCATTCATTCTCACTCTCTCTTGCTCCAACTTTCCTTTTGACTTCTTTCTCTTTTTCATCTCTTCTCTATGGTGAAGCTTTTCCGGATTCATCTCATGAATAGTCAACACTCTTTTGCATGTGCTCAATGTCACATCTATCAGGCTAATAGGGAGCCATGGACTGTTGTTAACGCTCTCTTGTTATATTATCTTATCTTGTCTATTTTCTAGTATATTTGTCTTGTCTATTTATTGGTGATACAAGTTCTCCTCCATAGTGAGGTTTTATTTTACCACTTGTCTATTTATTTGTGATACAGGTTCTCCTCCATAGCGTATTTTTCTTTTATCACATGCATCTCATCTACTTTACATTATGTCTTGTCTATTTTCTATCCATCTGGTTGTTTGTGGAGGTTTAAAAACCAAAATAGGGGTTTGATTAAGGCAAGCCCGAAACAACCCAACATTTTTCCTCATCCTCCTCGTGTACATTTTTGCAATCTCTTTCATCTTAAACCTCCATCACTTGAACTTTTGTCATTGAGGTGACCGATGACAATTCACTCCCTTTAGACCCTATTAGTCTTGGGACTTGGGAGTAGTGAATCCCCTCCTTCACACTTTGTATTAATAAAATTTACTATTTTTACCCTCTTTTGTGCTTGCTTTCTATGCAAATCCGGTTACCTCTGTGCATGTATGAAGGTTTATCATCTTTTATAGGTTTGTATTTTATGTTAATTTATTATAGGTGTTGATTGTGGGTTATTTCTACCCCTTTTATTATCCTTTAGGCCTAACCTCCATGCTTAATTTTGAGAATTGATAAAATAGAGACCGGTGTTAAGTCCTCCAATGATTTTTATTTATCCTCTATGCAATATTAGGAAAGAAGAAGTAATTTTAATCTAGTTGGATCACCACCCTTTCCCTTTTATTTATTCCTTCTTGCCCTTTCCTTGGAGAATCAATAGAATATATTAGTTATAGGTCTATGCAGTGTTAGGTTGGTCCAACATTCTTTCATCTAGATTAGAAAGGAAGCCAAACTTCTCTAGAGGTATGATCTTCATTACAAAGGTTACACACCTAAATATCAATCCCATGCTTCATTGGAATACTAAACAACATGTTTAGTAGGGTACAATTCCAAGTGACAACGATTTTTGGCACACCCGGTGAGACAAAGTATTATGAGCTATACATCATACATTGAGGGATTTTGGTGTGTCATTCAATGAATATTTTATTTCAAAGTAGTTACTCAACACCATAATGACTCTTTTGGTTAGAAATACAAGTTCAAATAGTCCTAGTGCTTAGAGCTAGCACTTGGTGACTTTGCAATTAAATTTTGGTGACTTTGTTGGTATGTACCCAATTTATTTGATTGAGCAAACACAATTACTTTTATTCAAAGCATTATTAAAAATTTATAGCCTCCCTTACGCTTCAACATGTCAAATTATTATGGATAGAACATGTTTTCCCCTTCCTTTCATGAAAATGCAATTTTTCCACCTCCCTACCAACAATATCAAACTAGGGATGCTATTGTTTTTACTTTACAATTTCTGCTATAATAGGTTACCAGTACCTTCCTAGTGCTTTCCTCCCACCTAGCCTTGCTTAGCCTTCTTTGCAACCTGCACATGCATATCATCAGCCCCAATAAGCTTACTTTAATCCCAATCAACATGCTTATCCTCCAAGTCAACCCTAACATGTCAACAAATTAGAGAATGTTAGTATCAAAGATATAATGATGAATTTCAAATAACAATTGAGAGCTATTGATTAGGAGAAAGGATACAATTTGTAGGGGTAACTATCTTATCAAGCTCATGTTCACTAGTAATAAATAGAAAAACAGAGTAAGAAACATGAAGAGAACCTTGCAAGATAGATTGTTGCTATAGAAGAGAAAATCACGCTATTGACAACTAGGGAGAGAAAACTCATGCAAGAGGTTGAACCAACCCCCCAAGTCCCTCGTTTCAAGGTCCCAATTTTTAAAGGTTCCCACCCAATGAAAGAATAATATACTCGGAGACTTATTCCCCCTCAAGAAGCTCAACAAACTCCTCGGGTTCCCTTATAAAAATCTATACCTGATAAGTCTTCTTGCCCTGACACTATTTCACTCTTTAAAAGTGGGCCTATTATCTAGAAATCTAAATGGTATAATGAGTAGGGGAAGAGGGAGGTACAAATTATTGTTGATGGGCTCTTAGATGCCCCAAAGAATGAACAAATAGACCTTCTACAAGATTTTTTTTGAAGATAATCAAATACAACAACAAAACACCAAGCATGTGAGGCATGATGGTGAATCAGAGAAATTGATTCTATCATTCGATGAGCTCCCTTATTTAATTGATAATGAGATAGAGATATTATCCATGAATAAATTAGCAAAAGTCTTAGAGCAGTAGGAGGATGTTGAGAAGCTTGGCAACAACAACAACATGAAGAAAAGTTTGAGGCTGAGGAAGACCATGAAGATGGTCCTATTCTGAAGGAAGAGGATGATGATGCACAAGAAGTTTCTTATCAATTTGGAATGATATCAAAATAGAGCCTATATTATTGAAGGAGGCCCCCAATGTTTCCCAATATCATCGAGAAGGCTATTATGAAATAAAAATGACCACTGTCATAGAAAGGAGTAAGGAGGAGATTGATGAAAACCTATTATGGGATGAGTTAGAAGATTTTTCCTCAAACCTTAACATCAAGCCACCATCCCCTAAGATAGAAGATAATGAGAAGAAGAAGCATGAATATAAGGTCCCCATACTTCTAGATGAGTCATTATAACTAGTCCCTAATGGCCAACAAGACATTGAAGATGCAAATCCTGAACATTAGTCCAATGTTAGTTGCTCAAACCTGACATTTTCAAGAGGATGCCCCTCAGACATCTAATTCAGATAAAGATCACCAAGTCACCCTATGTCATGATTATTCCCAATCATGAAAGTGAGAATCAAGGAGAGAAAGATTTTATTTCCCATACACTCTAGGAGGATTGTATTCATAATCAATTTATGTGGGTAAGTTATTTTGTTTTAAGCCTTTGGGAGGCACTCCAACAACCTGTTGGATGTCTTTCATTTTTTTCTTTTTTGGTTGGTTTCCCATGAATGTGTAAAGCATCCTAGACTAATAAAAAAGTTACCTACTTTGATAAGCTAGTCAATGGCCTTATTTAATTTTCTTTCTTGTTTGTTAGTTTAGGTTAGGTTAGGTTGTTTTTTCTTTCCTTCAAGTTCATTTTGCACATGTTTTTATGTTCTAGTTTTGTTGTGTTGAGGAAATCATGTTCCATTTGTTAGGTCCTTAATATGTTCCTAATGGATGATTACGGCCCCCTAGATCCCATGGTTAGTGGGTAATCATCTCATAGAAATCACCAAAATGTTTACATTTTATGCCCACCTTATGGCCCATCAATTATAATTGATTTGAGAGATCTATTAGGCCATATTGTCTAATTGTATGCATTTGTATTGTGGTTTCCTTTTCTTGTCCCCTTATTCAAATTACCTAAATACAAAATACACCATATAGGCTTAGTGTTTAGGTCTTCTAAACTTTCCCTTCTATAGAGTAGCCAAATGGGTATCCCTAGTTAAAATTTGATAAAATTTGGGTCAAAATTGAACAAGTTATGTTCTTATGGAGTTTTCACTCCTATCTAGACATTGCAAAAATTTCATAGTCATTTGGATCTTAATTGAAACCCCACAATTTCCATTTCCACCTCAATTTTACAAAATGAAGGTTTGTAAAATTTTCACGTGCATCTAGTTTTGTGGAACCTTCAAAGTGAACTAGTTGAAAGATAAAAAAGTGTAGTTTAGATATAGATCATTGACCTGCATGGGCCCGATGCCGATGAATTTTCAATATTTGGCCCAAATCAAGCAAAATGACTAAGTCTAATGATGTAGACAAATGGAGGTGAACTTCTTGCACCCAATTGTCAATCAATTTTTGCCATAGGGTAGTTAAAGACCAAGTTTCCACATTTATGCGAATCGATTGGCCAAGTAGATTTGTGGGAATTTATATCAAAACTAGATCATCCAAAGGTGTAGTAGCCAATTGAAGTTCCTCATGGTTCCAATGGAGCTTGATTTTCTATAATAACCTATTGAGGCCTAAAAATGACTAATTATATCTTTGCGAGAAGATGGATGTCATTTTTGTGATGTTAGTAGAGGCCAATGTTCTGGAAGAAGAGGGTTCATGGGAATTTCCAAGTGAACTATCCATTTTTAATATTTCAACGTCGATGGACTTTTTGCTTGGACCCAATAGTGATCAATCTTCCACTTTTGCAAAAATTCATGTCCAAGTGGATTTGCAAGGATTTCTTACTAAACCACACATCAAGCATTTATTCCATGTAGTTTAGTTGGAGGTTTATTTTCTACCAAGGCCAAAGTGATAAAGGGGGATTGTTGAGATATTTATAAGTGAACCTGACCAAGTTTAAAGTTTTCATTGTTGCGCTGGATTTCCTGCATATGGGTTTGATGGAGGCTGAATTTGTGCAATTCATCTATGTTATCACAAAATCTAGCAGCGCTCGATCCACCTATAACCCCCCTACGAAACTTGTCCATTTCATAGGTTTGTGATGTTCAAGCACGTAAAATGAGGCAAATTTCAACCCACCTCAAAGTGCGTTCCAAAGTCTCAAACAGTCCATTTGAGCGTTCCTCTGCATCTATCTAGCAAAGACCTTCAAAAGAGTATCTTCGTGAACTCTCATTGTTTATACTTAGTGAAATTGTGAAAAGTGCAAAAGCTCCAAAAAAAAGTGCTCTAACATTTTGAAGAAATTTGTCTAAGTATAATAAGTGCAAAGGCGGGGTTTTTCAATGCCTATGCACTTAAGTGAAAAGTCAGCTTGGTGCAAGGGCATTGATTTTTAGCGCCCTTACACCAAGTTCCACACTTAGCCATTTTAAGTCTCAGGCGGTGATTTTTGTCTACATTACACTTTTCCTGGTTTTTCAAATTTGGTGCATAAGCGCTGATTTTTAGCGCTTGTGCACTTTTTCCCCATACTTAATCAAAAATGACCAAGGCGGTGATTTTTGACTCAAGTGCACTTTTCCCAGTTTTTCAAATTTGGTGCATAAGCGCTGATTTTTAACGCTTGTGCACTTTTTCCCCATAGTAAAGATGACCAGGGCGGTGATTTTTGACTCAAGTGCACTTTTCCTAGTTTTTCACAAGTGTGAGATAATGTGTTAGGGCATTGATTTTCAGCGTCTTGACACATTTGACAATTTTACATGTTAGACATGTAAGGGCACTGATTTTCAGTGCCCTTACACCTAAAATCATTTCTCCAAGTGTAGGAGCCCTGATTTTCAATGCTCCTACACATTTGGCAATTTTTGCTTTAGACGTTTTCAAATCGCTTCGTTTTCGCTCTGGACCCCATTTCTTCACTCTCGCATTATTTTCCGTGTCTAGTTGCTTTGTTCACGCATGCTCAACATCATTTGCTCGCTTCACACTTCCCAATGCTACTTTTTCTACTAACGCCTAGTAATTCACCATCCTTGTTGTTTCTCTCCAGATATCGTCAAGTGATCCTCAAGGTGACATCTTTGATCTAGTTGCTTCTAGACGACAGCCAAGAAGCCTCCATCATCTTCCAAAAATGAAGGCAAGATGAAATACAAGTATCAAGGTGTCTTTCTGCCAACTGTGGTGATCTCAAATGTGGATGAAATTAAAGAAATTAAGATTGGTCATTAGGACCTACAAGATTTTGTAAAGAAAATCCATTCATCTGCCAAAAGGACGATCACAAGAATTCACACCCTTGTTGATTACATAGTTGACCTAGATGATATGTTCATACAGGAGACCAAGAAGAAGTATGAAGACTTCCGCGCCCAAAGCAAGGAACCATGAAGACTCTTGATCTCCAGTGTCAAAATTTTTTATGCTTCCCTTTATGCATCTTGTAAATAGTTTTTGACATCTTAAATGTCTTTTTGGCAAATGTAATTACACTAAAAAATATGAGATGTAAAATCACAGAGATGGATTACATGTTGAATTAGTCAAAGTTAGGGTTTCCTATTTTTACTCAATTAATTTCCTAGAATAACTCTTCCCTCTCTTCTATAAATAAGAGGGATTTCTATTGTAATATTTACCTTTAGTATTTTGCAATGAAGTGCTGCCCTTTTGTGAAACAAACATTGAGACTTTATGTTCAATTTTGTGAATCTAAATCTGATCAATAAAGAAGGAAGTTGCATACTAGACTTTGTGTTTGAATCAATTCTCTTTTAGTTTGAATAAGATTGGCGGTAATTAGTAGATGAGATCTAAAGGGCTTCAAATAAATTTATGTAAACTTTGTGTTGCATTCTTTATTTGAATTTACATTTACGTTTGGTTAACTATTGTTGGATGATCTACAAGACTTTGTGCTTTTAATCGTTCATGTTGTTCATGGAATTGTTGTATCTAGAAGACTTTGTGCTTTTAATACGACAAACGATACATCTATCTTAGATCCATTGGTGAAAAAGCTACGAAATGACTTTGTGTCTTCGTCAGCTTTCCCTTCTCTTTTTATTGTTATTATTTTCATATTTGGTAACTCTACGCTTTGCTTTGACAAGATAGAGTTATTGGCATTATTGCTTATTTTTAGTTTAAGGTTACTCTGAATTAGAAATATCAACTGTGAAGCATTGTAAAACATCTTCTCTGAAAAAAGAGAGAAGCATGAATGTAACACACACACCCCATCTCACAATTGTAGTGTACATTTTGTGAATATTTAGTTAGTTTTATTTAGCTTTCGTAAACAATAAGAAAGGGCGCCTCCCATTTCTAAGAGGAGAGATTATATCTCACACAACTGTGGTTGAAATCAAGATTGTGTAATCTATTGAAAAGACAATTACATAATTTTTACCCAACAGTTTTTTAACGACTTCGTTGGGGACATGATACGCATTCGAAAGCCTCATGTTTTCATTTGAAGTATACCCGTGTCCTTTTTCATTGTAATTTATTTTCTTGTAAGTTTTTCAAGCTTTCACCAAGGACATGTAAATGGCTGCTCAAGGTCCTTGGGGAAATGCTTTTGGTCCATTGATTTTAGCTCTACCCCTACATGCTCTTCCTGAAGGCTCGGGAAAGAACTTTCCCAAGTTTTTTGGTGATGGACAACGACATCCTAAGGAGATGTTACTACTTTCTACATCGCTTGTGGAGTTCATGGCGTTGAACACAAAGATGTATCTATAAGGTTGTTTGTGGAGACTCTCCAAGGTGTCGCTATAGATTAGTTTTTATCATCTGGCACCATGCACGATCAAAAACTAGGAAACTCTCATAGCCAAGTTTGAAGAAAGGTTCAAACCTCTTGAAGACGCTCATGATTTGTTGGCTCAGCTCACCTAGTTGAAGAAGGAATCTCTCATACTTATGTGCGAGTTCATTGCTCACTTCAACAAGTTGACACAAAGAATTCTAATTGTTGCTCAACCTACAATTGAGAATTTGAAATGTTTCTTTGTAAATGCTCAAGTACCCGAGGTTGGTTTCCTATTGAGAAGAGCAACCCCAGCTACTCTTGCAATTGTGTAGACCTTGGCGACATAAATTGAAGATGATCTCATTCTTGCTAGGCAAATAAGAATTGAATCAAACGAATCTAAAGAAAGCTCTTCTTTGGAGTTATTTTCTTCCATCACAAGGATAGATCCTATGGTGCAAAGGTTGGCAAATGAGCTACTTGTCCTCAAAAAGTAGCTAGCTCAAGGTATGTTTTATATGCCTCACAAGGATGTACCAGGGAGTTCACTTTCAAATGTTGCTCATAATTTTGTTGTTGGTAATCAACACAAGTTATCTTCACCTCTTAAGAGGCTTGTTCTTGAGGCACCATTAGTAAAATAAGTAGTGAAGAATCCTAACTCCAATCCAAGTGATCTTGCTATTCTCTTCCAGGAAAAGGAAGTAGACATAGTTGGTGACTCCCAATTCTGGTTTATGCAGTCTTAGAAAGCCATTGATGAAAAGAAAAAAATGAAAGTCATTTTTTTGAAGTTCAAGTGAATGAAGATAATCTTGTCTCGAGATCTGAAAAGATGGATATGCATGAAGGTCTCAGTCAAGTTGAAAAGAATGCATCTGTGTTTCAAGGTCATGAACTTGAACATGTGTTGCATAAAAGAACTTCCCAAAGGCATGATGACGACCTTCTTATTAACAATTCATATTTTCCCAAGTTTGAAGATGGCGGACAACATACCAAAGTATGTAGTGCAGTCATATCTTCATCTGAATCACATGAAGGAGATCATTCCGATCAACATGAGGTTTCCATGGTTGATGAATCAATTGTTCAAGTAGCAACTAGTAAGGAGCATTCAATCTTTGACTGATCGAGGGGATGTACCAAAAGACATCTTTCTTGGTTGGAGGCCAATGAGAAGACAAAGGTTCCACTTGTACCTGAGTGTGAAGATAAACTTGAGAATGCAGCTAAAGACGTATTTGTAGATGCGCAGGAGCAGTCTGAATTCAATGGTTCATTTTGGAGCGGCAGTATATCTAATATATTTTTAGAGGTAGCTGAACATGTTCATCTCTTTCAAGAAATAGTGCCTCAACTTCATCTACATGTAGTTGCTAATGATCATGTAAGGCATTGCAAGTTGTTGAAGAAAGGAAGCTATTTTGTTGAACTTATGAATGGTTTCATTTGAGAAGATTTCATTGATGACTTGTTTTAATTAGGTAGGTTTTTACCTTTTCAATAAGTGTATTTGCATAAGTTTGTGTCTTGTTTTCGTAGATTTTCTTTGTGTTAGTCATGCTCGACTCTATTGCCCAATGGATCGATAAAGGCACTTGAATTCTGGATTTCTTCTCCCTTCATTCATTTCAAAGGATGGTTGAAGGAAGATCCCCAGTAGGAGCCAACTGTTATCACAGAATCTAGCAGCGCTCGATCCACAGATAACCCCCCTACGAAACTTGTTTGTTTCATAGGTTTGTGATGTTCAAGCATGCAAAACAAGGCAAATTTTAATCCACCTCGAAGTGCATTCCAAAGTCTCAAACAATCCATTTGAGCATTCCTCTACATTCATCTAGCGAAGACCTTCAAAACGAGTATCTTCGCGAGCTCTCATTGTTTATACTTAGTGAAATTGTGAAAAGTGCAAAAGCTCTAGAAAAAAGTGCTCTAACATTTTGAAGAAATTTGTCTAAGTATAAAAAGTGCAAATGCGTGGTTTTTCAGCGCCTATGCACTTAAGTGAAAAGTCAGCTTGGTGCAAGGGCATTGATTTTTAGTGCCCTTACACCAAGTTCCACACTTAGCCATTTTAAGTCTCAGGCGATGATTTTTGTCTACATTACACTTTTCCCGGTTTTTCAAATTTGGTGCATAAGCACTGATTTTTAGCGCTTGTGCACTTTTTCCCCATACTTAGTCAAAAATGACCAGGGCAGTGATTTTTGACTCAAGTGCACTTTTCCCAATTTTTCAAATTTGGTGCATAAGCGCTAATTTTTAGCGCTTGTGCACTTTTTCCCCATACTTAGTAAAAAATGACTAGGACAGTGATTTTTGACTCAAGTGCACTTTTCCCAGTTTTTCACAAGTGTGAGACAATGTGTCAGGGTGCTGATTTTTAGTGCCTTGAAAAATTAGACATGTAAGGGTGCTGATTTTCAATGCCCTTACACCTGAAATCATTTCTCCAAGTGTAGGAGCCCTGATTTTTAATGCTCCTACACATTTGGCAATTTTTGCCTTAAGACATTTTCAAATCGCTCTGTTTTTGCTCCATACCTCATTTCTTCACTCTCGCATCATTTTCCATGCCTAGTTGCTCTATTCATGCATGCTCAACATCATTTGCTCACTTCACGCTTCCCAATGATTCTTTTTCTACTAACGCCTGTTGATTCACCATCCTTGCAATTTCTCTCCAGATATCGTCAAGTGATTCTCAAGGTGACATCTTTGATCCAGTTGCTTCTAGATGACAACCAAGAAGCCTCCATCGTCTTCCAAAAATGAAGGCAAGATGAAATACACGTATCAAGGCGTCTTTCCACCAACTGTGGTGATCTCAAAGGTGGATGAAATTAAAGAAAGTGAGATTGGTCATCAGGACCTACAAGATTTTGTAAAGAAAACCCATTCATCCACTAGAAGGATGATCACAAGAATTCACACCCTTGTTGATTACACAATCGGCCTAGATGATGTGTTCATATAGGAGACCAAGAAGAAGTATGAAGACTTCCGCACCCAAAGCAAGGAACCATGAAGACTCTTGATCTCCATTGTTGAAATTTTTGATGCTTCCCTTTATGCATCTTGTAAATAGTTTTTGACATCTTAAATATCTTTTTGGCAAATGTAATTACACTAAAAATATGAGATGTAATTTCATAGAGATAGATTACATGTTGACTTAGTCAAAGTTAGGGTTTCTTATTTTTACTCAACTAATTTCCTAGATTAGCTCTTCCCTCTCTTCTATAAATAAGAGGGATTTCTATTGTAATCTTTACCTTTAGTATTTTGCAACAAAGTGCTGCCCTTTTGTGAAACAAACATTGAGACTTTGTGTTCAATTTTGTGAATCTAAATCTGATCAATAAAAAAGGAAGTTGCATACCAGACTTTGTGTTGGAATCAATTCTCTTTTAGTTTGAATAAGATTGGTGGTGATGAGTAGATGAGTTCTAAAGGGCTTCAAGTAAATTTATGTAAACTTTGTGTTGCATTCTTTATTTGAATTTACATTTATGTTTGGTTAACTATTGTTGGATGATCTACAAGACTTTGTGCTTGTAATTGTTCATGTTGTTCATGGAATTGCTGTATCTAGAAGAATTTGTGCTTCTAATATGACAAACGGTACATCTATCTCAGATCCATTGGTGAAAAAGCTACGGAACGACTTTGTGCCTTCGTGAGCTTTCCCTTTTCTTTTTATTATGATTATCATATCTAGTAACTCTACACTTTGCTTTGACAAGATAGAGTTATTAGCATTATTGCTTTTTTTTAGTTTAAGGTTACTCTGAATTAGAAATATCAACTGTGAAGCATTGTAAAACATCTTCTCTTAAAAAAGAGAGAAGCATGAATGTAACACACACACCCCATCTCATAGTTGTAGTGTACATTTTATGAATATTTAGTTAGTTTTATTCAGGTTCCGTAAGTAGTAAGAAGGGCGCCTCCCCTTTCTGAGAGGAGAGATTATATCTCACATAGTTGTGGTTGAAATCTAGGTTGTGTAATCTATTGAAAAGATGATTACATAATTTTCACCCAACAATCTAGTCGCACCTCAATTTTTTGTATGGAACAAAATCGTGTGATTTCAATCCAAAATTCACCATCAATGTTGCAACAAATTTTGCAACTACCCAATCCGATCCATGAAGGCTCCATAATCAAATTTTAATGTTTCTCCATGGATCCTAAAGGGGAAAGTGACACACCATGCCACATCTATGAATTGTAGACCTCCTTTCTATTAGAGGTCCATCTTTGGTTACATTTACAACAAATTTCATGGGGGTTTCTGCAGTTCATCACCAAATTCATCAATGTTGAAGTATAACATGGATGTTAGGAATGTTCTTTCATGCCACAAATTAGATTTTTGTGCAGATCCATGTGCTATTTTGTAGAAGGTCATGGCTAGTGTTTTCTTGGTCTTGCCATGTCCCTCTCTATATGGGCTTCCTTTGTTTGAATAAAAGGCAATTCACTGCTCATTTTTAAGGGTTCTTGCTTAGGTTTTCTCTAGAAGACTTATGCATTTTGACATCTCTACAACTGTAAAACTGGCCTATGCTTCTATATTAATAAAATTTACTCTTTTTACCTCCTCTCTGTGTTTGCATTCTTTGTAAATTTGGTTTCCTTTGTGCATGTATGAAGGTTTATCATCTTTTCTAGGTCTATATGTTGTGTTAATTTGTTGCAAGTTTTATTGTCCTTCAGGCCAAACCTCTATGCTTACTTTCAAGAATTGAGAAAATAAAGAGTTGTATGAATTCCTTTGGCGAATTTCATTGCTTCTCTATGCAATATTAGGCAAGAATAAACACTTTTAATCTACACGCATCACCACTCTTTCTCTTTTATGCATTCCTTCTCATCCTTTCCATAGGGAATTAGTATAATATGATTAGTTATAGGTTTATGTATTGTTGGGTTTGTCCAATATTCTTGCATCTAGGTTAAAAAGGAATCCAACCTTTTATGAAGGTTTGATCTTCATCACAAGGGTCCCACACCTGAAGATCAATCCCATGTTTCATTGGAATACTGAACAACAGATTCAATAGGGTGCAATTCCAAGTGACAACATACACAAATTTTTTTTACAATTCACCTTATAATTTAGTATCTTATTTTAAACAAACTATTGCCTTTTCCTCTCAAAGTTAGATCAAGAATTCACTAAGTATCATAAGAAGAGCCAAATTCTTAGTCCAAAAGGTTACCCTGTAGATCACTTCCCACATCTATAATATCTATTTTGAATGATATGAGCTTTGTGCAAATGTTTAATGGAAAACATAAAAACTTTTAATTTATAATTTGCCTTATAATTTAGTATCCTATTTTAAACAAATTGTTGCCTTTTCCTCTCAAAGTCAGATCAAGAATTCACAGAGTATCATAATAAGAGCCAACTTCTTAATCCAAAGGTTACCTTGTCGATCACTTCCCACATCTATAATATTCTCATGTTGGTATATAGGTGCATGAAAATGTGAATTTGAATATCAACATTATGTTTCAAAACATGTTGCTCGATTACTTACTAATTTGAAATGTTCATTGCAAGAATATTAAATTATGTCCTTACAAAAGGATCAATTCATATACATGACCATCTTATTCTACAAACTTTGATTGTCATCCAACCAAGATACACACCACCTTTACATTTACTCTTAGCTCACCCTCATGGGATTGATAATGAAACAAACGAATCAATCATCTACAAGGACAACCACTTCATCTACTTGTACTACCTATACATTTACTATTACCCCACCCTCAAGTCCATGAAAACAAAACAAATATTGCAATCAACCATTCACTAACACCACCACTTCATCTACTTTTACCCCATCCTCAAATTTATTAATTCTATCCATATTGTGCATGCTATAATCTTGTATCACATTACTATGTAAGAAAAGCATATTTTCTTTTATATTATAATGTCAAAATTTGATCAACACTATTCTTTACAAAATAAAAAACCTACTAATATTCACTATATGTAAATGTATTTGACATTCATTTATCATTTCATAAAACTCATCAGATTTTTCACAATAAAATTAACTTTCCATCAAAATAATCACAATTTTATTTTAATTATACTTTTATAATTATATACCAATGTTAATTCAAATAAATTCATGTTTATCACTCTCATTATCATACATGTACACTCCAAAACACAAAACACAAAGCACCTACATTATTTTGGTCCAACATTGTTTAGGTACATTGTTCCATGTTAAGACCTGCCATATTTTTCTTTGAGGTAGCCTCTTTATGATTTATTTTATGGTTAGCCACTCTGACATTTCAACATATGAATGACGTAAGGATTAACATTTAGATCAAATTAATACTTTGATCCAATTTTTAAGGTTTAGTGATAGTAAAAGAAATGCATTTTCTGAACTTGTTGACGACTTCAAAAATACTTGGGGAACAAATAGAGAAAGTAACCCTGTACATTTGGTAATGTGTTGAACAAGTTAGATGATAAGATACTATTTCTAGTTTTATAATTTCCGGTAAATTTACTCGTCAACGTGAAATTTCGATTTGATCAATGGCTCCATTGAAGGCACAGATACAGATGCAACTTCTCAGGGAAATGAGATCAGAGGCCTTCGCAAAACATAACCAAAACCAAGCAAAGTAAGTATACCCGATGCGCACCTGTTTTTTCTACTGTATTCGGTCGATTTTGGGTATTCAAGGAACAGTATACAATCAAAGAGGTATGGATGGAACTTTTTTCTTCTTTCTGAAAACACCCAATACTGAAAAACTTGACTAGGGCTTTCATAATATTGTGTAGGATTTGGTTAATGAGACAAACATAAACAAGGCTTGTAGCCTTGAGTGACATCTATATGTTTACCTTCGGTAATGCCAATTGATAGGGCTGCATGTATTTATAAATGGAGATTTGTTCTTACCTCACTAAATATGGAAACAGATAAAACAAAATAAAAATATATAGGTGCTTAAGTAAATGATTTATAGTTTTAGGTGAAACACTGCATCATCACAGTGATATATTGAAATTCAAATGAAGTTACTGGTAATGTTAATCAATTGGGTTTTCTGTATTTAATAATTCATCGATTGAGTTTGTACATCTACCTAATTGAGGAGGGTTTCAATGATAAAAGGCACATTAACAAAGCCTGTACTGACATCTATATGTTTAATATTGCAATTATTAGACCTGCAGGTATATGTGTAGATTGAATATTTGTTGTTTACCTCCCTGAAAAAATAAAGATAAAAGTAAAAGACGAAAAACTTATGCAGGGTTTTGAATAGACAATTTAGAAATTATAGGTCATGGTCAAGGATTTTATAACTAGGATGCAAACGTAAGTTACAAATGATATTAGTCAATAAGGTTTGCAATATTTAATGTGTTATGTATTTGGTGTGTGTTGTCTAAGTTGGTTTTTGGGGTTTAGCGAGAGAACATTAATAGGAAAGAACTTAAACAGTTGATTTATCGCTCATTAACACTGCTGAATTGTATGAATATCAAATAATCATGGTTTCAGATCAATTTATGGATTAGATCAGTTAATGGAGTCTGCAATATTTAAAAAGTGATAAATTGGGCGTTTGATGCTAATTGGGTTTTGGTACATTGTGAGAATTAGCAGGAAAATGGAAATAACTGAAGGGATCGAATATGATGAAAATAGAGGTCATGGCCGATTAGTGCAGATGTGTATTGCTGAAGCTTCTAAGAGTAAGGAGATGGTGGAGGTATGGCGGCGACAGAGGCGGACTTTGGAAAGAATGCCACATCATCTAGCAGGCCCCCTTTTCCATTGCTTACTTAAGCAGCGCTTGCTTACACCATCTCTTCTTGAGTAGGCATTCTGTATGGCTTCCTGTGTGTTTTCTTTTCATAAATTTGGAAAGGTGACTTTCATTGAGTGAGTGATTGGTAGCTTTTCATTTAAGTAAAATAGATTTAATACCATTCTTTTATTGTTGTCTATAATCAATGCGAGCGATCATTTCGGTACAATTGATTCAGTACCATGCTTTTATTGAAGTTCAGAGTCAATGCAATTTTCTGATCTTTTTTTTTAAAACCGATTTTATGGTTGCATTCTTGATTGTCTTCCTTTGCAGGGCCTTTCAACAGAGCATAGAAGAGGTAAATTTGAAGGGAGAAACCTTTGTTGATGCAGAATGGATGGCATATTTGGGAGCTTATCGTCATTTGCGTGTTGCAAACTTAGCAGACTGCAAGGCTATGAATAATTCTGCTCTCTGGCATCTTTCTGGTAAGCTTCCAAAACAGCTATTTTCATAATTTCTTTTTTCTTTTTCTTTGTGTTTGAGTTTTATAGGGGATTCATTTCCGGAGTCTGGAATGCATTTTTTTATGTCTCTGCATTTTCAGAACTTAGGATGGGCCCTGAATGCCACAGGCCTACCTTAAACAAGGGACATGCTAGGAATGTGGTTTCCAACTTGGGGGATGCTACCAAATGTTCCTCGAGCCCTCAAAAGATGTCCAGCAGAGCACAAATATGTAAAATTTAAATTTATTTCATCATCCGACATAGAAACCAGCTCACAATGTTTTGAAATTGTAAAATTATTTGGTAATTTCAAACTGGCAAGACAAAAACATTAGCAGTCTATACCTCTTAATAATAAACATAAATATTCTCAATAGGAGATTATTAGCTACTTAGGAGACATCCAATAAAAATACAATCCAAAGCTTCCTTGCTAGAAGAAGAGGTTACTCCAACAAAATTACATTGAATGCTATTAATATTATAAAACTTACAATATAGTCCACATTCCAAGGTTAGATAAGCTGCCAAAAACCAGTTTGAAAAGTGGTTTGTAGAGTACCAAAGGGACCCTGTTGGTTGTGGAATGGAATATTCATGGTTGAAATACCCTTCAAAAGGCTGGTCATATACTTCCCTAGAAGTTGGAATAATAATGTCGTTGCAACTGGCCCTTGGACACATGCCAAATAATTAAATCACATGATTTAGTCAAAAAAACCTTCTCTTAGACAAGGAAAAGCTGGTATGGACAATCAAAAGAAGCAAATTACATCATTTTGTCATAAAGTAAAATCATAATTTACTTAACTTTATTTTATCATGAATTCGTTATTGATTATAACAAGTAAAAATTGTATATTCAAGCAATTTGTTTTATGTTTTTTGAGTTATGCATTCCCTATGTTGTCTTTGAAAATTTCAGGGTGTGTCCTGTTTTTCTCTAGAAGTTCCCTCCATGTTCCCATGTACCGGAACCTTAGCAAAAATTGCTTTCTTTTATTGTCGAAAGATGTGCCTCTGTTTATAAAGAATATGACTAGCAACTTAAGTCAAGATCCTTGGGTGATTAATACTTGTGGTTCATCATATATAAACTACTCTGCTGATATTTTACCTACCAAATACCAGCTTATGAGATGTGAGGCTGTTGAACATAATACTTCTGACAGAAAACTTAACATTAGGTCCTTAACAGTAAAATTAACTTCGACTAATTAATTACCCTTTCAAAACATTTGAGAGGATTACCTTCCATGTTTAGTAGTATACATTGGGTGGCTGATGGCATCTTCTAATTATAAATGAACTTGCTATTGATCTCAGGAATGACAACCTTGGAGGAACTGGATTTGTCAAGGTGCTCAAAGATTACCGATGCAGGTGTAGAGCATCTTCTTTCCCTTTTGAACTTGAAGAAATTAAGTATTTCAGAGACTGGAATAAAAGCAAGTGGAGCAGCTCGGCTCTCTATTCTGACATCTCTTACCTCATTGGACATGGGTGGTTTACCTGTCACAGACTCAGTAGTTTCATCATTGCAAGTATGTTCTGAAAATTCACCTAACACCAAGTTGTTTCAACCACTTTGATTCTTAGCAAAAAGTTGTATTGTTTAGAATTAGATGTAAGCACCTGAACATCACATTTAAAGGAGTTTGTTGGAGTAAGTTGTTGTTTGATTTCAACTCTTTACATTTCTAAATTATCCTAACTGCTTCATGTGAAGCCTTTTCACACATTATATGGAGTGAGAAAATCTTGCATCATTGTTTGACTTGTGACAAGTTATATAATCTTTTCAAACAGGAGTAACTGAAAGCAGGAGGGGAGGAAATGGACGGGTAAGGGCATTGCC
Source organism: Sequoiadendron giganteum (assembly GCA_007115665.2). NCBI lineage: Eukaryota > Viridiplantae > Streptophyta > Pinopsida > Cupressales > Cupressaceae > Sequoiadendron > Sequoiadendron giganteum. The sequence goes on from CM021100.1 coordinate 933,121,152, forward strand.
ACTTAGCAACTGGCCAACAGCTTTTGAGATATTGTGATATAAAATAATTTTAAAGAGTCAAGTAAAATTCAGATATCACTAGAGAATGTAGGTCAAACTTACATAATGATTGACATGAGGTATGAGGGCTGTAACTGGGTTAAGGGCACTGTCATCTAGCAAGTGACATATAGTGTTGGGTTTCTTCTGGTTAATAATGATACTTAAGGCAAGGGCAAAGCTCAGACATCACTAGAATGTAAGGATAGATTTATGTCACTCTTTGATGAGACTAATGGGGAATATAAGTGGGGAGATTTGAGATTGTGCATTTGTATTTTATTTAGGTTTTGTATGTGAGCATGAAAAAGTGTTAGAAGGGACTCAATTCTTTGCTGGTCCTCAAATACTAGATGGACAATGCCTCTCATATGCCTGCAATCTATCTATTTTACATCTTGTTTGACAGGAATTTCCCCCATTTCAACTTGTTGACATAAACTTGTTAGAAGATAAAAGTGGAACAATCTTTTCTGCTACTCTACCTCTGCACAAATTTTTTGGTTACATTCAGCCTTAAGCATTCCCTTTGTATGCACTAAAAATATCTTATCTTCTTCAAGGAGATTTGTATAAATACAAGGTCACTTTGGAGGCATTAGGGGCATTGACTTATTCATATCTGTTCTTCTAATCTGCACTTTGGCAAATTCTTTAAGGACGAAAACCCTTAGGAATTAAGGAGAAGTTGGATGAAACCTTAGCTTCTTCATGGGAGGACTTCATGACGGAGTTTCACATGGGCTTTGATAGTGATTCTTGCTAGGATCACATTTAGTTTTTGCATCAGCATTTAGGCATCTTGTTGAAGGGGTGATTTGTGCAAGTTGGGTGATATTCTTCACATTTTTTAAGGGTGGCAAACCCTATCAGCAGACCTGCAGGCCAGTGCACCCTTTTGGTAGGATTTTAATGTCATTTTCATCATAGATTTGCATTGTAATTTGCATTGGAGTTGGCTGGAGCAATTTTGCCCAGCTAGGGTTAGTTTAGGAGGACATTTTATTGCATAAGTTGGGGTTACTTCATATCAGCAGACTTCTATGTGTTGCTGGGCATGTTTGGAGCCCATTGCATTATGTATTTTGCATCATTAGTTAATCTGGCTTATAGCAGCAGTCTGAACATTTGAACATTAGAAGTTTTCGTTTATATTGATGGATATTTGTTAGCCTATGTTATTGGTTTCTTGCTGTTTATGATCTGCTGCTGTTCATACTTAAATAAACTCAGAAAATTGCATCAGCGAATTAGGGTTTTGAGCAGAAAATAAAAATTAGAAACTAGGGCATCATTTTGTATTTCAAAAATCAGAAAAAATCGCATTCATATTGGTTGGGATATTTCATAATGAGATGAAGGCATTGTTCCAAGCTTAGCCGCATACCTTTTGGGATTTAGAGCATAGGCTGCCATATGAAGTGGGGTGTTCATAGTGTTCCACTGCAATGACACAATGGGCCTAAGATGCTCCTTATAAAATCCCAAAGTAGGATCTCTGCTATAAACGACTTGCTTCATCTGACCAAGCATGCTATCAAAGTTCTCATAGATCTCTCCAAGGCTAAGAGAGTCCATATCAACATATCTTATGACTTGCACAACAAGCTCAATGAAGGAGCAGACATATTTGCAATTGCAAACAGTTTACAAAAATTAAAATTTTAAAAAAGATTAAGAATCTAAGGCTCAAATGATAGAGTGAATGCTATAACAAGCAAATGAAAAGAATTTACAAGTTAGAAACATTAATAAATTAACTTTTAAAAAAATTTAATAATAAAATTAACAATTTCGTTCCTCATTGTGGGCTATCAATCATCATCAAGGATCCTTTGTTTCACACTTCTTCCTTCAAGTGTGCTTTCCTTTGATCATCTACACCACTTCGAATCAACCACCATTAATTGTTAAGCCTCCTACACCTCAACCATCTCTTTAACAAAATGAAGTAGCTGACATATCTAGTATCTATGGGCTTGAGGAATTCCTTCCTCGAAAAGTCTTGAACAAAGCAAGTGAAATGTGATGGTTGCAAATAAACATCTGCATATCTCTAGCCTCAAACACCACTGCCTTCACCCAATCTATCTTCCTATTGTCCTTCAATGCGTTGTTTAATGCATAAACACAACCTCAGGTCCATAAAATTTGCTTGTAAGCACCTTCCACCACCAAGATAGCTAACAACAGGATATTTTAAGTTTCGTATGAGGTATAAATGTTAGTATATTGTTCTTTTTCTTGAAGAATTTTGAGATCTTGTTGGAGACACCCTCAATATAAGGTAGGAAAGCCGCATGGACATATGTTGATTCTTCAAACTCTTGTTGATTGTCAAGACATTCTTTGACTTGTTTGAAAGTTCTAGAAATATGCTTATCGTAAACCAATGTTCCACAGGGATGCGTCCCCCCCAAAAATCCCAGTGTTTCTTAGATGTCTCCGTCTCAGAGATTTGAGGACTTGGGGGGACGTCCCCCCACCGGCCCACCACCAACACCACCATCCCACCACTAGTGTCGCCATCTCCAAGATGCTGCTACGACTTTGAGGACGTCGGGGTGTCCTCAAGACGTCTAGGGGACTCCTAGTTGTCTTCTGACCATCCCGAAGATGCCTAGGCATCTCCTACGACCAAATGACCAAAAAACAAATCTTAAAAAAAAAACAAAAAATTTTGTGCCCAAGGCCAAGCCCTAATGGCTTATGGGCCCCACCCAAACCCCACAAACTCTATAAAACTACCTCCTATCCTTATTTCAATTCACAAAAAAACAAATCAACAAGAAGTTAATAGTGTGAGAGTGAGAGTGATAGTTGCAAGTGTAAGGTGAAAGAGTGAGAATGAAGAGAAAAAGGGTTGAGGAGGAACAAGATGAAGAGCAAGAAGAGGAGTGATGTCAAGTTAATGTTCATTTCAAAATTCAAATGCTTAAAACTAGTTTGCCAAAGTTTCATTTGTAATTCTTATACATCTTTTTATCCCATTTTTTCAAGTACCATATGTATTTTAGTGCCGCCACCACCTCGCCACCGTCCCCCCGTTGTCCTTAAACTTAGGCACTTGGTCCCCCTGTCCCCGAAACCCTTCCCCACTTCCCCTCATCCCCCCATCAAGAAACTCCATGGAACTATGTCGTAAACCCATTTAACTTGAAAACCTTAGTCAGGTGAGTAATTTCTTGTTCAATATATTCATCGTCATAAATCTGAACACTCTTGTGGTTAGGGTATTTTGGACACCTGCTTTTTGTGCCAGGTGGTGGTACAAGCATGTAAAGATGAGTGTGTGTTGCTTTCTTAGAGTTTGTTCAGAAAACATCTTGACAATCAACAAATGTCCTTGTGGCTTTTCCATAAATTTTGAAGAAAAAGTGTTCATTATCTATTCATTATACAAAGAATTATAATGTTGATCAAGTTATAAAAGGATAAACTAGTTTGAACGAAAAAAGTGGGGTGTATAGGACTGAATTTTTGTGGAGTTCCATATATTGGTGAAACTGCCCTAGTTGCACAAGAGTGAAGGATCATGTTGTAGATAATTAGTGAGAATGAGTTGTGAAGTTAGCATTGGAAAAACATTCTCTTAAATGCTAATGCCACATCTGCATTGAAGTTGTTTAAGTCTTAGTTGTAGAGGACACCTCTTACAAAAGGTATTTGAGGGAAGCCATTCAAAATGTTGGAATAGTAGAGAAATCCACAAGTAGAACAATCTATCAGCAAAACCAAAAAACTTTCTACAATAGAGAGCTGCAATAAAGAATTACTATATTGCTATAGAAAAGTGAATTACAGTATTTTACAATGTCATGAAATGACCTTGCTATAAGGGTAAGGATAAAACCCTAAGACATATGTGTCTAAATCCTATGAAATGAGATGAAAAGCAAAAAAGACCTAAGCTTAAGTTGCAAGGTGTGAATAGGTCCTCAAGTCTAACTAGCTAGATAAAGTATCTTTTTCACACCAACACAAAATAGTAAACATCCTTGAATTTTGAATAGAGATGAAAAGGTTGAGGTTAAGCCACATGAGGAAACCTATTACTCTTTCTATAAAAATTGTTAGTTTTATGATCAGATGCAAAACACAGAAAATTAATTCAAAATTCAACACATTGACATAGCAGATACCCAGGGAAAACCCTCCACTTGAGGGAGAAAAACCCAACAACAATATATCACTTATATATTGATTCACAAAGAGAAATTCCTTTACAATAGAGGCCGATAATGAGGCCAAGATAAAGCACAACAGACTGATGCAATCACAACAACACAATGATGCAATTCGCTGATGATAAGACTCAGCCTTCTATAATATCGCTCTGGACTTGATGATAATCTCACACTTGAATATGCGAACTTGAGATGAACAAAATAATCTGAATGATGAATGAGTTACAATCAATGAGGATATATACAATATGAAGGGAGAGACGTGACTCTCCAAAAGCAACAAGTCGGCCTCTTCCAAAAGACATGTCTCTTAGACACAAGAAGTCGGCTTCATGAATTTGCATCACTTCATAACAAATCGTGTCCTCATTTAAACATGATGTCGGCCCCATCAAGATCGCGCCTCTTCTTCAATTTGAGTCTCTATTATTATTTAATAAAGTCGTGCCTCTTCATTAAATAAATCGCTGCATATATAAATTAAATAGTCATCGACTATTATTTAATTTATTCATCATCGGCTGGAAGAGATGACCGACACTGTATGATAACATCAACAAAAATGACCCATTATTCGAGAGGAAATTTCAATTAATTTAGGTGAATTAGCAATTAAATCTATTTACTATTCATAATGGCTAATCCATTTCTTTTTTTTTTCTTTCCTTGGGTAATCCTAGGCATCATTGAATTACAAGAGTTGTTATCAACCCATAGTAGCTCAATGATCACTTGCAATCAAAACAACCTTCCACACAAGAGAGAAGCAATGGAGATGTTGTGAAGCCATAGAATTTATTAGATGCAAAATGAAATTGGTACAATATACTCAACAAGAAACCCTTGTTATAAAGACAAGGATGAACCCTATAGCATACTAAGATCATGACAAATGTCCTAATCTTATGATATGAAACACAAAAAATAAATGATCTAGGTAAGCTTAAGTATGTAAGTGTAAATAGGACTTAATAAGAAACTAGTTAGGTAATATACCATGTTCACACCAACACCCACCCAAGTGCAACTTAGGAAGCATGTAAAGATTGCGAATGCATGGATGAGTCCCCGCTACTTGGCCATGTTAGGTGCCCATATACAAACAGATCTCTCAAAGCAAAGAAGAAAAATCTGTAGGAGAAAACCCTCTACAAAAGAGAAAAGATGCAAACAAACATAAACTAGTGAAAGAAGGAAGGAAGGAGGACTCAACACAATCCCCCAAGGACTACTTCTGTCACTAATGTACAATCAATGTTCTCCATATAGGAGAGAAATAAAGAGACTTTGTATTCCCCCCACAATGTATGATCTCTTGTAGTGATGGTAGATGTTTGACAATGTAATGTCCCCTTTTTTGGGATAACCTTGGTTTTGGGGATGTGAGTAGGCCCCTCCAAAACGGGTTTAGAGAATATTTACAAGATAATATTAATTAGGATTCATATATAAGAAAATCAAGAGAGCATGGTTAGAGATACAACTACCTGTTTAGACCTGCAAATATGTTAGAAGTCATTTATGAATAGAGATAATGTCATAATAAAATACATTGAATTCCTTAGATGCTCTAGTTCATTCTTCCTTGGTCATAATGGTCTGATAGGGTGGCCTAGAAACCCTCTACCCTAGGCCACATGGGCTACCCTAGGCCCAAGGGCAATACAACCCCCTTGGCCCATGTGACCCTTGCCATCCATATGGGTGGGGTACCTAGTGAGGTGTCCTATCACCGTTTCCCTGATCAGAACCATTATGACTTAATTATGAAGAGGGTTTGAGGGTGCAACTACAGTAGGGTGTCCTGGGCAGTCATTTCCTCTAAGCCCAAGGGAAGTACACCCCCCTTGGCCCATGTGGCTCTTGCCATCCAGATGGGTGGAGTACTTAGAGGGTGACTCACACGCCGTTTCCCCTCCCTGCAGTTCCTCAACTCCTTTATTATATCTACAATCAGATATTATGAATATCAATCTCTAATTAATGAACATTATTCCACCATATAGATTTTGATCATGTCTATTGAATCAATAATATACATATCCTATTTACATTAAGTCAAAATATAGATGCAGATATATGCCATGTACAGTCCAGTATAATTATAATGTTATTATTTATCTATTATCTATTTTCTACAATAAATGGTAATGCACAGATATATATATATATATATTATTTATCTTCTGCAAATAAAATGATAATGCACAGATCTATTATTTGTTTCCACCATAAATGATTATGCAGGTGTGCATCCTATTATTCTAATCAATTTATACAAGTTTCTTGCACTTTTCAGTATGCAGTATAATCAAACACACAATCCAATATATATATATATATATATATATATAAACATGGTGAACAGACTGGAAATATATATACTTAAACATGGTGAGCAGACTGGAAATATATATATTTACACATGGTCAGCAGACTTACCTTGGCCGCTGTTGGAGATTCTCTTTGATGCTGCTCCCTATATTTCTTCTACTATTTCTGATCTCCCTTTTCTCTTCCCTTCTAATATTCTGCAGTACTTGTTGTCTGAATAATAAATATCATTCTAAAGATGTTCTGTGGGTTTATGTTTTTAAGATATTATTTTCCTTCTTCTCCATTCCTAATCCCTCCTTCAGAATGATGATGATGAATATAAATAACCAGGCATCATGGCTACAGAAATTAGAAATATCTTTTTGGAATGATTCACTTGATTTAGAATATATTCCAATGTTTTCTATGCTAAAAGTTCCCCCCTTTTACCAAAAGAATGGACCTCCCTTATATATTTTCCATTTCTTGGGAGTCACACCTCTTCTTAATTAATGCCTTTTTAGAAGAGGTACAACTATTCCCTTAATCTCTTCTCTGAAACCTTAATTTAATTTTTAATTTAAATGTCTTTAGCTCCAAGGGATCTCTGCCCTTGGAAGCATCAATATAATCACTGCTTATTATATATTTCCATTTATTAAACCATGATTAAATCATACCTTATTTGCTTATTAGATTGGGACGCCACCTTCCAGCTTTAATAGGGAATCATTGTATTTCCTAAAACATAAGTCGCTGCCCAACCCAGTCATACGTATGGGCTGCATATTATATTGTTCTTTAATGAATGTGTTCCTAAATACTGACGCTGCCTTCAACCATTGAAATTCCTGTCTTTTATCATAATCGTTGCCTATAAAAACATTAACCCTTGCCGATAGTGAATCTCTGTTTGTCTTACTGCTGCCCTTAATCCCATCTTCCATATATATACATATATGTTATTTTATGTTTACTTATTATTTTAACATATTATATGTTTCTGAATTTATTAT
>CM021100.1:933128809-933263806 GCA_007115665.2 Sequoiadendron giganteum
AGGCCCCTGTCCGCCAGCCCTTGGTCGCATGCAGGACCAGGGGCCGAGATTTTTTTAGCCCCTTGGGCTGCCTGCAGGCCTTATTGGCCTTTCTGGAGCACTTTCATGAAATCGGGTATAACTTTTGCGTATGGTGTCCTTTTTTTGCAAACGAGATATCGTTGGAAAGCTGATTCTGACGCCGATCTATTCAACATTTCAGTTTTTCTAGATTCTGCTCCAGATTTGTTTTGCAGGTCCTTGAACTCAGATGTTGTTGTTTTCACTCCGGAGGGCATATCTTTTGACTCGGTGATCCTTTTTTCGCCATTCTTGCGGCGTTGGAAAGCTGGTTTAGTCCTCTAGACAGATCTGAGATCTATTTTCATTTTCTGTTTATGCATGTTAGGCATTCTCTCTTTTTGCAGTCATTGGGGATTGTAATAAATGAACTATTATAAAGTTCCTTTGGGGGGGTTTCTTGCATAATAATCTTCATCATGTTTTGATGATAACTCGCATGGGTTGTAATCTGGTCTCTTAGTTTCTTTTGGTCATTTTTGTCTTAGCTTGACACATACCAGATTCATTTTGGTTCACACTTTAGATTGAGAGCCTATGGTTAGTGATCTGCATCGGATCCATCTCAGTTTGAGGGCCACTAAATTTGTGGTTATTGTTCCGAGTCTGTATGGTACTTTTTCCCATGGAAGAGTTTCAGTCTTAGTTTTGGCATCGACATCAAGATTCACAGCTTCCAGATTCTGTCATCATCATATCATTTACTGTTGCTCTATGGATTCTAGGGTTGTTCTAGTTTGGTGTTTTCGAGTGTTCCGTGGCATCAGGTCTGCTGTCACATTATGATGATTCTGATATGGTTTCTTGTAGATAGAAGTATCTTTCCTTGCTTGCCAGATTGCGGTTCCAGTGTTACTCCACAATGTTCTTCCAGTGCTTCTTTGTAGCAGTCATCTCATTGTAGGGGGGGTTGTCCCACTGGGTTTTTCCTTCTCTACCTCATTATTGCATTTGTACATGGGTACCTAATCAGGCCTTGTTGCCGGGACCCATTCATGCTTTCTTGCATTCATCTTAGTTTTAGGTGCATGCTTATTTTAGTCTCCCTAAGTTGCACTTATGGGGGGGTGTTAGTGTAATTAATATTTAATTACACTTGCATAACTTTACTTAGGTTGAGCTAATTTTAGGTCAACATTAGGGTTGCATACTTTGCTTTTATAAAGCAAATCATCTCATTGTAATATTGAATTCCTGAATAATCTTTTTGCACATTACATGCAAAGCTCTGCTTTTTTGATGTTTTCTCTTCTGTGGAAGGTGTTTAGGTTTGCATGTCTGATCTAGGGTTTCTAAGAGATTATATCTCACATAGTTGTGGTTGAAATCTAGGTTGTGTAATCTATTGAAAAGATGATTACATAATTTTCACCCAACAATCTAGTCGCACCTCAATTTTTTGTATGGAACAAAATCGTGTGATTTCAATCCAAAATTCACCATCAATGTTGCAACAAATTTTGCAACTACCCAATCCGATCCATGAAGGCTCCATAATCAAATTTTAATGTTTCTCCATGGATCCTAAAGGGGAAAGTGACACACCATGCCACATCTATGAATTGTAGACCTCCTTTCTATTAGAGGTCCATCTTTGGTTACATTTACAACAAATTTCATGGGGGTTTCTGCAGTTCATCACCAAATTCATCAATGTTGAAGTATAACATGGATGTTAGGAATGTTCTTTCATGCCACAAATTAGATTTTTGTGCAGATCCATGTGCTATTTTGTAGAAGGTCATGGCTAGTGTTTTCTTGGTCTTGCCATGTCCCTCTCTATATGGGCTTCCTTTGTTTGAATAAAAGGCAATTCACTGCTCATTTTTAAGGGTTCTTGCTTAGGTTTTCTCTAGAAGACTTATGCATTTTGACATCTCTACAACTGTAAAACTGGCCTATGCTTCTATATTAATAAAATTTACTCTTTTTACCTCCTCTCTGTGTTTGCATTCTTTGTAAATTTGGTTTCCTTTGTGCATGTATGAAGGTTTATCATCTTTTCTAGGTCTATATGTTGTGTTAATTTGTTGCAAGTTTTATTGTCCTTCAGGCCAAACCTCTATGCTTACTTTCAAGAATTGAGAAAATAAAGAGTTGTATGAATTCCTTTGGCGAATTTCATTGCTTCTCTATGCAATATTAGGCAAGAATAAACACTTTTAATCTACACGCATCACCACTCTTTCTCTTTTATGCATTCCTTCTCATCCTTTCCATAGGGAATTAGTATAATATGATTAGTTATAGGTTTATGTATTGTTGGGTTTGTCCAATATTCTTGCATCTAGGTTAAAAAGGAATCCAACCTTTTATGAAGGTTTGATCTTCATCACAAGGGTCCCACACCTGAAGATCAATCCCATGTTTCATTGGAATACTGAACAACAGATTCAATAGGGTGCAATTCCAAGTGACAACATACACAAATTTTTTTTACAATTCACCTTATAATTTAGTATCTTATTTTAAACAAACTATTGCCTTTTCCTCTCAAAGTTAGATCAAGAATTCACTAAGTATCATAAGAAGAGCCAAATTCTTAGTCCAAAAGGTTACCCTGTAGATCACTTCCCACATCTATAATATCTATTTTGAATGATATGAGCTTTGTGCAAATGTTTAATGGAAAACATAAAAACTTTTAATTTATAATTTGCCTTATAATTTAGTATCCTATTTTAAACAAATTGTTGCCTTTTCCTCTCAAAGTCAGATCAAGAATTCACAGAGTATCATAATAAGAGCCAACTTCTTAATCCAAAGGTTACCTTGTCGATCACTTCCCACATCTATAATATTCTCATGTTGGTATATAGGTGCATGAAAATGTGAATTTGAATATCAACATTATGTTTCAAAACATGTTGCTCGATTACTTACTAATTTGAAATGTTCATTGCAAGAATATTAAATTATGTCCTTACAAAAGGATCAATTCATATACATGACCATCTTATTCTACAAACTTTGATTGTCATCCAACCAAGATACACACCACCTTTACATTTACTCTTAGCTCACCCTCATGGGATTGATAATGAAACAAACGAATCAATCATCTACAAGGACAACCACTTCATCTACTTGTACTACCTATACATTTACTATTACCCCACCCTCAAGTCCATGAAAACAAAACAAATATTGCAATCAACCATTCACTAACACCACCACTTCATCTACTTTTACCCCATCCTCAAATTTATTAATTCTATCCATATTGTGCATGCTATAATCTTGTATCACATTACTATGTAAGAAAAGCATATTTTCTTTTATATTATAATGTCAAAATTTGATCAACACTATTCTTTACAAAATAAAAAACCTACTAATATTCACTATATGTAAATGTATTTGACATTCATTTATCATTTCATAAAACTCATCAGATTTTTCACAATAAAATTAACTTTCCATCAAAATAATCACAATTTTATTTTAATTATACTTTTATAATTATATACCAATGTTAATTCAAATAAATTCATGTTTATCACTCTCATTATCATACATGTACACTCCAAAACACAAAACACAAAGCACCTACATTATTTTGGTCCAACATTGTTTAGGTACATTGTTCCATGTTAAGACCTGCCATATTTTTCTTTGAGGTAGCCTCTTTATGATTTATTTTATGGTTAGCCACTCTGACATTTCAACATATGAATGACGTAAGGATTAACATTTAGATCAAATTAATACTTTGATCCAATTTTTAAGGTTTAGTGATAGTAAAAGAAATGCATTTTCTGAACTTGTTGACGACTTCAAAAATACTTGGGGAACAAATAGAGAAAGTAACCCTGTACATTTGGTAATGTGTTGAACAAGTTAGATGATAAGATACTATTTCTAGTTTTATAATTTCCGGTAAATTTACTCGTCAACGTGAAATTTCGATTTGATCAATGGCTCCATTGAAGGCACAGATACAGATGCAACTTCTCAGGGAAATGAGATCAGAGGCCTTCGCAAAACATAACCAAAACCAAGCAAAGTAAGTATACCCGATGCGCACCTGTTTTTTCTACTGTATTCGGTCGATTTTGGGTATTCAAGGAACAGTATACAATCAAAGAGGTATGGATGGAACTTTTTTCTTCTTTCTGAAAACACCCAATACTGAAAAACTTGACTAGGGCTTTCATAATATTGTGTAGGATTTGGTTAATGAGACAAACATAAACAAGGCTTGTAGCCTTGAGTGACATCTATATGTTTACCTTCGGTAATGCCAATTGATAGGGCTGCATGTATTTATAAATGGAGATTTGTTCTTACCTCACTAAATATGGAAACAGATAAAACAAAATAAAAATATATAGGTGCTTAAGTAAATGATTTATAGTTTTAGGTGAAACACTGCATCATCACAGTGATATATTGAAATTCAAATGAAGTTACTGGTAATGTTAATCAATTGGGTTTTCTGTATTTAATAATTCATCGATTGAGTTTGTACATCTACCTAATTGAGGAGGGTTTCAATGATAAAAGGCACATTAACAAAGCCTGTACTGACATCTATATGTTTAATATTGCAATTATTAGACCTGCAGGTATATGTGTAGATTGAATATTTGTTGTTTACCTCCCTGAAAAAATAAAGATAAAAGTAAAAGACGAAAAACTTATGCAGGGTTTTGAATAGACAATTTAGAAATTATAGGTCATGGTCAAGGATTTTATAACTAGGATGCAAACGTAAGTTACAAATGATATTAGTCAATAAGGTTTGCAATATTTAATGTGTTATGTATTTGGTGTGTGTTGTCTAAGTTGGTTTTTGGGGTTTAGCGAGAGAACATTAATAGGAAAGAACTTAAACAGTTGATTTATCGCTCATTAACACTGCTGAATTGTATGAATATCAAATAATCATGGTTTCAGATCAATTTATGGATTAGATCAGTTAATGGAGTCTGCAATATTTAAAAAGTGATAAATTGGGCGTTTGATGCTAATTGGGTTTTGGTACATTGTGAGAATTAGCAGGAAAATGGAAATAACTGAAGGGATCGAATATGATGAAAATAGAGGTCATGGCCGATTAGTGCAGATGTGTATTGCTGAAGCTTCTAAGAGTAAGGAGATGGTGGAGGTATGGCGGCGACAGAGGCGGACTTTGGAAAGAATGCCACATCATCTAGCAGGCCCCCTTTTCCATTGCTTACTTAAGCAGCGCTTGCTTACACCATCTCTTCTTGAGTAGGCATTCTGTATGGCTTCCTGTGTGTTTTCTTTTCATAAATTTGGAAAGGTGACTTTCATTGAGTGAGTGATTGGTAGCTTTTCATTTAAGTAAAATAGATTTAATACCATTCTTTTATTGTTGTCTATAATCAATGCGAGCGATCATTTCGGTACAATTGATTCAGTACCATGCTTTTATTGAAGTTCAGAGTCAATGCAATTTTCTGATCTTTTTTTTTAAAACCGATTTTATGGTTGCATTCTTGATTGTCTTCCTTTGCAGGGCCTTTCAACAGAGCATAGAAGAGGTAAATTTGAAGGGAGAAACCTTTGTTGATGCAGAATGGATGGCATATTTGGGAGCTTATCGTCATTTGCGTGTTGCAAACTTAGCAGACTGCAAGGCTATGAATAATTCTGCTCTCTGGCATCTTTCTGGTAAGCTTCCAAAACAGCTATTTTCATAATTTCTTTTTTCTTTTTCTTTGTGTTTGAGTTTTATAGGGGATTCATTTCCGGAGTCTGGAATGCATTTTTTTATGTCTCTGCATTTTCAGAACTTAGGATGGGCCCTGAATGCCACAGGCCTACCTTAAACAAGGGACATGCTAGGAATGTGGTTTCCAACTTGGGGGATGCTACCAAATGTTCCTCGAGCCCTCAAAAGATGTCCAGCAGAGCACAAATATGTAAAATTTAAATTTATTTCATCATCCGACATAGAAACCAGCTCACAATGTTTTGAAATTGTAAAATTATTTGGTAATTTCAAACTGGCAAGACAAAAACATTAGCAGTCTATACCTCTTAATAATAAACATAAATATTCTCAATAGGAGATTATTAGCTACTTAGGAGACATCCAATAAAAATACAATCCAAAGCTTCCTTGCTAGAAGAAGAGGTTACTCCAACAAAATTACATTGAATGCTATTAATATTATAAAACTTACAATATAGTCCACATTCCAAGGTTAGATAAGCTGCCAAAAACCAGTTTGAAAAGTGGTTTGTAGAGTACCAAAGGGACCCTGTTGGTTGTGGAATGGAATATTCATGGTTGAAATACCCTTCAAAAGGCTGGTCATATACTTCCCTAGAAGTTGGAATAATAATGTCGTTGCAACTGGCCCTTGGACACATGCCAAATAATTAAATCACATGATTTAGTCAAAAAAACCTTCTCTTAGACAAGGAAAAGCTGGTATGGACAATCAAAAGAAGCAAATTACATCATTTTGTCATAAAGTAAAATCATAATTTACTTAACTTTATTTTATCATGAATTCGTTATTGATTATAACAAGTAAAAATTGTATATTCAAGCAATTTGTTTTATGTTTTTTGAGTTATGCATTCCCTATGTTGTCTTTGAAAATTTCAGGGTGTGTCCTGTTTTTCTCTAGAAGTTCCCTCCATGTTCCCATGTACCGGAACCTTAGCAAAAATTGCTTTCTTTTATTGTCGAAAGATGTGCCTCTGTTTATAAAGAATATGACTAGCAACTTAAGTCAAGATCCTTGGGTGATTAATACTTGTGGTTCATCATATATAAACTACTCTGCTGATATTTTACCTACCAAATACCAGCTTATGAGATGTGAGGCTGTTGAACATAATACTTCTGACAGAAAACTTAACATTAGGTCCTTAACAGTAAAATTAACTTCGACTAATTAATTACCCTTTCAAAACATTTGAGAGGATTACCTTCCATGTTTAGTAGTATACATTGGGTGGCTGATGGCATCTTCTAATTATAAATGAACTTGCTATTGATCTCAGGAATGACAACCTTGGAGGAACTGGATTTGTCAAGGTGCTCAAAGATTACCGATGCAGGTGTAGAGCATCTTCTTTCCCTTTTGAACTTGAAGAAATTAAGTATTTCAGAGACTGGAATAAAAGCAAGTGGAGCAGCTCGGCTCTCTATTCTGACATCTCTTACCTCATTGGACATGGGTGGTTTACCTGTCACAGACTCAGTAGTTTCATCATTGCAAGTATGTTCTGAAAATTCACCTAACACCAAGTTGTTTCAACCACTTTGATTCTTAGCAAAAAGTTGTATTGTTTAGAATTAGATGTAAGCACCTGAACATCACATTTAAAGGAGTTTGTTGGAGTAAGTTGTTGTTTGATTTCAACTCTTTACATTTCTAAATTATCCTAACTGCTTCATGTGAAGCCTTTTCACACATTATATGGAGTGAGAAAATCTTGCATCATTGTTTGACTTGTGACAAGTTATATAATCTTTTCAAACAGGAGTAACTGAAAGCAGGAGGGGAGGAAATGGACGGGTAAGGGCATTGCCACTTAGCAACTGGCCAACAGCTTTTGAGATATTGTGATATAAAATAATTTTAAAGAGTCAAGTAAAATTCAGATATCACTAGAGAATGTAGGTCAAACTTACATAATGATTGACATGAGGTATGAGGGCTGTAACTGGGTTAAGGGCACTGTCATCTAGCAAGTGACATATAGTGTTGGGTTTCTTCTGGTTAATAATGATACTTAAGGCAAGGGCAAAGCTCAGACATCACTAGAATGTAAGGATAGATTTATGTCACTCTTTGATGAGACTAATGGGGAATATAAGTGGGGAGATTTGAGATTGTGCATTTGTATTTTATTTAGGTTTTGTATGTGAGCATGAAAAAGTGTTAGAAGGGACTCAATTCTTTGCTGGTCCTCAAATACTAGATGGACAATGCCTCTCATATGCCTGCAATCTATCTATTTTACATCTTGTTTGACAGGAATTTCCCCCATTTCAACTTGTTGACATAAACTTGTTAGAAGATAAAAGTGGAACAATCTTTTCTGCTACTCTACCTCTGCACAAATTTTTTGGTTACATTCAGCCTTAAGCATTCCCTTTGTATGCACTAAAAATATCTTATCTTCTTCAAGGAGATTTGTATAAATACAAGGTCACTTTGGAGGCATTAGGGGCATTGACTTATTCATATCTGTTCTTCTAATCTGCACTTTGGCAAATTCTTTAAGGACGAAAACCCTTAGGAATTAAGGAGAAGTTGGATGAAACCTTAGCTTCTTCATGGGAGGACTTCATGACGGAGTTTCACATGGGCTTTGATAGTGATTCTTGCTAGGATCACATTTAGTTTTTGCATCAGCATTTAGGCATCTTGTTGAAGGGGTGATTTGTGCAAGTTGGGTGATATTCTTCACATTTTTTAAGGGTGGCAAACCCTATCAGCAGACCTGCAGGCCAGTGCACCCTTTTGGTAGGATTTTAATGTCATTTTCATCATAGATTTGCATTGTAATTTGCATTGGAGTTGGCTGGAGCAATTTTGCCCAGCTAGGGTTAGTTTAGGAGGACATTTTATTGCATAAGTTGGGGTTACTTCATATCAGCAGACTTCTATGTGTTGCTGGGCATGTTTGGAGCCCATTGCATTATGTATTTTGCATCATTAGTTAATCTGGCTTATAGCAGCAGTCTGAACATTTGAACATTAGAAGTTTTCGTTTATATTGATGGATATTTGTTAGCCTATGTTATTGGTTTCTTGCTGTTTATGATCTGCTGCTGTTCATACTTAAATAAACTCAGAAAATTGCATCAGCGAATTAGGGTTTTGAGCAGAAAATAAAAATTAGAAACTAGGGCATCATTTTGTATTTCAAAAATCAGAAAAAATCGCATTCATATTGGTTGGGATATTTCATAATGAGATGAAGGCATTGTTCCAAGCTTAGCCGCATACCTTTTGGGATTTAGAGCATAGGCTGCCATATGAAGTGGGGTGTTCATAGTGTTCCACTGCAATGACACAATGGGCCTAAGATGCTCCTTATAAAATCCCAAAGTAGGATCTCTGCTATAAACGACTTGCTTCATCTGACCAAGCATGCTATCAAAGTTCTCATAGATCTCTCCAAGGCTAAGAGAGTCCATATCAACATATCTTATGACTTGCACAACAAGCTCAATGAAGGAGCAGACATATTTGCAATTGCAAACAGTTTACAAAAATTAAAATTTTAAAAAAGATTAAGAATCTAAGGCTCAAATGATAGAGTGAATGCTATAACAAGCAAATGAAAAGAATTTACAAGTTAGAAACATTAATAAATTAACTTTTAAAAAAATTTAATAATAAAATTAACAATTTCGTTCCTCATTGTGGGCTATCAATCATCATCAAGGATCCTTTGTTTCACACTTCTTCCTTCAAGTGTGCTTTCCTTTGATCATCTACACCACTTCGAATCAACCACCATTAATTGTTAAGCCTCCTACACCTCAACCATCTCTTTAACAAAATGAAGTAGCTGACATATCTAGTATCTATGGGCTTGAGGAATTCCTTCCTCGAAAAGTCTTGAACAAAGCAAGTGAAATGTGATGGTTGCAAATAAACATCTGCATATCTCTAGCCTCAAACACCACTGCCTTCACCCAATCTATCTTCCTATTGTCCTTCAATGCGTTGTTTAATGCATAAACACAACCTCAGGTCCATAAAATTTGCTTGTAAGCACCTTCCACCACCAAGATAGCTAACAACAGGATATTTTAAGTTTCGTATGAGGTATAAATGTTAGTATATTGTTCTTTTTCTTGAAGAATTTTGAGATCTTGTTGGAGACACCCTCAATATAAGGTAGGAAAGCCGCATGGACATATGTTGATTCTTCAAACTCTTGTTGATTGTCAAGACATTCTTTGACTTGTTTGAAAGTTCTAGAAATATGCTTATCGTAAACCAATGTTCCACAGGGATGCGTCCCCCCCAAAAATCCCAGTGTTTCTTAGATGTCTCCGTCTCAGAGATTTGAGGACTTGGGGGGACGTCCCCCCACCGGCCCACCACCAACACCACCATCCCACCACTAGTGTCGCCATCTCCAAGATGCTGCTACGACTTTGAGGACGTCGGGGTGTCCTCAAGACGTCTAGGGGACTCCTAGTTGTCTTCTGACCATCCCGAAGATGCCTAGGCATCTCCTACGACCAAATGACCAAAAAACAAATCTTAAAAAAAAAACAAAAAATTTTGTGCCCAAGGCCAAGCCCTAATGGCTTATGGGCCCCACCCAAACCCCACAAACTCTATAAAACTACCTCCTATCCTTATTTCAATTCACAAAAAAACAAATCAACAAGAAGTTAATAGTGTGAGAGTGAGAGTGATAGTTGCAAGTGTAAGGTGAAAGAGTGAGAATGAAGAGAAAAAGGGTTGAGGAGGAACAAGATGAAGAGCAAGAAGAGGAGTGATGTCAAGTTAATGTTCATTTCAAAATTCAAATGCTTAAAACTAGTTTGCCAAAGTTTCATTTGTAATTCTTATACATCTTTTTATCCCATTTTTTCAAGTACCATATGTATTTTAGTGCCGCCACCACCTCGCCACCGTCCCCCCGTTGTCCTTAAACTTAGGCACTTGGTCCCCCTGTCCCCGAAACCCTTCCCCACTTCCCCTCATCCCCCCATCAAGAAACTCCATGGAACTATGTCGTAAACCCATTTAACTTGAAAACCTTAGTCAGGTGAGTAATTTCTTGTTCAATATATTCATCGTCATAAATCTGAACACTCTTGTGGTTAGGGTATTTTGGACACCTGCTTTTTGTGCCAGGTGGTGGTACAAGCATGTAAAGATGAGTGTGTGTTGCTTTCTTAGAGTTTGTTCAGAAAACATCTTGACAATCAACAAATGTCCTTGTGGCTTTTCCATAAATTTTGAAGAAAAAGTGTTCATTATCTATTCATTATACAAAGAATTATAATGTTGATCAAGTTATAAAAGGATAAACTAGTTTGAACGAAAAAAGTGGGGTGTATAGGACTGAATTTTTGTGGAGTTCCATATATTGGTGAAACTGCCCTAGTTGCACAAGAGTGAAGGATCATGTTGTAGATAATTAGTGAGAATGAGTTGTGAAGTTAGCATTGGAAAAACATTCTCTTAAATGCTAATGCCACATCTGCATTGAAGTTGTTTAAGTCTTAGTTGTAGAGGACACCTCTTACAAAAGGTATTTGAGGGAAGCCATTCAAAATGTTGGAATAGTAGAGAAATCCACAAGTAGAACAATCTATCAGCAAAACCAAAAAACTTTCTACAATAGAGAGCTGCAATAAAGAATTACTATATTGCTATAGAAAAGTGAATTACAGTATTTTACAATGTCATGAAATGACCTTGCTATAAGGGTAAGGATAAAACCCTAAGACATATGTGTCTAAATCCTATGAAATGAGATGAAAAGCAAAAAAGACCTAAGCTTAAGTTGCAAGGTGTGAATAGGTCCTCAAGTCTAACTAGCTAGATAAAGTATCTTTTTCACACCAACACAAAATAGTAAACATCCTTGAATTTTGAATAGAGATGAAAAGGTTGAGGTTAAGCCACATGAGGAAACCTATTACTCTTTCTATAAAAATTGTTAGTTTTATGATCAGATGCAAAACACAGAAAATTAATTCAAAATTCAACACATTGACATAGCAGATACCCAGGGAAAACCCTCCACTTGAGGGAGAAAAACCCAACAACAATATATCACTTATATATTGATTCACAAAGAGAAATTCCTTTACAATAGAGGCCGATAATGAGGCCAAGATAAAGCACAACAGACTGATGCAATCACAACAACACAATGATGCAATTCGCTGATGATAAGACTCAGCCTTCTATAATATCGCTCTGGACTTGATGATAATCTCACACTTGAATATGCGAACTTGAGATGAACAAAATAATCTGAATGATGAATGAGTTACAATCAATGAGGATATATACAATATGAAGGGAGAGACGTGACTCTCCAAAAGCAACAAGTCGGCCTCTTCCAAAAGACATGTCTCTTAGACACAAGAAGTCGGCTTCATGAATTTGCATCACTTCATAACAAATCGTGTCCTCATTTAAACATGATGTCGGCCCCATCAAGATCGCGCCTCTTCTTCAATTTGAGTCTCTATTATTATTTAATAAAGTCGTGCCTCTTCATTAAATAAATCGCTGCATATATAAATTAAATAGTCATCGACTATTATTTAATTTATTCATCATCGGCTGGAAGAGATGACCGACACTGTATGATAACATCAACAAAAATGACCCATTATTCGAGAGGAAATTTCAATTAATTTAGGTGAATTAGCAATTAAATCTATTTACTATTCATAATGGCTAATCCATTTCTTTTTTTTTTCTTTCCTTGGGTAATCCTAGGCATCATTGAATTACAAGAGTTGTTATCAACCCATAGTAGCTCAATGATCACTTGCAATCAAAACAACCTTCCACACAAGAGAGAAGCAATGGAGATGTTGTGAAGCCATAGAATTTATTAGATGCAAAATGAAATTGGTACAATATACTCAACAAGAAACCCTTGTTATAAAGACAAGGATGAACCCTATAGCATACTAAGATCATGACAAATGTCCTAATCTTAT
The DNA here is from genome assembly GCA_007115665.2 of Sequoiadendron giganteum. Classification (NCBI taxonomy): domain Eukaryota; kingdom Viridiplantae; phylum Streptophyta; class Pinopsida; order Cupressales; family Cupressaceae; genus Sequoiadendron; species Sequoiadendron giganteum. The sequence continues at coordinate 933,141,522 of CM021100.1, forward strand.
GATATGAAACACAAAAAATAAATGATCTAGGTAAGCTTAAGTATGTAAGTGTAAATAGGACTTAATAAGAAACTAGTTAGGTAATATACCATGTTCACACCAACACCCACCCAAGTGCAACTTAGGAAGCATGTAAAGATTGCGAATGCATGGATGAGTCCCCGCTACTTGGCCATGTTAGGTGCCCATATACAAACAGATCTCTCAAAGCAAAGAAGAAAAATCTGTAGGAGAAAACCCTCTACAAAAGAGAAAAGATGCAAACAAACATAAACTAGTGAAAGAAGGAAGGAAGGAGGACTCAACACAATCCCCCAAGGACTACTTCTGTCACTAATGTACAATCAATGTTCTCCATATAGGAGAGAAATAAAGAGACTTTGTATTCCCCCCACAATGTATGATCTCTTGTAGTGATGGTAGATGTTTGACAATGTAATGTCCCCTTTTTTGGGATAACCTTGGTTTTGGGGATGTGAGTAGGCCCCTCCAAAACGGGTTTAGAGAATATTTACAAGATAATATTAATTAGGATTCATATATAAGAAAATCAAGAGAGCATGGTTAGAGATACAACTACCTGTTTAGACCTGCAAATATGTTAGAAGTCATTTATGAATAGAGATAATGTCATAATAAAATACATTGAATTCCTTAGATGCTCTAGTTCATTCTTCCTTGGTCATAATGGTCTGATAGGGTGGCCTAGAAACCCTCTACCCTAGGCCACATGGGCTACCCTAGGCCCAAGGGCAATACAACCCCCTTGGCCCATGTGACCCTTGCCATCCATATGGGTGGGGTACCTAGTGAGGTGTCCTATCACCGTTTCCCTGATCAGAACCATTATGACTTAATTATGAAGAGGGTTTGAGGGTGCAACTACAGTAGGGTGTCCTGGGCAGTCATTTCCTCTAAGCCCAAGGGAAGTACACCCCCCTTGGCCCATGTGGCTCTTGCCATCCAGATGGGTGGAGTACTTAGAGGGTGACTCACACGCCGTTTCCCCTCCCTGCAGTTCCTCAACTCCTTTATTATATCTACAATCAGATATTATGAATATCAATCTCTAATTAATGAACATTATTCCACCATATAGATTTTGATCATGTCTATTGAATCAATAATATACATATCCTATTTACATTAAGTCAAAATATAGATGCAGATATATGCCATGTACAGTCCAGTATAATTATAATGTTATTATTTATCTATTATCTATTTTCTACAATAAATGGTAATGCACAGATATATATATATATATATTATTTATCTTCTGCAAATAAAATGATAATGCACAGATCTATTATTTGTTTCCACCATAAATGATTATGCAGGTGTGCATCCTATTATTCTAATCAATTTATACAAGTTTCTTGCACTTTTCAGTATGCAGTATAATCAAACACACAATCCAATATATATATATATATATATATATATAAACATGGTGAACAGACTGGAAATATATATACTTAAACATGGTGAGCAGACTGGAAATATATATATTTACACATGGTCAGCAGACTTACCTTGGCCGCTGTTGGAGATTCTCTTTGATGCTGCTCCCTATATTTCTTCTACTATTTCTGATCTCCCTTTTCTCTTCCCTTCTAATATTCTGCAGTACTTGTTGTCTGAATAATAAATATCATTCTAAAGATGTTCTGTGGGTTTATGTTTTTAAGATATTATTTTCCTTCTTCTCCATTCCTAATCCCTCCTTCAGAATGATGATGATGAATATAAATAACCAGGCATCATGGCTACAGAAATTAGAAATATCTTTTTGGAATGATTCACTTGATTTAGAATATATTCCAATGTTTTCTATGCTAAAAGTTCCCCCCTTTTACCAAAAGAATGGACCTCCCTTATATATTTTCCATTTCTTGGGAGTCACACCTCTTCTTAATTAATGCCTTTTTAGAAGAGGTACAACTATTCCCTTAATCTCTTCTCTGAAACCTTAATTTAATTTTTAATTTAAATGTCTTTAGCTCCAAGGGATCTCTGCCCTTGGAAGCATCAATATAATCACTGCTTATTATATATTTCCATTTATTAAACCATGATTAAATCATACCTTATTTGCTTATTAGATTGGGACGCCACCTTCCAGCTTTAATAGGGAATCATTGTATTTCCTAAAACATAAGTCGCTGCCCAACCCAGTCATACGTATGGGCTGCATATTATATTGTTCTTTAATGAATGTGTTCCTAAATACTGACGCTGCCTTCAACCATTGAAATTCCTGTCTTTTATCATAATCGTTGCCTATAAAAACATTAACCCTTGCCGATAGTGAATCTCTGTTTGTCTTACTGCTGCCCTTAATCCCATCTTCCATATATATACATATATGTTATTTTATGTTTACTTATTATTTTAACATATTATATGTTTCTGAATTTATTATTAATATATTTATTTTTTATATATATATAGTATTATATGATGATAAAAGTGTTACCCCGAGTTTCTGGGACGGGGACGGCAGGGGACGGCGGAACGAGTCCCCAAGTTTCCGATTTTTCAGGTCAAATTTAGGGACGGCAGGGGACGGCTATATAAAATATAGAAAAATTTAAAATATATAGGGAAACATTAAATATTCATATGAAAACATGGATAAAGCATGCATATATACATTATAGAAACTTAGCATATAACATTTTTGTTAAGAATTCATTGCCAATATAGTTTTTTTTTTTAATTATGATATGAAAATCAAAATAAAAAGAACATGGTACACTGTTGCCGTCACCCTGGACGTTTCCGGGACGGGGATGGGGGGGTTTAGACCCGGGGATGCGTCCCCGGGTAACACCGGATAATAATTATAATATATTAAATTGTAAAATTTATATTTATATATTTTAATCTTTATATTATTATTTATTTTATTTATTTATTTTCATTTACAATATGATTATGATATTTTGGATCGCTTTTATATTTATATATATTCATTTATATTACTTTATATATTTTAGTATTTGTAATATTATATTATAATGATTGTGAATATAATATTTTAAATTGATAATTATGTTTATTATTTTTATATTGGTTTCCTTCTTTTATCTCTTTTAGTAATTATATATTATAATGATTGTAATTACAATGATATTCAATATTCATTTTGTATTATCAATTTTATGTTTATAATTATAATATTATCTTGATAATTATAATTATAATAATATTTCAATTGTAATTACTTATATTTATATTTATTGGATTTTGTTATTCAATATTTCATATTTGGTGTTACAATTTCGAGGACATGATAGACAAAGGATGATGATGAAGATCCATGAACGCCGAACAACATTCCTCCCTTTGAGAAGAAACAAAACCAAGTAGAAATGTAGGACGTCTTTTGAATTCTGCTCAAATTGTTGCCATGTTTGTATGAAAGTATGCCACGATCAAATCAAGTACAAGCCTAATAAATGAAGAAGGTGACAAACTAGGACCATGTGCAAATGAATGAAGAGCAAGATCCAAAGACAAATATGGTGTGGCAATAGCTATGATGGGATTGTCATCAAAGAGGAGATAGATGTCGTTAAGTGTGTTTGTCAAATTTGTAAGATGGGACTCACAAAAGAAACCTACAATATTTGTCAAGTAATCATCCCGGTGTACCAAGTTTGAGAGACTATGATGTTCTTTCTGCAAAGAATGACTAGAAGGAACAAGAAATGGAGATGTGATCTCAATATATGTCATCCAACTATACTGGTCATCACATGATAATGTGTCCACACAAGGTGTATGAATACAAACACCTAGAGATTAAGCTACGAATGATGGAATGGGAGAATTCTCAACCTTAGGCTACCGACTCATAGATAAAGAAGATGGAGCCTTTCAATTTGGGTTGGGAGCCATAAAAGCCAAAAAATCAATGGATGTATCTATAGGAGGAGAAAGAGCGTTAGGTAAAGTTTCATTGTCATCACAACTATCAAGACCTATCAAATAATCAAGCTGCTCTTCTGTATCATCATATGGCAGGTTATCGCAATCATCAAGGTGTAGAAGACTATTCATAATAGGATCATCTAGGAATGGAGAGAGATGCAGGTCTCCAAATATGTCCCAAATTTTGGTCCAAAGAGTGCGTGGGAACTCAATATGTGAGATAGAATATAGTGTCAAAATCAACAATGCTACTAATCAATCCAAGGACATGATCATTCTTGATATCCCTTGTTTGTTTCCAATTAGGTGTACTTAGTTCAAGGACAAGTTTATAGAGATGGGGCAAGAGATGAAGCCACTTGAGATATTTTAGGATGTCGTTTTGCCAAGGCTTATAGTTCCCTTTGTTCAAGGTGATTACATAAGGATAAATTGAGAAACCCATGATTTTACAACGATAGACTCTTCATATATAAATTAGAGATCAAAACATGTGAAATTCGAATCTTCACATCATAAAAAATGGTCCCATATTTTGCAAGATATCAAAAGTACAAGTGAAAACTGAAAGACTTACTTCAAAATGAAATAATAGGTATCTAGCTAAAATCAAGAAAAACTAAGTGGATGGCTGCATTGTTCAAAACTAGCTTTCCAACATCTATTTGTTTGCAAAAATTTGATATCATATGCCCAAGTTATGGTTTTTTCCATAAAAATGCTCCTTTAGGGTTTAAAAAAAAAGCAAGGTGCACAATTTGGGCTTTGGTCACCCACATGACCAGGTGCTTAGGATTGGGTGTTGGTGTGGTGATGATGCCATCTCTTGCAAATTTCGTATTGCCCAAAAAAATATTTTTAAAATTTAAAAAACAATTTTCTGCAATGTAGGAGATTGGAATACTCTGTCTATAGATTTTGATTTTGTGTAGCAATGGTGACAAATGGTATGACATTTGTACGACTATACTGATCTGTACAATTGTTTGGATTTTGATTGACAATTTTTGCAAACCCCACAAAAAGTTCCAAATTTTTTTCAGCACCAAACCCTATTGCATGTTATATGGATTTATAGGTTTTTGGGCTTTTTGAGCTCAACTGTGAGGTCTGTTTTGCACTAGGGTGCATCATATGAAAACTCTTGGCTCAAATTCTCCAAGAAGAGGAGAAACAATTGTAGATTTTGAGTTTTGATACCATGCAAGACTTGTTGATCAACTCCACAGTAGCCCAAGGATCACCTGCAACCAAAACAACCTTCCACACAAGAGAGATGTGATGGAAATGCTATGAAGCTAGAGAATTCATTAGATGTAAAATGAAATCAGTACAATACACAAGGAAGAAATCCTTGCTCTAAAGACAAGGATGAAACACTAAGATATACTAAGATCATGATAATTGTCTTAATCTTATGATATGTGAAAGAAAAGGTGAATGATCTAAGTAAGCTTAAGTATGTAAGTGTGAATAGGACCTAATAAGAAACTAGTAAGGTAGTATACCATGTTCACAAAGCTCCACAATGCAATCCTAGCTTACGTTTTTTATTCAAGATGGTGAATTAGGGAATATGATTCAAATACTAAATTGTTGATTCAAAATCTACTACGCAGTTTTATCCAAAAGCTTGTATCAATCATTTTATTTGTCATGGACCAAAAAATTATGTTTTTAAAAGAAAATATTGGTTGGCATAGTTCAAAGAATGATGTTAATTATAAAATTTTCAAAAGGAAAACTTGCTCCACTAGAACAAAGTGAGAAAATATTAGAAAGAAAAAAGCCTGTGAGTGAAACATTGGCATAACAATAGAGCAGACAGACATGTAATTTAATTTTCCTTTCATTACTTTAAGAACGATTACTTTTTTTTGCGTTCTCACCTCTGTGAACTTTGAGGAATTGTTTGACATTGAGGAACAATAACACCTCAAATGATGAAAAATTTAACCTAAGCGATAAGTGAAACTTGCAGTTTGTGTTGGGTTTTTCCCTTTATTTGAAGTATTCTCTCCGTAAAGAATGTTTTAAACAAGAGTCTAATTGGTACTTAGAAAACATTCAAGAATGCCTTAGAAAACGCCATTGTACCTGAAATTGCAACCTTTGCTATGTTTTTATTTTCATCAATTAGAATAAAGAACTCATTTCCAAATTGCAGAAAATATTTCCACTTTAGCTATGAAATTTCAGAAGGAACTGAAGCTGAGAGTCTGCTGTTTTGTGACATTTATGTGAAAGTACTGACATTGAAAATTCTAACCATTCAACAAGCAGCTTGTCGTTGTACATATAAGAAAGTTTAAAAAAAAAAAAAAAAACTGTTGCCAATATGCTTGATTTATATTCTGTTTCATTGAAGACAATGGTCAGTTGAAATTGAAAATATGATCATTACATTATACATATATGAAGATTGTGTGGATATTGATTTATGATATCGATAACCATCAGGGGAGCATTAGTGGCCTTCATTTTACGTAATATCAACCATCAGGGCAGCACCAATGATTTATATTGTGAATGCCAATACCATTTTGATAGTACTGATGCTACATAATCCAATGGAGAAAGGGCCTCCCCATTAATAACATCAAAAACTGATGTGCAATTTAACCTTAAACTCATATAAATAATTCTTTACATTGAGTCTTGGAACTCGCTTCAAAGACAATTAATCTAGAGTTTTTGTAATGCTGTTAAGTCTGGAGGCATGTTTATCTTTCAAAATAATAGTTTCAGAAATAAATGTGATAAGAGTTGAAATCAATGTGTGGATAAAAGTTGAAGTCAATGTTTTTTGGCCACGCTTTGTATCCAATCATCTGAATGAATGATAGAATTACAACTTGGAAGTCCTTACATAGATAACTCCGATTATATCGTGAGGTGGAGGACTAATTACCAATCACTTAGTACCTTTCTTCATAGTTAATGATAAAGTGCCAAAAATAAATTATTTTTAATGTATATCGATTTATTTCTATTAGATGCATGGAGAAGATGGATAATGGGTTTCCAAGAATTGTTAAGTTCCAATCCATCATCTTTATTTAAGTTACTTGGATGTTTCCCACTATAACTTGCCCTAATTTTCTCTTTATGAAGTTTTCTTCTTTCACTAGGATCTGTGCTTTATCTTAAAGTAGATATTTTAGGACCATTAAAAATTAGACAGGTATTTCAAATTCAAACCACTATTACCAAAGACTTTCCCTCTGAATATAATTAGGTTGCTCAAAAATTGCAATCTAGCTCTTGGAAGTATTTGAATAGTTCTCCCAATCAGTGACGAAGTTAAAAATTTAAACATGAAGATAATCAGATTAAATTTTTAAAGACTAGCTTTTTTAAAAAAAAGGGTTATAATTCAAACTGCATACTGTTAGAACACTTAATGTTTATCACTGATAAGTCAAACCAGGTTTGTTGGAAGTTGGAGTCTTCAAGTGAAAAGGAGTTGTGCTAGATTTAAACTCCACAACTCTTTTAGGATCAGATTGATTCTTAGTATCTATAAAAGGAGATCATCTCCCTCATTATAAATCAACAAGCCATAACAAGAAACATCTAAGACATGTAGATCTGATGGTAATATGGATGTTTAACATCCTTCTTAAAGGTGTTCTCACCTTTAGTCTTGTTTATTTGTGTCTTCTAGATCATGGCTCACAAAATTTAGTCATACCAATCTATGAAAACATTAGCATTTCTAGTTGCAACACCATTTGTAAAATAAATATGCATGCCAAAATAAATATGCATGCCACTAGATTTTTGTTCCTTGGTGTTGTTGGTGCAGTACATTAGAAAAATCAGACTGTGTTTTGCACTTTTTTTCATCTGCTGGGTGCTAATTTAGGCACTGATTTGAGGACTAATAGTAGAAATCAAAGCTTCCGATGTTTGGCACTAATATTAGAAATCAAAGCTGCCTTTTTTAGGCACTATTTTAAGTTTATTGTAGGCATGATTTTGGGGTTATATTATTAGAGGCTGCTTTGTTTATTTTTTGATCTATTCTGGACAGACTCCAGACTTTATTCTAGATGCGCTGCAGATGTATTTTTAGGAGATTGCTTTGGCATGAAAACATCTAAAAATAAGTTGTTTTTTGCTTTATTTGATTGCTGAAGTTGGAGTTCTATTTATGACCTTGGATGCTCACTATTTTGTAACATAGAACTGCAGAACTAAAAACTCAGAATAATAAAATATTCAGACAGCAAGTTTTATATTCTGATTTCAGTTTTTATTCATAAATGTTTTGTATTTTTAAAAGTTTATGTATTCAGGTTAGTAATCTCAGAATTGCAGGTTTGATAAACGGGTAAGTTAGTCAATTTGTTTCAAACCCTAGAGTGCAGATTCTGCTTATCATGTGCTGAAATATTTAACAATAATGGTAAAAAAAACTTGTAAAAGTAGACAACATGGACATCATTTGAACATTATTAATTAGCATTGAATCTTGTAGCTACTTTAGCTGCTTGTAAATTGTTTTTTTTTATGTATATATTTCTCTGTTTTCATGGAAAAGTAAGCATCATATTGCAAACAAGTATTGTAGGATATTTCCAACGAATTCTGGTCGTTACTTTCACCAATTAGAACAGTTGACTGCTCTAAATTTGCTGAAAAGCATAAAGATCGAGTTAGAAAAGATGAAAGACACTGACCTGATAAATTCCTCTATTAATTAAAGAGGGAATTCTTTCTCAGAATGATTACCACAAATGTTTCCATTATTCCTCATCTAATATGAGCAATTTATTTGTCTCTTCAGTGGCTCAAGTCCTTCGTATCTGTTTGACAAACTATTCCAAGATACTGTTAAAAAGTTTTTGTTAACTCTTTAGGAAGGCAATTAAAGTTAAACAGTATAAATCAGAAGTTAAAAGGATTTTAAAGGAGAAAGCAAGAGAATAAGAGTGAAATAATCATAGAATTCGCAAATGAGTGGAATGTTTACTCGAGTGACAAGAATTTTCTTTGCTTAGAAAAAGAGGTGTAGGCTTGCAAAGAATTGATTCAACAAATGACGGACAAATAAATATTATGAAAACATTATTTGTTGTGTAACCAGAAATTTAGATGTAAGCATTTAATAAATCTAAAACTAAAATTACATCTCCTACTTGACCAGTGAAACCAGAATACTATGCTTCACATCATACCTTTTGACACACTATATATGCAGTGATGTAATGATATATCACTGCAATTCAAGAAACATTATCGTTTTGGTTCTAGAGTACAGCCAACCTCCAAAGCCATCTGTTTTTATTCTTCATAAATGTAGGTGGATACTAGACCTCATGAATAGTTTCTTCCATCTATAAGTGTTAATGTAATTGCACTTTCCTTTTCTTACGTATCTTGCCTTAGGTATTAAATTCAGAAGAGTTTCTCAGTATTCCAAACTGCAAATATGTAATACATTTGTTTGAAGATAATAGCTTGGTTGTTTTACATTTGATGACAGGTTGTCGAGTTAAAACACAACTGTACATTGCTACTGTTTATGTAATCATTTTCCTGCAGGGAGAGTGTACAGACTTGTAAGGATTTTTATGTTCATATGTTTGCAGGTATTAACTCAGTTACAACAACTGGATATGTGGGGTAGCCAGATTTCTAACAGAGGAGTTGCTCTTCTCAAAGTTTTTCCTAAGTTGAATTTCCTGAATTTGGCATGGACAAATGCCACTCAAGTTCCAGCATTGTTTTCTCTAAAATCCTTGAACATGAGCAACTGTACCATAGATTCCATTCTCGATGGAAAAGAAGAACCTGAAACGTCATTTTTGTCACTACATTTCTCTGGGGCAATTTTTATCAATGTCTCCCAAGTTTTTTCATCTATTCAAATTGAAAATGTGTCTTTTCTGGATCTGTCTTCATCTTCTGTGGATGATGCATTCTTTCTTGCCGGTATGGATAAGCTTGAGTGCCTAGATCTCAGCTGCACTGCAGTGACAGCTTCATCTATGAATTTTGTGGCTGATATAGGACCAAATTTAAAACAACTTAATCTAAGCTCTACAAAAGTTGGTTCTGAGGCTTTAACCATTTTAGCTGGAAATGTTCCAAAGCTTGAATTTATTTCATTATCTTACACCACTGTGGATGATGATGCTCTTGCATATCTGAGCCTCATGCCTGCCTTGCGTAGGATAAGCTTGAGCCACACAAATATCAAAGGTATTAAACTAACTCTGTTTAGATTATATTGCTTTGCAAGGAATTAACTATGGAATGTATTGTAAGCATGATTAAGAATAAAATTTTATGTTATTAAACTTTTCTTCTTGCCATCAGGTTTTGTTCATGGTGGAGAGAATGGGTCTAGTCCAATATTCACACTGGCTTCCCTGCAACAACTTGAACATTTGGAAATTCTGGACTTAGAAAACACTCATGTTTCTGATTTGGCCTGTCAGCCCCTTACTTTCTTGAAGGAATTGCGTTGTCTATCTCTCAGAAGTGACTTTCTCTCGGACATTTCTCTTCTCACAGTGTCTTCTCTTCCTAAGCTTAATTATCTTAGCCTCCAAGGGGCTGTTGTCACAAATCCAGGTCTCTGTTCATTTATTCCACCTCCACTTCTTCGAGTACTGGATCTTAGAGACTGCTGGCTTTTAACGAAGGAAGGAATTTTAAAGTTTTCTGGAAGTTATCCTCAACTGGAATTAAGACATGAATCACTTGTTACTGTCTCTGAGGTGCAAACTTCTCATGGTCATGGCAAATTGTTTTCAAGTGACTCTTTGGATGCAGCTAAAGTGAAACGGGGAAGAAAACCTGCCAGAAGAATTTCCTCACCTGTAACACATGATAATCAGACCCAAAGGAGATTTGTAGGTCAGTCTTTTGTTTGCCCTTTTCATCTTATTTGTCATTGGTGTTGGATGTGTGCTTTTCATCTTCTGTTTGTGGCAGCTAAGTTTTACGTGACTCTTTGCATTTTTGTCATTTGTTTTACAGATGAACGAATTAAGTACAGTACATCAGAATTATTGCAGTTTCGAGCATCCCCCCGTTCTGTTTTGTCCCTGTCCGAATTGAATGTGTCTCTACCGGAATCTCTAGAAAAGAAATGATCAGCAAATGAAAACTTAGTTTATAATTGAAAAGCTTCCACGGGCATTTTTAGTTTTTGTGGTATTTGCCCTCTAGGAGTAGTCATTACACTAATAATTTTTTTTCTTCATGTATGTTGCTAATCATCACAAGGCAAGGGGATCTACTTAGCCACAAGCACCTTAAAGGCTTTTAAACATTTGTTAATAGGGAAGAGGAATGATGAATACAATCTACTGGTTTGTGCTTCTTACCACCTAGTGTCTTCTCCCATTGGTAAAGCTTTTGGAGCATGTAATGCCTTATAAGTCACAATTGACTCAATTCTTACCAATGTGGGATTAAACCAATTACAACCCAATCATATATTTGTGGTAAATAATGAAAGGCTTTTAATGGGCATTTTTGGTTAATTTTTTTTTTTTTTGTGGCGTTTGACCTGTGTTACACATTTCAAAAAGTATCTGTTTTATTGAATGATTATTTGTAGAAGTTGTTTGAGCACTTGGGCTACTTAGATCCATTTAGAAGCATAAACATATGATCTCAGTTAACAGACATGCAAAAGCAACTGGAATCTTGAATAGTTTATTCACGACAGCTTCTGTTACAGCCTAGGGACGATGCTAGACCTACAGAACTCTGGAGATATGGATGCAAGTCTTTTCATGCCATTAGTTGGTTTTAGCATCCAAAGCTCTATACATAACTCAGTTCAACATGTAGCTTTTGTATAATTGTTTCTATTGCTGATGAATGCAGCAAACAGTCTTGTGTATCAGTTTGGAATCTTTTTGTGGTTAGGCAAATCTACATAGGAGAGGGAGCGATCTAAAGGGACCTAATCCATAAAGAGTCAAAGCTATGCCGCAAGCCTCTTACCCAATTATGGATATCTAGCTCTTCCCAATTCAAGCATTCACTTGCAAGTCAAACTATTAAACTAAACCAGTTAAATTCACAAATCATAATTACTATGCTGCTGAATGCGAAATAGAATTAATAGTGCCATGGAGAACATACAGGCAAATGAGACACACAACATCAAATTTAGCTGGAGAAACCCTTCAAAAATAATAATTTTGGCCTCTAAAGTTGTACACGTAACTTAGTTCAACTGTAGCTCTTGTATAATTGTTTCTATTTCTAATGAATTCTATTATTCAATGCCAACAAGCAGCCTTGGGTATCAGTTTGGAATCTTTTTGTGGTTAGGCAAGTCTACATAGGAGAGGGAGATCTGAACCTATGCCTCAAATCTCATACCCAATTATTGATATCTAGCTCTTTCCAATTCAAACATTCAATTGCAATTCAAACTATTAAAACCAAACCAGTTCACTTTACCAATCATAATTACTATACTACTGAATGTGAAATAGAATTAATAGAGACATGAAGAACATTCAGGGAAATGAGACACACAACATCAAATTTAGCTGGAGAAACCCTTCAAAAAGAATAATTTTGACATTCAAAGTTGTAGACATAACTTAGTTCAACATGTAGCTTCTCTATAATTGTTTCTATTGCTAATGAATTTTATTATGCAATCCCAACAGGCAGTCTTGGATATCAGTTTGATTTTTTTTGTGGTTAAGCAAATCTACATAGGAGAGGTAGGGATCTAAGGGGATCTAATCCGTAAAGAGCTGAAACTATGCCTCAAGTCTCATACCCAATTATTGATATCTATCTCTTACCGATTCAAACATTCAATTGCAATTCAAACCATTAAACTAAGCTAGTTCAATTCACCAATCATCATTACTATGCTATTGAATGTGAAATAGAATTAGAGCCGTGGGGAACATACAAGCAAATGAGATGCTAAACATTGAATTTAGCTAGAGAAATCTTTCAGAAAGAATAAAAACTCTAGGAAGTTTACAATCTCTTGCCTCATGCCACTATATTAAGAGTTTATAAGTATTACATCACCAAATGGATACATTGGAACAACAAAATCTCCTTGTTGCTCCTTCATGCTCGCTATACCTCCATACTAGCAAAATCTTTGCCTCCACGAATAAGCATAAAGTTTGTCAAAAGAGCAAACCTTAGAAATTTGTCTAACACCTTCAAATAAGCTTCTTCTCACCTCCATGGCCAGTGGAAGTTCAAAGGCCACCCAATTAAAGTACCGAAATTTCATGTTCACATCCTAGTTCGTTCACACACCTAAAATGTGGATTTGTTGGTTTACATAGTAACATTCAACACTAGTGCTTATGCATTTGTGGTGGTGACTACATGTTTGTTGGGACATTTGCATATTCATTGCCTAGTAAAAGGGGCAAATACATCAAGAAGAGCACGATCAACCGTGTTGGCATCAACATTCTATTTCAGAGCCATCAAAGATGTTTTGGGAAATCTTTTGCACCTTACCTATGCAAAACCAAGTCATTTACACTCCCAACCATAGTTTAAAAACTTTGCCATTAGTCATAGGACTCACACGTAATCGCAATTACAAAATGATGCCAAGTAACTCATAGCAATGCTTGCTTGCGAGTACCCACCAAAACTTGTAGTGATTCCACTGCAGAAAATTGCCCAACTCGTGAATGCTACCACAACCTCCTAGTTTTTCATGGGTTCAATGCTACCCCATATATATAGTGTATACCATTTTCATAATTTATCATTTAAGGCTAAAATTAGGTATTTGGATTTTTTGTTTATTAAAATGTTTTTTAAAAAATGATTTTTTGTTTTCTTTTTCCTTTGGCCAACTCTTAGATCCTTGTTAAATTTGATCAAATATAGATTATATATTTAAAATGAACTAGAAATAATGAGGTTGATGTCAAGTTAATTCTGAATGAATCTATGAAGTACTAGGTTTGAAATTTTGTTGTAGATTTTCGATCTTCAAGAGCAGATTATTTATTGATTTTTTTTATTATCTACTTTGAGGATCGGATCTCCCATAAGTATGGGTAAGGAAGGCACGTCCCATGACAGGGAGACACGTCCCAAGATAGGGAGCCACGACTTAGGGAGACACGTCTCATGAGAGACACGTCCTCATGAGCGACATGTCTCATGAGCAGACATGTCATAGTTATTAGTCCCTTCGTCTAACTAATACAACCGATGATTAGCCTCTTAGCAGTGATCACTTATATTTATATTTTTTGCATTTAAATTCAATTTGATCTCAACATATATAATTTGTATTCTCTTAATGCAGATCAAAGAACTATACTTGGGTTAGGCGATTTCAATATAAATGAAGATGATGAATAAATTCAATCATTATTTATATCTGACCGAAGCTATCTTTATTCAACACTCCCTCTTAGCTAGGGAAGATAACTCCAACCAAGTATAAAGTGATATCACCTTACTCGTGATATCAGAAGATATGATATACTCAAAGTGTCAAGTCACATGACATTCTTCATAACACATCTTCATTATGGTATGTGCACTAACATCAAGTCACATGATGTCTACCATAATAAATCATGGCATATCCACAAATATATACATATCCGCCATGAATATCTCATAAGGATCATAATGATCTTCAATTGATACCAAGTCTCATGATATCTATCAAAATGTTCACAAGATACTATCATGACATATCCACATATATCAAGTCACATGATATCTATCATGATAAGGCAACTAAACATTGTAGAGTCGTCACTTTACAATGTCAAAATACAAGTGTTTCATTATTAGAAAGATCGTCACCTTTCAATAATGTACACAGGGGGAGAGAGGGCCCATAAAGTCATGGAGTCACACACATGACAAAAGAGTTTACACATTAAACATCTTTTAAATACATTAGTACAAAATAAACAATTTGAATCTTAATTTCAATAACAATTTACATTTCAACCATACCAAGTTTTTTCCTGAAGTGTTCAACTTTAACTTTGGAGAGAGGCTTGGTGAGAATGTCTGCTATTTGATCATTTGTACTAATATACTCCAACTGGATCACATTCCTTTCTACCATGTCTCTCACATAGTGGCAAGGGATCTCTATATGCTTAGATCTATCATGGAATACTGGATTTACTGAAAGCTTAATGCAACTCTGATTATCACAGTGAATGATAGTAGGATTTAGGGGCTCACCAAATAATCCCACAAGCAATTTCCGGAGCCATACTACTTCTCTTGCCCCCATAGAGGCTGCAATATATTCGACTTTTGTTGAGCTTTGAGCCATTGAAGATTGTTTCTTGCTGATCCAGGAGATCATAGCTGATCCTAAACTAAAGCAACATCTTGATGTGCTTTTCCGATCGGTTACACTTCTAGCCCAATCTGAATCAGAGTATCCATGTAAATCTAGTTGGACATTTCTGTATTTAAGACCATATCCAATAGTACCTTGAAGGTATCTCAATATGTGCTTCACAACAACAAGGTGAATTTCTTTTGGCTCACACATGAACTGGCTTAGAGCATTCACTGCATAGCAAATATCTGGTCTGGTGTTAACCAAGTACATTAATGATCCAATTATCTGTCTATAGAGAGTAGGATCTGCAAATTTTGATTCTGCTGCTGTTTCTTTCAATTTGTGTAAGTTGGTTTCCATAGGTGTAGACATGGGTCTACAGTCCAACATCCCAAATCTCTTCAGAATATCAATAGTATACTTTCCTTGATTTAGGATGATACCATCTGATTTTTGCCAAACTTCTAACCCCAGGAAGTAATGTAAAATGCCCAAGTCTTTCATGTCAAATTTTGAAGTTAGGTCCTTTTTACCTTGAGCAATAAGGTGATCTTCTCCTGTTATTAACAGGTCATCAACATATAAAATTATTATTAGCATATCACTTTTAATTACCTTAAAATAGAGATTTGGATCTGCATCATTCTTGGAAAATCCTAGTCCCAAAAGATAGCTGTCAATTCTTTCATACCAGGCCCTAGGAGCCTGTTTAAGTCCATATAGAGCTTTCTTCAATCTACATACATGTGAGTCAGTTTTATGTATCACAAAACCTTCAGGTTGCTCTAGATAGACTTCTTCTTCAATGGTCCCTTTCAGGAAGGTAGTTTTCACATCCATTTGATGGATCTTCCAGCCTTTAGCTGTTGCAATAGTTATTACTGCTCTCACAGAGGTGTACCGAGCAACAGGTGCAAATGTCTCTTCATAATCAATACCCTCCTTTTGTGAGAAACCTCTAGCCACAAAACATGCCTTGTGTTTTTCTATACTGCCATCAGCAGCATGATTGATTTTGAAGAGCCATTTGGAAAAGACAACAAATTTATCTTTTGGTATAGGTACTATATCCCATACATCATTTTTCAAAATAGATTGATACTCTTTCATCATTGCATCTTTCCGCACTTGATGTTTGAAAGCTTCCATAACACTAGTAGGTTTTGAACTAATGATCTCATTCATTAAACATAGCTTGAGAATCTTTTGGGTCTCTTACTTTCTCTAAAAGTTCCTTTGGGTGCTGTATGATTCTCAGCTTCTTTAATCATCTTCCTAGCCCAAAGTGGTCTCTTCTTGTTGTTGTCATTGGGATTCTCTTCTAGAGCAGTTTGGTTTTCACTTATTATTTCTTCAGGATACTCCCTCTGAATCTCAGGAGCATGCTCCTCTTCTAAGACTTTAGGAGAATCTTGAATTTCTATCTCACTTGAACTCTTTGCCCTTTTGAAGGCAATGTCTTCCTCAAATATGACATCTCTACTTAGTTCAATTTGTTTCTGCCCGAATATGTATATTCTGTAGGCTTTTGAGGTTTCACTATATCCCACAAATATCCCTTTCTTTCCAGAAGGTTCTAGTTTGGATCTCTTTTCTTTAGGTACATGAATGTAGACAAGGCAACCAAAGATCCTTAAGTGACTTATGTCAGGTTTTATACCAGTAAATGCTTCTTCAGGAGTCTTGTTATCTAGATGTGAGTGGGGACATCTATTTTGGATGTAGACAGCTGTCCTAGAGGCTTCTGCCGAAAATGAGGTTTCAATGTTTTGGTCAAACAACATTGCTCTAGCAGCTTTTAAAATAGTTCTATTTTTTCTCTTAGCAACACCATTTTGTTGAGGGTTGTAGGTTACAGTAAACTCCCTCTTAATCCCAACATTTACACAAAATTCCTTAAAGATTTTGGAGGTGTATTCCTTCCCATTATCTGTTCTTAGGATTTTGATTTTCTTCCCGAAGAAGTTTTTTGTGAGTGCTTTGAACTCCTTAAATCTTTTAAGGATTTCTATTGACTCTTTACACTTAAGAAAATATATCCAGGTCTTCCTAGAAAAGTCATCTACAAATATTACATAATATAAGAATCCCGCCATGGAGGGTACAAACATGGGTCCACTTAAGTCAGAGTGTACTAGTTCTAATACATTTTTGGTTTTACTCAAACTATTTTGGAAGGTACCCTTTGTATTCTTTCCTAGGGCACACCCTCTGCATGCTCCTTCATGGATTTGTTTTAGTTTGGGCAATCCTGTTACTAATTTTTCTACAGAAGGTAGGGCACATAAATGAAGATGTCCTAATCTTCGATGCCAAATTTTATTTGAATCAGAGGTCTCATGAATAAGAGCTTGTTTAGAATCCGTGCACAATTTGTAGAGATATCCTTGTCTTACTCCTATAGTTTGTGCTTTCTTTATAGTGGACTTCTTTGGCCATGCTAGAACTTTTCCATCCATAAAGGTAACCCTATATCTGTTGTCTTCAAGAGTAGAAATGGATATTAGGTTCCTTTTTATTCCTGATACAAACAATACTCCAGTGAGTTGTAGAGAGAGGCCAGATTTCAAATTTATGGTGCAAGTTCCAACCCCTCTTACTGGATGTGCAGAATCATCCCCAATAGTCACTTCTTTGTCAGTTTCTTCTTTCATAGTATCTAGGTGTTCTTTGAACCCTGTGATGTGCCTAGATGAACCACTATCAATTACCTAGTTGTTGACTTTGTTTGATACTTGACTTGATAGTGCTGAGTAGAAGATAAATTTCTCAGAGTCAGTCTGTATTTGTTTTTCCAACTTCAGCAAAGGATGCTTGTTGTTTTGTTCTATCAGGGCACTTCATTGCATAGTGTCCATATTGATCACATCTGAAACACTGTATTTGAGAGATGTCTTTCCTCTTCTTGAATGATCCTTTTCCATAAGAATTCTTCTTTCTCTTGAAGTTTTTCTTCTTACCTTTCTTATGAGAATTTGTGTTTAGCACATGAATATCCTCATCTATAGGTTTCTGATTGTTTCCTTTTGTTATCAGTCTTGTTTCTTCTTGTAAGCAATCTGTTCTCAACCTATCAAATTTAGGGAGTTTAGATCTCACACTTATTCCTTGAACAAATGACTCCCATGAGTTTGGTAGGCCTCCTAGAGCTATTAGTGTTAACTCCTTGCTATCAATTTGATATCCAATTGTTGATAGTTGATCTCTTAGTTAAGTGATTCTCATGAAGTATGCATTAATAGATTCTCCCTTGTTTATTTGAACATGGTTAAGTTGCCTCTTTAAAGCAAGGGTCCTACTAGTGTTGTTTATTTCAAAGGTGCTCTCAAGGGATTTAAACATTAGGTATGCAGTCTCATGTTTGGACATAATAGGTACTATATGGTCCCTAACTGCATCTACTATAATTTTCATAGCTTTCTCATTGTTCTCAATCCATCGAGTTTTCTCCGGATCATCCTCTGGTTCTCTCTTGTTTTCTTTCACAAATGAGTCTTAACTTATTTTCTTTCAGAATCATCATGATTCTAAATTTCCATGATGTAAAATTGTTTGCACCTTCAAGACGATCCTCAAATCTGATTACACTTGACATTATGAAGAATGGAATGCGTTTATTATTTCAAGAGTATACGATTTTAAATAATTTGATATTTAAATTTAATCGGATCTTCCTAACATGGCTCTGATACCATGTTAAATTTGATCAAATCTATCAGATTATATACTTAAAATGAACTAGAAATAATGAGGTTGATGTCAAGTTAATTTTGAATGAATCTATGAAGTACTAAGTCTGAAATTCTGTTGTAGATTTTCGATCTTCAAGAGCAGATTATTTATTGTTTTTTTTTATTATCTACTTTGAGGATTGGATCTCCCATAAGTATGGGTAAGGAAGGCACGTCCCATGACAGGGAGACACGTCCCAAGATAGGGAGCCACGACTTAGGGAGACACGTCCTCATGAGCGACATGTCTCATGAGCGGACATGTCATAGTTATTAGTCCCTTCGTCTAACTAATACAACCAATGATTAGCCTCTTAGCAATGATCATTTATATTTATATTTTTTGCATTTAGATTCAATTCGATCTGAACATATATAATTTGTATTCTCTTAATGTAGATCGAAGAACTATACTTGGGTTAGGCGATTTCGATATAAATGAAGATGATGAATAAATTCAATCATCATTTATATTTGACTGAAGCTATCTTTATTCAACAATCCTCCTAGTTTTTCTCGGGTTCAACCCAGGTTTTCTCAAGGTTCCACTTGGGAATATGGGGGTGTCTGAATGGGTCCTTGGGTAAAACCAGTAGCGAACAGACCCTAGACCTAGCCCCAAATTGGATCCATATGAGTATGGCGAGGTTTTAGGAGAACCCAATCATAGGTTTTAATTTTCAATTTTCGGACTTAAGTTGTTCAATGCTACCACAACATAAAGGTTAAGGGTAACCCGGTCCAAAATTTATTCAACTATCAATTGCTGATAAGAGTAAGACAATAACACTCCAAAGACTCAATATTATCATCATTCACACAACAAAAATTTTAGCATCCAAAATAGAAATTAGGGGTATGTATGCTAGTGAAATATGTGGGAATCGTGATCCATATTTAAGGCATAGATTACATGTAGGTAGTTAGCATTTTTTAGTTATGTTTGTGGTGCAGTTCAAGGTTTAGGGGCCTTGACAAGCTACTAAACTAGGTAGCAATATGAAATTCCAAACAACAAAACTGAAATAACCTTTATTAATTTGCAACTAAAGTCACTACAACAAGAGTGCATGTTGATACAATGAAATTGCAGTTCTATCTTCATACATGCCTTGGCCTTCAGGCCTTACAAACCCAAATTCTTCCAACTTGAGAGCTTTTTCAATCTTCTTACTAGAATTCTGTCTCTGCTAAAAACTCCCTCCAAATGAATCAAAATTCTCCTTGTAAGTGTGACATGATGGATTTTGCACAACCATCCCATGTTCTAACAAGTTAGGTGACATGCCAATCACCCATTGGCCTTTTGGATCCACTCCCCAAGCTATTATAATTGTTTTATGTATGCCCTTTGTCGGCTATACAAAAAATAAAGGCCTTCTAGATAATGTAGGAAATTGAGGGGGTTCAGGACATTCCACCTCAACATATGAAGTATGCCTCTCTTTGGTTATGTTGTAAAATTGAGGTCTTTGGGACATTGTGAGAACCCGTTGGGGTTTGGGATGTCTCGTCCTTCGTCAGTTATGTGGGTAAACATGGGTCCCTTGAGTATTGTGGTAACTTGTGGGGGTTTAGGATGCTCCACCATCACATAGGAAGTCTACATTCAAGTTGATAATAGGTTTGGATAGAGAGTTTTCTTTAGTCGAGAAGCAGGTAGAATGGAAGCTCTAGGCATTTGCAAAATTGTCACAAAACTAAGTGTGAAGCAAAATTTTGCCTTAGTCTTTTGATTTTCGGTTTTTACTTTTGGCTTCGGGAGGATCCGCATGCAAAAGAAGTTTTGGTTTTGAAAGGCGTGCAATGTGTCACGTGGTGGCTGCGTGTGTTTTTTTTATCGCTTTCCTTTCAAAAGAAATTCGGGCCACGTGTCATCTTGGTAGAAGATTTCTCAAAAACGCTTTTCGCAAATCTGAGAATACTCGCTTGCTTGACACACCATCTTTTCGCTGCAAGGAAGCTGTGCTTTAGGGAGTTCTCTTTGGAGTTTGTCAGAGCGTGCTTTTCTTTGGTTTTCAGGAGGACTTGAGTCGGTGCCGCCACGCCACATGATCGGTCAACAAGAGTTTTTGCTAGGCTATTTTTTAGGATCCGAGCGTTTATGGAGGCCAATCTTGTTAAATATCTAAGGGATATTAATGCAACAGTTGAGAGTTGATGAACAAGGATTGCCACAACCTAATTAAAGGTCTATGATCAGATTCTGAGCTATCAGGTGTAGACATCTGGCAGTAATTACTTCTGGGTGGAGGCGATGTTTCTCTCTCCTTTGCGGCTATAAATTTGAGGCGGCAACAAAAGAAAAGCGTTCCTAAAGTTTTCCTTTTGGAAAGAAGTTCTTTAGTTTTTCCATAGTTATAAGAAGTATTTTTAAAAGTTTGCAGAACACTGCTTCACTTTAACATGTTATATCTGTTTTAACTCAAACTATTGTCGGATTGGAATTCGACCTCTATTTTAAAGTTCATTTAATATTTGAAGTACACACTATTTGGTAGAAATATTTGAAACTATGTATGATATGGCCTTTGTCAATGTTTCCTTCTTTATATCTTCGTCCAGAATAGAACACTGTGTCTAGCTTAGTCTGAATAGTTTGATTATTTGATTTCCATGCTATATGTTTACATGATAAAGTGATAGCCTATAGAAGTTGGATTATGTCATTAGACTTCTCTATTTTCTTTAAAGGTTATTATTTCTTTGTGTTATGCTATATTAAGAGGAAGAGTTTATGTGGCTTTTGAATGTTTCTTGTTAACTCTAGAAACTTTTATGTTTGATCGGATCTTAACGAACACTTCCTGCGGGTAGATTGAATGACTGCATTGTGCTTGTATCTAGCCTCTAATGTTCGTTCTCTTCCCAATAGTGAAGGGTTGTGGTGTTTTGTGTCTATTATATCATTCATAGAAAAGAACTTGAGGTTTTGAAATGTTGTAAAAGCGTTGGCGCATCGCCACTTTCATGTTTTATGTTTACATTTCCTTCTACCTTTTTCCAAACTCAGAGAAGAGCTGACTTTCTATAAAAATCTCGGAGGTATTCAGTGAGGCGCAGATTGGTCCCCCACTCGCTGAATTTCCCATAAGACTATCGAAGAGGTGCAAGCTTTGATGATCAACACTAAGCATCCAATAAAGTTCCACAAATGCACAAGATGGAACCCAATGAAGATTTAACGTCCATAAGACCTTAGCAGAGGATCAAGGATCTCTAGGGCTTCTTGCAAGTTCTAAACATCCAAACATTGCTTAAAGTTCCACATTTTCATAATTTTCTCAAATTGGATTAGAACTTCACCAAATTTGAATTACGATCACCCATTTGGATTTTCTTCAAGATAAAACCATCACTTGGCCGAGTATCCACTAGAATTCTCTTGAAATATATTAGCAATTGCTACAAAAAACAAGGAAGAAAGCAAGTAGCAACAAAACATGGAAATATTAAAAAAAAAAATGCAAGATTGCTTGTGAAACCGAATGTTACTGCATTGGACACATCAAGTAAGTGAAATATTTCATGAGTTGAAAATTCATGAAGATTTTGGCGAGTCTGGAATTGAAATTCCATACTTAGCCAACTTTGTAGCATTCAACTAAGAGGCCTCATCTGCAACTTTGTTCTTCCAATAGATTGGGTATTCCATATATTTCTTCCACTTGCTTCTCTTGGCCACTCGAGAACCAATCACCTTGTCTTTTTCTTCAATTTTATTTTCAAGCATCTAATGTATTCATTCTTGTGTATCATGCGAAATTGGGTTTGTATCCCCTTGTGTACTTGTCTCCCCTCCATGAAACTTGTATAAATCAACAATATTGAAAATGGGAGATATGCCTATACCCGTTGGAAACTCAACTTCATAGGCATTGGATGAAAACTTTCTCAACACCTTACATGGGCTTATCTTCTTCCACTTTAAATTATTGTTTGTTCCCTATGGGAAGCTCTCTTTTATCACACGTTCCAAAATTAAACCACCCACTTGAAATTATTTTTCTCTTCTATGCACATCAACACGCTCCTTGTATTTAATGACATACTTCTCCAAGTTCTCCTTCACTTCCTTATGTAACTCCTAAATCTATTGAGAAAATATTCTACCACAACACTTTTCTTGTTCAAGTCCGCACTATCCCTCAACTCAACAACACCCCTAGGGATATACCCATAAACTATTTGGAATGAACTCTTTCTTAAAATTATGTTCACTGAGTTGTTGTAAGAGAATTTTACTTGTGCCAAGATAAGGTCCCATTGCTATGGTTTGTCTCCCACCAAACATCTTAGCAAGTTTCCCAAACTTTTTTTCACAACCTATGTCTATCCATCTGTTTGGGGATGATAGGTTGAACTGAACCCTAACTCAATACCTAACTTCTTCCACAATTTACACCAAAAATGGCCAACAAACTTGGTGTCCCTATCTAAGACAATACTCTTAGGAAATTTGTGCAGCTTAACTACCTCCTTGAAAATAATGTAGCTATGTGAGAAACATCATTACTCTTCTAGCTTATTATGAAATGATCCATCTTTGAAAATCTATCCACTACAATGAAAATTGAAGCATTACCTCTCCATGTCCATGGTAACCCCAAAACAAAATACATGCTTATGTGTTGCTATGGTCTCTCTGGTATAGGTAATGGCCAATACAATATTCTATTTTGTCTTACTCCTTTGGCATGTTGGCAAACCTTGCAACCTTGCACCAATTTTTTCACATCCTCTCTCATCTTGGGCCAAAAATACCCTTCACTCAATAATGTCAATGTTTTATCTATTCCAAAATGTCCACTCAAGCCTCCACTATATTTTTATCTTATTAGGTTCTCATTGAACCCTTATATATACATAATTTCCGTCCTTTGAACAACAAGCCATCTTCAATTGAATAATCCAACCATGGAGTCTAGTTCTTTTCTAGTGTACTTTTACTAGCTATACATGCTTCCTTAAAATCAAGATATTGAAATACAACTCCTTCATTGCATCAAATCCAACAACGTTGACTCTTACCTCATTCATCAAAAAACATTTTCTACTAAGTGCATATGCTACCCTAGCACTTCTATGTTTTAAGAAAAAAATAACTTAATTATGTAAGAAATCCACCCATTTCATATGTATGTGGTTCAACTTACCTTGGTTTTTGATGAATTGCAAGGCATAGTGGTTTGTGTATAGTACAAATTCCTTAGAAAGCAAATAATGTCTCCATTTCTCTAGGGCTTGCATTATTACATAGAATTCTTGGTCATAGACTAAGTACTTCCTCCTTTTTTTTTCATTTAACTTTTTATTAAAGTAGGTAACGGGTCTTCCTTCTTGAGTTAAAACTCCCCCAATTGAACTACCACTAGCATCATAGTCAACTTGAAATACTTTGATAAGTAGGAGGTTTCTTCCACAACGTGTCAAATTATGATATTGCTATCAAGATTCAACCGTGTAGTTTTCAAGTCAAACTCATTGACCCATGATTCATGAGTAGTGGTTCACAAGAACCCATCTCTCATGATAATGAATGGTCCACTTAGCACTCATTGCATCTAGGTGATGCTCACAGAGGTGAAGCATTGGTCCGTCTCGGGAGGTCACCCATCCCAGTACTGCTCCAGCTCAAGCGCGCTTAACCACGGAGTTTCCCCCAAGGTTAAGCCCACTTAGCTGTTACCCCATTTGCAAAACCTTCACAAGTGTTATGCCTTATGAACCATTCATATAGGCTCAATGAGTTTGACTCAACTACATGGTTGAATCTGATAACTAATATCATCAATTATTTCAGGTGTCGGAAGAAACCCTGTAATTGATAGCTAAAGGGGCTCTATAATGAATGGTTCATAAGGCATAACACTGAAGGTTTTGCAAATGGGAGTAGCTAAGTGAGAAAGCTTAACCTTGGGGAAACTCGTGGTTAAAAAGCTTGGCTGGAACGTCTTGGGATGGGTGACCTCCCGGGACAGACCAATGCTTCACCTCTGTGAGCATCACCTAGATGCAATGAGTGCTAAGTGGACCATTCATTATCATGAGAGATGGGTTCTTGTGAACCACTACTCATGAATCATGGGTCAATGAGTTTGACTCGAAAACTACACGGTTGAATCTTGATAGCAATATCATAAATTGAAATACTTTGTTAAAATCTGGCAACACCAACATTGATTGTTCTATCACCTTCTTCTTCAAAAATTGAAAGCTCTTCTTTGTTTCAGTTTTCCACTAAAACTCATTCCTTCCACCTTTCATTGTCTTGGTGATAGGTGCACATACCCCACTTAAATTTTGGATGAAATTCATATAGAAGCTTGCTAGACCATGAAAAATTCTAGCTTCAAGCATGCTCTTAGGTAAAGGCCAATCCACTATTTACTTGAACTTCTTTGGGTCCATCTTCATCCCTTTTTTACACACTACAAAACCCATATACACTAGTTCTCTCTTCATGAAACTACATTTTTTCAAATTCACAAGCAACATTTCTTCTTTCAATATTTTCAATACAACTCTAATATGCATTAAGTGTTCCTCTTTTATTTTACTAAAAACTAAGATATCATCCAAATAAACATTTGTCCCTCTGAAATCTAGTCAATCAGTTCCCCTAGGTTTAGGTTGCCATTATATGTTGGAGGGTCTACAAGAGGTTTGTTGGCAATTCTTGTCATTGCACTCATAAACCTCCTTTATGGTTCATCTACCATTTATTCTACGTATTCTTTAGTGACTTCTTCTTCATCATCACTCACATCCTCCATAGGCACTCTTCTATGTTGTGTCCTCTCCACTACATCCAATCTAGATGTGATTCCTCTCAACATTTCTGCAATTACCATGTCTCCAACTTGTGGGACTACTCTTCTACCTCTTCCTATGTGTGCCATGTTTCTTAGATCCTCTATAGTTATAGGTTCTTCACTCTTCACTCTTCCTACAACAATCTCCTCAGGATCTCATGCTCAACACTTCCACAATCTTTAGGATTCAACCTTCTATGATTCCAACCAATGTAGTTCAAGGTTTAGCAGCCTTGACAAGCTACTAAACCAGAAAGCAATATGAAATTCCAAACAACAATACAAAAATAACCTTTATTAATTTGCAACTATAAACATAATGGAAGGAATACATATTGATACAATGAAATTATAGTTTTATCTTCATGCCTTGGCCTTCAGGCCTTACAAACCCACGTTCTCCCAACCTAAGAGCTTTTCCAATCTTCTTACTGAAATTCTCTTTGTCTTTGCTAAAAACTACCTCCAAATAAATCAAAATCCTCCTTATAAGTGTGACATAATGGGTTTGGCATGACTATCCCATGTTCTAATAGATTAGTTGACACGTCAATCACCCATTGGCTTCTTGGATCCACTACTCAAGTTGTTATAACTTTTTTTGTACACCCTTGATTGGTTATGTGTAAAATAAAGGCCTTCTAGATAGTGCAAGAACTTGAGGGGGTTTGAGATGTTCCACCTCAACATAGGAAGCTTTCCTCTCTTTAGTTATATGAAAAAATTGAGATCTTTGGGACATTGTGGGAACCTGTGGGGGTTTGGTATGTTTCATCCTTTTTCGATCATGTGGGTAAACATGGG
This sequence comes from Sequoiadendron giganteum, assembly GCA_007115665.2. Classification (NCBI taxonomy): domain Eukaryota; kingdom Viridiplantae; phylum Streptophyta; class Pinopsida; order Cupressales; family Cupressaceae; genus Sequoiadendron; species Sequoiadendron giganteum. The sequence goes on from CM021100.1 coordinate 933,168,113, forward strand.
TCCCCTAGATATTGCAAGAATCCGTGGGGGGTCAAGATGCTTCACCATCACATAGGAAGTTCACATTTGGGTTGATAACAGGATTTGGTGGAGAGTTTGCTTTGGTAAGGAAGTGGGTAGAACATGAGCTCTAGGCACTCACAAAATTGCCACAAAACCAAGAATCCAAGGAATTTTTGCAAATGCACAAAATGGAACTTGATGGAGATTTAATGTCCATAAGGACTTACGGAGGATCATGGATCTCTAGGACTACATGTAGTTTTTTGTGCATCTAAACACTACTCAAGGTTCCACATTTACATAACTTACTCAAATGGGATCATAACTTCGCCAAATTTGAACTGTGATCACCCATTTGGCTCTTCTTCAAGATGAAAACATCACTCAGAAAAGTATCCATTGGAATTCTCTTGAAATAGATCATCAACTACTACAAAAAAAATAAGGAAGAAAGCAAATAGCAACAAAACAAAGATATTTTGGTTGATGCAAGATTGCTTGTGAACTTGGATGCTCTTGCATCAATTTGTCTTTATTTTCTTGAACTTTATTTTACCATTAAGGCATGGGTTTGAAGCTAATTAGCTTAGATGTATTTATATGTTCTACATAAATTTGAATACATACTAAAATCAAATTGTCATACAAATACAAAGGCTTTGAACTCCATCACCTAAAGATGTGTGTTTCCCATGTTGTAATAGTAGATTGTAGAATGTAAAATTTTATAGAAGTTATAAATGAATATTGCTCCTTAAAAATGCTCAGAAGTGAAAATACTAGGTATGATGTGGTTTCAGATAAGCTTGTATTACCGAGAAGTGCAAACACCATTTAAAATTAAAAATAATTTATGTGATTATGAGCTTATTGCACATGGATAATTTAAAATTAAGAGGAATTTTAAAATTTTAAAATTGTTGTCATGGCTATTGGCAACCCAACATCCATTTAAAAGGTTTAAAAATAAACAAGGATAACTTACTAAAAATAGTAGGTATGATATGGTTTCAAATAAACTCATAATATCGAAAAAGTGCAAACACCATTTAAAAATAGAAGTAATTTATGTGACTATGAACTTATTACAAATGAATACTTTAAAATTAAGAAGAATTTAACATTTTAAAAATCATTGTCATGGGCTATTGGCAATCCAACATCCATTAAAAAAATGAAAATAAAAAAGGATAGTTTGTTACTGATGATTTTATTTTGAGCTACAAATACAATATTAATTATTTTTTGTTATTTCTCTTTTGCTAGGCTTGATTTTAATTTTTTGAAAGACTATGGCATCTAAAACTACAATGAAAAAGGTGGCAAGCTTAAGGATCCTTGGTAGAAACATGGGATAGAAAGTCCAAAAATGGAATGACATTATTATAAAGATATGAAAGTAGGTATAAATCATCTAAAATATTACCTTGCACAAGTCCCTTGTCGATATGTTATGTTATGTGCTAAATGTAGAAGTTGATAGTGAACTCCAAGGAGCTTATAGTGAGCTCCCACAACCCAGAACCATTTAAAAAACAAAACATATCCTTTCACAAGAAAGTATGATAAGAAAATGACTTGTTTGATATTGATGCAATAATGTATAATGATCAATAATAGATCAATGATAATATATGTCGTATGATTAAAAAATGAACAAGAGGCCTTGCTTATATAGGTAAAGTGAGATATAAGATTAGACAAAATCATCACAAGTGTTAATCCTATGAAATGAGATAACTAATATAACAAATATTAAATGATCTAAGACACGAAAGTAAATGACAAAAGATAAGATCTAATGCCAACTAAGACTTCTAGAAAGAATCCTAGGACCTCAGTAAACTTAACATGTGAATGTGACCTACTAGTTGAATTAATTAGGTAGAACACCTTATTCATGCAACAACACCCCTCTCAAGTGAAACTTAGGGAGAAGTAAACAAATGTAAATTTCACAAAGATGATGATAGGTCCCAACTACTTAGCCATGTTAGGTATCCATTTACAAATGATCTCTCACAAACAGAGAAGATGAGAAAAACACATGGGAAAAAACCCCTCTCCAAAAGAGAGAATGCAAGAAAAGAATCATGTACAAGTGGTAGAAGACATGATGAATGGAGGACTCAACATAAACTCCCAAGGACTACATCCATCTTGAATATACAATCAACAACACCCCCCATAAGAGGGAAAGAGATAGACTATGTAGCCTGCTCCACAATGTGTAATAACCTACAAAATTGGTATATGATTGAAGGTGAAACACGATCCAATGCCTACAAACAACATTCCTCCCATTGGGAAGAAACAAAACCAAGTGTAGATGCAAAAATGCTTCCCATTCTGGATAGGAATTGATAGGAAGAAGGATGAAAATGTATGATGGTGTCTTTGAAATCTACTCATGTGTCATCATATTCATGAAAGATAATGATGCCACAATCAAATTAGGTACATGCCCAATCAATGATGGTGACAAATCAGGATCAAGTGGTAACTGATGTCGAACAAGATCGAAAGACAATGATGGTTTGACAATAGTTGCAATAATACTGTCATAAATGAGGAGAGATAACCCCTCAAATGTGTCCTCCAAATTTGCAATATGAGACTCACAAGAAAAACCTAAAATACTTGTCAGATGCTCATCCCACAAAGTTGAATATAAAAGAAAAAGATGGTCCTATTGAACATGAATGATGGGAGCCTCAATCAATGATTTTTCATAAGGAATTAATGAGGGTGAAGAATCAATAACTATCTCTGAAGATAAGGTGAATTTGAAGAAACCTCATCATCCTCATATGAAGATTCAAAGTTCTCCAAAGAAGAAAATTCCTTGATAGTATCACAGTCATATGGTATGTTATTTGAATAATCAAGAGGTTCAAGACAATTTGAAACACAATCATTTGGGAATGGTTGTATATCACGATCTCCATATATCTCCCAAATTTTAGTCAAAATAGCATGAGGACAATTAGTGGATAATGACATTCAATGTGTTAAAATTAACATGCATAGCAATCACTCCTAGAACATGATCCCTTTTGCAATTCCAAAAAAAAAATCTTACCAATAGTACCTGGAGAGGGGACAATACCATACAAATGTGACAAAAAATTAAGCTAGCGAAGATGTTTTATGATGTCATCTCTCCATTGTTCACAGTTTCCCATTTTCAAGATGATCAGAGAAAAATGAAATGAAAAACCTATATTGACCAAGTTAAATCTCCAAATTTACAAAGAAAACAAGCTTCAACAACAATTAGAAACTCACAAATATGGTCAATATTGAAAATGAAGCCTTTCCAAAATGACGTAACTTCTCTAGGTGTCAAGATGTCCAATTAATCAATCATAATGCAATATTTGAAAAAAGTTAAATAATGTACCTAGGGTTGAATCTGAAAAAAAATGCATGCATGAGAAAACAGAGCTCCTCTATACCTTCTCAATGCCACACGAATCACAAAAATTGGATAAATTAGTAAAAAGTTATGAGCTCACAAGTCCAAAAGGGAGATCTGACTTCAAACATCAATAAAATTATCCAGTAACAAAATTTGATAATGAAACCTCCAACATTGGAAAGCACTCAAAACTAGCTTTTTTTTATTATTAATATCTCATTTATGTAAATTTAACACCTAATTCAAAATATATGGCTCTTGGAAAAAAATGCCCTATTAAAGCTTCAAGGAAAAAAATAGCCCTTTAGGGGCTAGTGGTAGGTCACTACTACGACCAAGGGTTGTAGGTGAGGTGTTGGTAGAGGAGCCACAATCGGGTGACGATGGTGGGCAGACAACGATGGTTGGTACACAGTGCTAATGGATGTTGGGTCATCAATTTTAATCTTGGTAGACAATAAAATAAAATAAAATAAATTGTACCACTTTCCTAGAGTGACGCAGGATGACGTCAATGATGCCACAATATATTACCTATACACATGTTAACTACAACAATGCTCAACCAAGTACAATATAGTCTATATGGATTTGTACAACTGTACAAATTGTATATTTTCTTAGTAGTGCATCCCCTATGATTACAAAATGTACAAAAGGCTTTGAGATAGGATTAAACAAGATCATGAGTGTCTTAATCTTATGACATGAGACAACTAATATAACAAAAATTAAATGACTTAAAACACAAGTGTTGGTGTGAATGGGGTTATTTCCTAACTAGTTATTAGTGATGACCTATTCACATTATTATAAGTTTACTTAGGAGTTAAATTTCTTAGTTGTCATTTTTAGAAGTTTGTTATAATGGGGCCATGTCTCATTATTTAATTTTAGTTATCTAGGCATTTAATAATTCTCTCATGCATTTAGTATTTGCATTGAGAATTTAACGTGTATCCTAGGTTGTTATGACTTAGTTGTCTCATGTGATAGGATTAAAACACTTGTCATGATCTTGTCTAATCCTATCTCACGTCTTACCTATATAAGAAAGGCTTCATATGTACATTTCAATCAATCAAAGCCCAATTGAGTGTTGTGTAAGTCCAATATATCATGGCAATCTTGAGTATTGCATATTGGCCACATCTTGCATGTATTGTTGCAATTTCATGTTCTTGCTTTTCCCTCTTGTGGAAGGTTGTTATTGGTTTTTCTAGATGATCTTGGAGGCTTGAGTCCTTGAGTGACTCAAACATATTCTATGAACTATATCTCGACTCCTACATGGTATTAGAGCTTCAAAGTTGCAAAACACCTCAAATCTGAGAGTGATTTGAGCTTGAGATTTTGCAAGGTGCGTATTGGGGCAAACCAAACGCCATGGTTGCATCTGGAAGGCCCAAAAACCCCCATTTTCATATCTAATACTTCATATTTTCGTGTAGGAAAAAAATTAGCTTTTTTTCATGCAACTATCTTAAATTTGACGACCAAATGACCGTCATTTGACATTGTTTTAAATTTGACGTCTAGAAATAATTCACTATCTTAAATTTGATGGCCAAACAATCATCAACAGGTCACTTCATTTTGGACCCCTTCTCCATTGGTAGTTTTTGTTTTGGAGGCAAACTGCGGAGGCTCATAACTTGGTCATACAAATTCCTTTTTACAAGATTTTTTTTATTTGGGGTAGAAATTCATGCTCTTCGTGGTGGTGCAATTAGATTTTGATTTTGGTGCCTAGGTTTTTCAAAAATTGCAGATTTTCACAGGTGTTGCTGAGCCATTCTCATTTTCAGAATTTTTGGGGCTCCGTTCTCGCTCCTATAGTAACATTTTTGGGTGAATTTTGTTTGAAAGTGCATAATTTTTTGTGTACTTTTCAGTGGTGTAATCAAATTGATCTCATTTTTTGTAAAAAATCACTTTGAGCTTGTGGCCAAATTTGGTAATTTGTATGCACTAAGGTCAAGTCCACTTCGTTGTTTTTGGCAAGTGGCACCTGTAATCGTGCTAAGTATAAAGTGCCACAAATCATATTTGCTAGGGGGGTTTCTTGATTGATTAATTTGGGGGGGTGATCTTACAATGGTTGATTGCTTTCTTTTGCTTGGTTTGTGTTCTTGCAATGGGGAAATCTCAAATTGAACTCCTAACTCCACATAATTGTGCTAAATAGAGAAAATCAATATGGAACTATCTCATGATGAAAGGTCTAATAGGTTATCTAGAGGAAACCATTCCTCAACCTATTGATGCTAAAGAATTGACAAAATGGGAGCTTGATCATGATAAAAAATTTGGATGCATATGTTCATTAGTCTCATTTGATTTACAATTTCATGTTGAATCATGCAAAACACCTAAAGAGGCTTGGGAGGCTTTTGAAAAATTGTATGGAAAAACAAATAAGATTAGGGGATACCAGTTAACATGATTTGATGAATCTTGATCCTAAAAGTTTTGACCACATCCAAGACTACATCTCCAAAGTTAAACAACTAAGAACACAGCTACAAGAATGCAACATTGAATTGATTTTGAATGTGTTATCCAAACTTGGTCCTAAGTATTCAATGTTTGTTTCTAGCTTTCATACCCATCGACTTTCTATGGAAGCATCATATGTTGATCCTAAGTTTGATGACTTTGCAAATCTCCTAATTCAAGAGGAAGTTAAGTTAATGAACACGGGTCTAATCAAGTCTTCCAAGTCACAAGCATTGTTGGCTAGTGAGTCAAAGGTACATAAAGAGTCAGTGAATATTGATAAGAAGCAAAATAAGAAAAAGAACAAGCCACATAAGGAATCTGAATCCTCTCCCTCTAAAGGGGAATCGTCTAAGAAGTAGAAGTCTACTTGTGCATATTGCAAGATATCAAGGCATGATAAACACCAATGTTATTCAAAATAGATTGATGAGATGAAGTATCTTCTTAAGAAGGCACAAATCAATGAGTCTTCATCATCAAAGGGTTCATCTTATTCTTCTTCATCAAAGTCCAACAAACATAAGGGGAAAGCACTTTTTGCAGTTGCAGATTCTAAGTCAGAGAGGTGGATACTTGATTTAGGAGCTTCACATCACATGGCTTCATCAGAGAGTATGTTCTCTTCATTTGAGACTTGTTCATCACCACCCATCTTGATTGTGAACAACACATATATGTGTGTTTGTGGGAAGGGATCCATTGACATGGATGCCAAAGCATTCAATGATGTTCTTTGTGTGCCTTCATTGTCAACCAATATCCTTTCTATCTATTAGATCACACATGGTGGAGTAGGAAAAAGTGTTGAGTTCACACCAAATTTTGTCATAATCTGGGATTTGCAGAGCAAAGATATAGTTGCAGTTGGGGAGGTTGATCACCAATATGGAGTCTACACCTCAAATTTTTCTCTTGATGATTCAACAAATGTTCACATTGAGGCATCTTGTGTAGACACTTTTGAGGACATTCAATATGGTCATTTGAATCTTGGTATTGTTTCATCCATTGGGGATCTTTATGACATGTGCTAATATTCCATCTCCTTCATCTAATGTTGTACCTGAGGATGCTTGTGTTGCCACAATTTTGGTTCCTTGTGATTCAGTGCAGCATGACATACATCATCTTCCAGAGATGGCTACTTGGGATGAGTACTTGACAGACATTGTTGGTTTGTTTTGTGAGTCCTACATTTTAGATTTGGAAGATATCATCGATTGCATACATCTTCTCTTTGATGAAGATGATCCTTCTTTAGTTGTTGTGAGGGAACACTCTAAACTTCTTGTTCATTCTCTACATGATCATTCTTTATAGTTTGACATGAGTGGATTCTTTTGGACAACATTTGGAGGAAGCTTCTTGTCTTTAGAGGAGCTATCCTTGTCTTTGGATTGTGTTCTACAATCGTTTCTAGGAGATTCTATATTGTCTTCTTCAACAGTGTGGCCTAGAATGCCTGTTTGGAGTGTGACAACTTTCAACATCGGCATGGAGACACTTGAGCATTCTTCAGAGACATCATGCATCATCCATCTTCCTAACATCTTGGCATACTATCTTGGTTTTGTTTCTTCCTGATGGGAGGAACATTGTTCGACACTTTTGGATCATCTTCAACATTCAATGTCGAGCTTCTACCATCATTGCAGGAGACTCAACATTGAGGGGAGGCCGCATCGTCTCTCTTCTACTTCTCTCTTACGGGGGGACTTTTTCCTTGCATGGGGTTTTGTCTTTCTAATTCATCATTGAGAGCATTTTGTTTTGTTTTCATCTCTCTTTTAGGGAGGAGTTTTTCCCCATTGAGTTTTCTCCTTTTCTCTGTTTTTGAGAGATTGCATTTGCACTTGTACATGGGTACCTAACATGGCCTCATAGCTGAGACCTATCTTTGCATCATTTGCATAATAACTACACTTCCTAAGTTGCACTTATGGGGGGTGTTGGTGTGAATGGGGTTATTTCCTAGATAGTTATTAGTGAGGACCTATTCATATTATTATAAGTTTACTTAGGAGTTAAGTTTCCTAGTTGTCATTTATAGAAGTTAGTTATGGGGCCATGTCTCATTATTTACTTTAGTTATCTAGGCATTTAATAATTCTCTCATGCATTTAATATTTGCATTGAGAATTTAATGTGTGTCCTAGGTTGTTATGACTTAGTTGTCTCATGTGATAGGATTAAGACACTTGCCATGATCTTGTCTAATCCTATCTCACTCCTTGCCTATATAAAAAAGGTTTCATATATATATATTTCAATCAATCAAAGCTTAGTTGAGTGTTGTGTAAGTCCAATATATCATTGCAATCTTGAGTATTGCATATTGGCCACATCTTGCATCCATTGTTGCAATTTCATGTTCTTGCTTTTCCCTCTTGTGAAAGGTTGTTGCTAGTTTTTGCAGATGATCCTAGAGACTTGAGTCCTTGAGTAACTCAAACATGTTCTATGAGCTATATCTCAGCTCCTACAACAAGAAGGAAATGACATAATAAGATAAGACTTAATGCCAACTAAGACTTCTACAAAGATTCCTAAGACCTAAGTAAACTTAGCATGTAAATAAGACCTACTAGTTGAACTAATTAGGTAAAACACCTTATTCACACCAACACTAAAGAAACTCTAGAGGTTCAATAGGAGGAGAGAGATCTCTTCTCAACATTTGATAAAAAACCAAGAAAAAAGAGGATATTAGAGGTAATGGGAGCCTCACTTACATTTCACAATTCTAAAGTGTCAAAACACTGGGGAAGATATCAAGGGCTCTTCTTCCATAGGCCATGAATACAAAGGTCAAGCAATGTGGGTAGTCATAGTTCCAATTTTTTTGTTCCTTTAACACTCCTAGTGCACAATCTTCATTTGAAGGTACTACATAAAATATAGAATTGCGTCATCATAAAAAGTTGGCATGTGGCAAATTTTGTTAGTACAATAGTATTCTCTTTAATGTTGCTTCAAGTCCTTATTGAAACAAATTGATTACTGCATTTACTGTGGCTGGTAAGGGCTTCGAGGCCCCACACAATTATGAATTGAGTGGCCTATTATTAGAGCATGATATCCAAAATATATATAAGTTAGTAGAGGAACAAAAACATATTTGAAAAAAAATGGCTACATTTTATCTAATAGGTGGACAAAGGCTAGGAACATGATCCATTAACTTTTTAGTAGTCTTAGTAGGATAGTTGGTTTTTTTAAGTATGTTGATACCTCCAGTGAAGTAAAATAATGTCAAGATCTTCTGTAGCTTGTTAGATAAGGTGAATATAGAGATAGGATTGAATAACACTATTTAGATAGTTATGGACAATGCATCTACATATGTGGTAGTTAGCGGACTACTAAAGGTGAGACAACCTATATTGTTTTGGAGATCTTGTGTTGCTAATTGCCTTAACTTTTCCTTAAGGAAATATGGAAATCAAATTGGGTAAAAAATGTAGTGGAAGATACAATAACTTACCAAATACATCTACAATCACACATGGGTTCTAAATCTCATGAGAATGTACACTAATGGTAAGGAGCTCACTCATTGAGAAGTCACATACTTTGCCACTAATTTATTTACTGTACAAAATATAACTACATTACCCAACCTTAAACACATGTTTATGAGCAAAAAGTGGTTGGAGAGTCCAACTATAGGAAGGTTGAAGCAAAAAGGGTCATAAAGACCATTGTTATGATACATTTGTTAAGATCATGGATGAGATTATCAAGGTAAGTTTTTGATCAATTTTTTAATATTGTTTTTACAATGTTACAAGTTATATATATATATATATATATATATATATATATAACTTCTACTTTACTTTGATTTTCTTTCATATATATATATAACTTCCGGTTTACTTCAATTTTTTTTTTTTTTTTCACAATTCTTGGTTAGGGTTCTACGATTAGTGGATGGCAACAAAAACCCAAAATGGCATATAGATGACACCATAAATAGGGCCAAAGAAGTAATTCAACATTTATATGGGTCAAATAGAACCAAATATGAACCCATATGGTGCATTATTAATAGAAGGTGGAATTGACAACTCCATCAACATATTCATGTTGTTGCCTACAATTAAGACCTCAAGTTTTTCTTTGTTCTTTCATTTAAAGAAACTGCAGAGATTATGTTTGGTCTTAATACATGTATTAAGATATTTACCCCTAATGAAAACCTCAGATCTTTTACATGATGAGTTACAAAGTTGTAAGAGGATAAAGGGAGCATTATTTTCTTCAAATTTATGCATTTGTAGAAGAGACTATGTAGCTAAATATATCATTTTTTTATAAAAAAAACATTATGCTTAATTTCAGCTTAGAGTTTAGTTTAACTTTTAAGTTTACTACAATTCTTATTTTTTTGCAAAGTTCTAAATGCCATTTTTGCATATATGTGGTGAGATGATTTTTGTGCCACAACACCTAATCTTCAAAGCTTGCCATTTACGTTTTATTCCAACGTTGTAACTATATTGGTTGTGAACACAACTAGAGTGTTTTTTAAACCATTCACACAAGAAAATGCAACAAATTGACTCAAAAGCACTTGAATGACCTTGTGATTGTGTGGTAAGGTAAAAGGGAATGACACATCATGTGCTTGACTTCAATGACATTCATCTATGTTCATATTGGGTTGTTGAGCTTGAGGATGTGATAGTTGATTTGGGAGGGATGAAGTTGAATGATAAGTAAATGTGTTGGCATATGAGCAATTAGAAGGTGAGTTTATAAATTTGCCAAGTTTTTGCCTAATCTTGAATTTTTAAAATTCTTTGATCAGCTAAGTAATTGCAAAGTATGAGTTTTTAATCCACGATTTTAACTAGTTAACATAATATGTATATCTCATCTTTTAAACTTTCATGAATGAGCACCCCAATTGAACATTCAAACTTTTCAATCAAAATGAATAAAGTTTAATAGCTATGTATTTATGGTAATTTTATCAATATATACTTTGATAATTAGTAATTAAATTTTGATAACAAATAGTTTTGATTTCCATGCATCTTTATTCATGTATTTGTATTTTATCATATGTGCATAGGTGTAAGAAATTGAAGCTTGAAAAATTCCCGAATTTCTGGAAAGGAATGTGTGCTTAAGATCCGTTTCTTCTACGTAACCAATCAAAATCCTGTTCCTTCGTCGCATTGCAGTTGCTGCTGTTTTTTCTTTTCCGTAGCAGAAGCTCCAACATGCAACAATATTTGAAACCCCTGTGCTTGCAATTAGGAACTGACAGAAGCTTGAAAATTTTGCAGCTAGAGGCAGATGCAATCTTGAAGGTTATCTCCCTAACATAACCAGTTTTCTCCTCCAAAACAATTGGAAAGAAATGATATGAATTACATCATTCAATCATCTTAACCCAGAAAGATGTTGTGAATCTTGAGTCGAGCCCTTCCTTTGTTCTACAAGATCAAACACATGGCTTCTTTGTGTTTGGGCAGTCTAGCATTTGGGGATGTAACATTTTTGGGAGAGAAAGACACAAATGGTAGGAGGCTCAAGGTGAAGATGACTTCAAATAATCTTTACCAATTCCAGAAGAATTTGAATATTGCATCTGTTACTTGTTTCAAAGGTCACTTAAAATCACCAATAATCCCCACAAGAGCATAAGCCATCCTTGAAGTGATGGAAACGATTTGTGTCCCTCACAATAATTTCTCGCTCAACAATCCGAGCTATGTACTTGATGGCAGTGTGGCAGTCACCACATACACGAAGGTTCTTAAAAATTCGGAGACAAGTCCCATTGGGTGTGACAAGAAGCCCAAATGAAATCGCCAACTTTTCACTGTGGTGGCATAGAAATTGTTCCTTCTGTTCGTCTTCCACATCATGGAGCACAAAGTTTGTGTCTGGTACATACCCCATCTCTTTCATTTGCACACTTAATTCCTCCAACTTTGCACAGATCTCTTTTGTCAGTGGGTGTGACATGTCCCTAGCAAAGAATGTATGCACTTTGTTCTTTATCTCAATCCAGCTGCATCCACCCTCCTTTCTCAATTGCCTATCTTTCATCATTTTTCTAATCCTTGTAACATCATCCCACTCACCAGCCACAGCATGCATATTTGATAGAAGAACATAAGTGGAAGCCTCTTGAGGTTCCAACTCAAGCAGAGATTTTGCTGCACGTTTCCCTAAATCTATATTCCCATGTATTATGCAGGAACCAAGTAGCGTCCGCCACACCAAAGCATCAGGTTTAAATGGCATTTCAGAGATAAGAGCTTCTGCTTTTTCCAAGTAACCTGCACGGCCAAGAAGGTCAACCATACACGCATAATGTTCCAACTTTGGCAATAGTCCATGATCATTAGACATGGATAAAAAATATGTCTGGCCTTCATCAACCAAGCCCACATAACTGCATGCTGAGAGAACGGCAATAAAAGTAATATGGTTTGGCTGCACACCTGCCCGGTGCATTTGCTCAAAGAGTTTGAGGGCCTCCTTCCCCTGCCCATGCTGGGCATACCCTGTAATAATTGCAGTCCATGATATCACATTCGGTTCAAGAATTTTGTTGAAAATTTTACAGGCATCATCTATGCTTCCACATCTAGCATACATTGTAAGCAGGGCGTTTCCGACGCTAATGTCTGACTCAAATCCAGTTTTGATAACGATTGTATGGATCTGGATGCCTTGCTCTAGGGTTGCTAGGATGGCACAAGCACTCAAAGTACTTGTAAAGGTGTATGCATCAGTCTTCTTACCTTCCACATGTTTTTGGTGAAACAATTTGAAGGCTTCCTCGCCATGCCCAGTTTGGACATACCCTGCTAACATTGAATTCCATGATACTTGATTCTTGTCTAACATTTTGTCAAACATCTTTCGTGCATTCTCGATGCTTCCACATCTGGCATACATTGTAATAACAGAATTAGCAACAGATAATTCAGTTTCAAGGCCAGCTTTTACAATGTGGGCACAAATCTGCTTACCACTTTTCAGATCAGCTAGGCTAGCACAAGCTTTGAGAACACCAGTAAAGGTGAAAGGGTTTGGCTTCACATCAGCCCATTTCATTTGCAGGAAAATTTTAAAAGCTTCCTCAGTCTCCACTGAACTCTGAGCATAACCTGTTATTATTGCAGTCCAGGTCACCACATTTCGCTGATGCAATCTATTGAATAGCTTTCGTGCATCAGCCATACCAGCAGCCTCAGAACATTTGGCATACATGTCAATAAGTGCACTTCCCACCCAGAGATCCCTCTCAATTCCAATTTTTATAATTTCAGCATGGACCTGCCTCCCTTCATGGAGGGCCTCTAGATTAGCACATGCACAAAGGGCACTGGCTAAACTGAAACTATCCGACATCACACCCTCTTCTCTCATTTTCTGAAAGACATGAAGGGCTTCCTCACAATCCTCATTCTGCACATACCTTGCAATCATTCCAGACCAGGAAACCATGTTTCGTTCAGGCATTCTGTCAAACATTTGGCGTGCATCCTCCATGTTACCACACTTTGCATACATAGCAACAAGAGAGCTTCCAACATGAACATCAGATGCATAACCACTTTTGATGGCAAGTGCACATATCTGCTTTCCCTCTTCAATAAACTCTGGGCCAGTGCAGGATGCTACAACACTGCCAAATGTGAATTGGTTAGGCTCAACGCCTGCCTCTAACATTTGGCAAAACAGTTCCAAAGCTGTATCTCCCTCTCCATTCTGTACACAACATGAAATCATTGCAGTCCATGAGACTACCCCTCTGCCTGACATTTTTTCAAAAATCAAGCTTGCATCGCCCACATTCCCACACTTGGCATACATGTTAAGCAACCTATTTTCTAGGTCTCTGTCTGATTCGATCCCAATTTTTATTATATGGGAATGGACCTCCTTGCCTTCTCTAAGAGCCCTATTATTGGCACAGCCCTTCAAGAGAACAGCATAGACACTAGGATCTCTCCTAATAAAATCCTGGTCCATAAGATGCAAAATTTGAATACCTTCATTTAATCTGCCTTCCTTACACAGAGCTCTCAAATCCTTATTAGACCCCCTTAAATTATCATTTTTATCAACCCTCTCAGAAAACACATCCTGGCTTGAAGTTTTAAACTTCCTAACCCTAAAACAATGTGAGTATATAAGAAAAATACTTCTGCATTTGGCTGATGAGTTTTTCCTATAAAGTACGTGGTTTTTGGACTGCAGAAAATAAAAATAAAAATTATACAACATAAACAGAGTGTACAGAAGCTTAATTCAAAGTTAAGGCCTTTATGAACAACCATATACAATGGCTGTAATTTACACTGATGCGCTATTTGAAAAACAAGAAGAAAGCTGTTTGGGTGCGTACCTTGTACAAGAATGAAGTAGAACGTTGGCTGCCATTTTCTAAATCGTTCCTGTGAAATACACGATAAGGTGTTGATAGCATGGAACATGTGAATATAGCCATGATTGGCATCCATTCGGTTCAACCCATCAATACCCAACTGATATGAAGTAAGGGGTTTCAGTCTTATGCATTTAGCTTCACACTCCGCTACAGAATCAAGGATAATTTCCCATTCCCTTTCGTTGCAGTTTATTAAGGATGCGGTCCCATGGAGGGGACTACAGCTTCTCCCTGGATACTCCTTCCATCATTTTTCCTTTGGCGGGGAGAGGCAGGATACTTGCTGTTCAATCCTATCACACAATCTCAATCTAATTGACTTATTTATCTAATTTTGATGATTAATTCAATCCTATCTAATATAGATTTGATGTAGCTATTTATCTCAGGTCACATCTACAAATGCGAGGTCTTACTCGCAACCTTGATTTTGATCCTTTCAATTGAAAAATCAAACTGAACATCTACTTGACTAACCCCACCTTACATTTTGGTCCCATGCCAACTTTGCACAAATCTTTGCAATTTGTCATTATGTTTATGTATAAAAGGACATTTGTTGCATTCAATTCTAGTCATCTGATCAACTATTTATAATTTGAATAACATTGATTGAGAATCAAAAGAGCAATCATTTGAATCCATCATTTCATATCACACATCCATTCTAGTGCATGCAAATCAACTAGCAATCGTTCTCAAATCCATGTTCATGTTTGAAGTTTGTTATTTGTCCTATGACCAATGTGACAAACCACCATGAGAGTGACATAAAATATTACTTCTACTAGTATGCTTTTCATAGATCAAAGGTAAAATCTAGATATCATCGCATTGTTACATCTTACTCCCATATCACTATCTTGCATGATATCATAGATCGTTACATCTTATGTATACCACCTTATATGATCTTGTCTTGCTTCATAGAGCGTACATGCCTCAATCTAAATGTAACAACCACCTCCTTCTAAAGAGAAATTACCAAGATTTATTTACCATGTAGTAATAAACTAACATCATAAGTAAAATGAGGTATGGATTTTTTCTTTTCCAAACGGGATATGCAACTGCATAACTGAATCCACATAGATATATCATATCATCTAATCACGCTTTTCAAATTGAAAAGAGTACTCATATTTTACTTTTTGCATTTCAACATAAATGATTTCATTTAAATAAGATATAGCAACAACATAAATGAACAAGGTCAGAGATCCTATATCTGGATACTTTCTGTCTTCCAAGACTTGACATGTCATCAACAAGAGGGAGAGCATCACCCATGTGCTTTACCTCCAACCACAGACCAACGGTCCCCACACACCTTCCTAATTGGAAGTGGTCTTGCCCTTCAACGAAGGGTATAGTTAAGAACCCTCTTAGTTTTTCCATCTGAGCTCTGGTGTTGTGCCCTACTTAACTAATACCGTCACATAACTATGGATACCTTCCAACTATGTAAGAAAAATCTGATTAGTTAAGCAATCTAGGTCACAATGAACTGACAAGTGCATGCAGAGACTACTACACTCACTTTGGCCAAAGTATTTGAACTAGATTCAACCACTACTTGAGTGGAGTTGTTCGTTCACCCACCTCTACTCGACTTGGAGTACCATATCTAACCTAGGGTTAACTCAAACTGATTGTTCGACCCAAGAGTAGTCACAAAGAAGACTTTTACTCAGCACCACTTGACTTTCTAGTCATAACTCAACTGAGTTGGTTTAGTTTTACTCTTACTTCAAAATCTTGAGTCACTCAATCTAACTACCTGGTCTTGGCAATTGCCACTAGTTTGAAGTATACTAACTTAAGAGAGTGTCTACTCTCAGAATTTTGACTCAAGGCATTCTTTGTTGACATAGGTGTAAAACTTGACCTAATTGATCATATTGCAATGTAAAAGACATCGTATACAAACTACCCCATTCTGGGTGGTTTTCTACTAATTATAAAACACTTGGGGGGGTTTAACCATTCAAAATAATGAAAAAGTAAGACTTCATTTCAAGATACCATTCCCATTCACAAAATCTTTCAATAAGATGAAAACAAGAAAAACTATTCCTCAAACCAGTAAGCATTCTCACAATAACTAGCACCTAGTTGTGCTTAGGGTTGCTCTGCCACTTCTTTTAGTCTTAGTCTTACAAACTTGGCTCAAAACCCTCAAATAAACAATGGCTCAGTAATTGCTTATCATATGCTCATTAAAGTTTTATTTATTTAATTGCATTCAATAGAGGCTTTCAAATTGGCAAGAAAACAAGCCCTTTACTCTATGAATACAAAGAGAAACTCATAATAATAAGTGACTAGTCTCATAAATCTTTCTTAGCTATTATCTTTGTAAAAGAGGGTTCACGAGTGTGAACACTTGATTTGACTTTAAGGAACAAATCTTTTCCATATACCCAAAATGACAATGATATCTCAACATGGAAGTTTAAAAGAAAACTAGCAAAGATTCTTGCATGAGGAAGTCTACAAACACTACTATCTCATTGCTGGTTTCAAAACCAGTAACATTCAACATTTATTTATATCAAGGAATGACCTTTTCCAAAATAAGGAAAATTGAAGTGATAACTTTCCTTCAGCTGGTTATTCGTTGAATATAGCTTGCAACGGAGGTGCACTTAGCCTATAGCTTGTGGAGCCAATTCAAAACTCTTCCTCCCTTCTTTATGCACAAGAATGGTAATAAGAATCTACTTCAAAGCTAACACCCTCTCCCTTATCAGCTGCTTGTTCCTGCTCTATGAACAAGAAACGTCTAAACTCTATTAAATTATCTTTGCCACAGGAAAATGAAACACCAAATAATGATAATCTCCTCTCATGGGTTTGACAACCCTTTTAAATCGTCCCCCAATTCCTTTCAAAAAATACACTTTTACTGAGGTTTAGCTGATAGGTTTTGATAGCCGAATTGACTCTCCCCTTTTAGCATAAAAAATAATGCTATTTGATTCACTTAATCATCGACCACTCAAGGCAAAAACAGTTACTCATTCGGTTGCCAAAGATATTGGAATGTCTTTCTCCCAATTACCACGACTTGGCTAAGCAAGAAACAGTTGTAGAAACAATTATAATTGCATGGTGGAAGCCACAACTTTCTTCAAGGATGGATTTTGAATTACAAAATGCTAAATGATTTTTGCCACCTTCATGGTGTTTCTACGTAGCCTTACAAGGCTTGGCATAGGTGCTAAAATAAATACCAACTCGGCTTTCAAAAGTTAACCGAGCTCCTCTTTAAAAAGAGTCGAGCCTATACAACAAGCTCCACAACTAATTTAGCTGATCCAATTAATCAATTCAATATAAATTTTAATGCATTTAGAGATAAAATGATAATATTATTTTTTATGCATGATCGACATTGACAAAAGTCACATCGTTATATTGATGTATCCGCCTTATAAAATGAATTCATATATAACCAATGAGATCAACCTTACCATGTTTTCTTGGCTTGTTGATTAATATCAATAACATCAAATAACAACGTATATATTATAACGATTAATATATATGGTTATACATATGCATGTGTTATTTCCTTTTATCAAATACACATGTATATATATCTATATGTACTTACGTGAACATATATGTACATACGTCAATGTGTACCGTCACATATGTATGCAAATATTTGCCCATATAAGCATATATACATGTATGCATATATATGTGTTTCTTGTGCACACACACACACACACACACACACACACACATATATATATATATATATTCATATATGTATGTCTTATATATAGACAAAAAAATCATAAACCTCGAATTGCCACAAGCAAGCATAACAAAAAGAACACGACTCAACAATCTCAGGTTTGAATTACCTTCAAACTCACTATTAACAACCCTAGATATTGTTACGTTTACAGAGTCAAACACTTGAATGATGCAAAAGGATTCACGCAACAACCTAGACACTTTCCACACAGGTTTCGATTCAAATGATGCAAGTGTACATCCTTGTTCATTCTTAAAAAAATTATCCTAAGCCTATTGGCATCCGACAAGAGACAACCAACATGAAATATCGGAAGCTTGGTTTGATAAGACCTATTTCAACGTATTCTAAGGGTTTCCAAACAAACATAACCCCAAACAAGTGATTGACACAATGAATCATGCAAATTAGGACTTGTTGCCACTAGGTGCATTAGACCATAACATCAAACAAAAGGAAGAACAACTTGTCAAATCAAATCCATGCTTGTGCATACCTCTTACAACATCCCATAACGATTCTCCATCTTATCAACATCAAATGGTGCATAGACTTATCAAAACAACATTGAACCTAGGGTCATAGGACAATTTACATACAAATGCAAGCATTCTGTCATTAAGAACTTCTCCAAAAATGAGTACCACACACCCTCCTTTTGCCAACACATGGGCAACATCACGACATAGTTTTCCACCAAGTCTCATGGGTTTTCATTGGTGGAAACTTTGTCCATTGTTTTTATTTACTCCCTGGAAACCCTAGGCAGGGTTTATATCCATCCACACAAAATTTGTAATATCTTTCACAAAATACAATGAAATTTGATCAGACAAAAAACATTGGAAAGCTAAGACACTTCTTCAACTTCTTCAATAACCAGCAGGACCATACTAGATCGTACCAGGCCATAAAATTTGTTTCTTAGATTGATTTACACAGAAAATTACAAATAGAATGTGGCAAAATGAAGATCTTTTCATTCCAAATTTTTCCAACCTTTGGGATCGAGGTTACATGGCGTATTTAACATGTTATAACCATTGGAAACTGAAAAAGATCTTCTGCTAGGTGGAAGATCTTGGACCCATTCAACATCTGGGAATGATTGTGAACTTGCTTCATCATCTACACTGATTTCACATTTATAGGGGTACAAATCAGAAACCAAATCTCCAACCTTGAGATCAACTTCTCTTCTTTTCACACATGTCCTTTGCTTGTATCTGTCAACTCTACTTTGGAGCTGCTCCCTTACTTGATGATGGATTTCCTGCATTGCAATAGAAAATTGCTCTCCCTCAACACCTTGTTTCATTTTGACTTTAGGTTTCTCACTCCTCTTCCACTTATCATTCAATTGAGAATCCATTTCCAAAAGGTTATGCTTGCTTGAATCTACTGCATGATCCACATATCTGACTGTCCCTTGCAATATTGTTGCATCTATTCTCTTGTCAAATAGTTGGAGTTCAATAACTAAGACTATATTACTCAATTGTGCAAATGAAATCTCAATGAGAGAATTTTTCCTCCTCTTTCTGTCCCTAGCCATTATGACATCAAGCATAGGATCTTGATCAGTTTTGTTGTCTTCTTCCAAAAGAGTCAAAGCATGTCTAGCTTCCACTATATCCTATTTTAATTTGTTCAACTGATGTGCATATTCTTCATCCTCAGTGGAATACAAAAAAATATTTAGTTTTCCCTGCCTCTTCAATGCTATTACTCCTCATATTTTGAAGATATTCCTGCAGCTATGTTATGTTTTCCACACTCATCCGGTGATACTTTCAACATGTCAATTGCTGATTGAAGGGTCTTGGTTTGAAAATCAACAACATGAACTTTGTCTCCCAAATCCAAATCTGCAATGTTTATTTCTACCTTCTCCATTAAATTTGCATAGTGAATGGCCTTTTCCCTTTCTCTATTCATATCAATCTGTAAAAAAAATAACTGAACCTCTAGCTTGGGACTTAGCCCCCTAACACCATCTTGTATTGGTTTGCATTCATCAAACTACTTGAGAAATTTAAAGAAAACTTGGGTTGCATTCTCATGTTCTAATTGCACATGCTTAGCATCCTCAACTAAATTGAAAGGTTTGTCTTCCCATTATAGCAACTCTATATGAGGATTGATACCTCTCATTGGGATGTCATCTACCACTATGTTAGCATGCTCCTGTAACAAATATTGGATCTCCAAAGGTAACTCATCAATCCTAGTTGTTGCCATAACAACCCTAGGCCTGGTTATCATTGCAAAGCCCATTTCTTCCTTTTCTATGGTTTTTATGAAATCTTTCCCACCTACCAGCTTCACACTAGATCCCACTTGTTTTTCTTGGCTTTCCTCTTTCAAAGGTGTTAGAGTATAAGAGACACCATCCTTCTCTATAAAAAAGGTGTTTTTCCTAACTTCATGGAATGCTTTGCTATCATATTGCCATGGTCTACCTAGCAAGATATGACAAACATCCATGGGAATGATGTCACACAAAACTTTGTCCTTGTATCTCCTTATTTGAAATTCTACCCAACTTTTCTCATTTACTAACACTTGTTTCCCTTTATTTAACCATGATACCTTATATGGAGTGGCATGGGGTAATCTTTTCAGCTTTAAATTTTCTACCATTTCCATAGAAACTAAGTTATCAGTACTACCAAAATCATTGAAAACCTGACAACATTTACCTTGGCTTTTGCAAGTGGTCTTGAAGAGTGATTTTATTTGGGGTGGTTCCTTCTCCATGGGCACTTTGATCAAGGTTCTTCTCATCAGCAAAAACTCTCCAACTTCTAGTTCTTCAATTTGTGGTGAAGAATTTACACTTTCAACATCTCCACCTTGTGCAACTTGATTCCTCCTTTCACTCTCAAAAGAAGTAGATGAATGTTCTTCAGGGCATTGCCATTCTTGATGGCCTACAAATTTATTACATTTATAGCATTTTATAGTGAAGCCACTTGATCCTCTACTCCCAAATTTGCCCCTAAAACTTGATCTTCTTCCCCTAAAACTACCCCTTGAATATGAGATTTATTCTTGAGAATTACTTGTCTCTCCTTGACTCTCTTGTGACTGTCCTGAATCAGAAAATGATCCTCTTCCTCTAAAATTCCTTCCCCTACCTCTGCTTTGTTTCTCTTGTCTTATTTTCAACTTTTCTTCAGCTCTCATGGCTAATGGTAGCATTATTCTACCATTCTAAGGATTGTGAGACTTAGTTCATCTTGTAGACTATATTTCAGTCCATTTGAATACCTTGAAACCTTATCAACATCCTATTCCATATGGCTTGATCTAATACTCAGTTTGTGGAATTCTTCTATATATGCCTCCTTTACATCCATGTCTTTTTGTTTCAAATTTTGTAGTTTCCTATACAATTGAGTGGCATAATCATGAGGTAGAAATTTACCTTTCAACTTTGCAACCATTCTATCCCAAGAGGTGATCTTTCTTTTCCTTTTTTCCTTCTCTCTTCTTTGACATAGTCCCACCAAAGGGATGAATGACCCTTCAATTTTTTTCTAGCCAACTTCACCTATTGTTCCTCAGGCACATCTTCAAATTCAAAACATTTTTCCAATTCTCCAATCCAATCAAGAAGTTCCTCACTATTTAGGCTACTCGAATACACTGAGAGTTCCATCTTCAATTTGGAACCTTCACCTCTGACTGCTTTCAACAATCTCTCCATCCTTAACACTCCAACAACTCTTTTTTCCTAGGGTTCTTCTTGTGGTGGATTGTCTTCATCCATCCCTTCTTGTTGATCACTCAAATCTCCTATGACCACACCTCTTCTCTGATTCATCTCAACTGTTGTAAGTCTTGCATCGAGACTTATTCTCATTTCTCTCATCTCTTGGGCAAGTTTGTCTCCCATCTCTTTGGCTAACCTTTCTATTGCTCTTTCAATAGAATTCACCCTTGGAGGCATCTTTGCTTATCTTCATTTCACAGAATTAAATTTTGTCTTTATTGGCTTTGATACCAATATGATGCAAAGGAAGGACTCACCATAAAAAATCTTGACACTTTCCACACAGGGTTTCAATTCAAATGATGCAAGTGTACATCCTTATTCATTGTTGAAAATTTTCTCCTAAGCCTATTGGCACCCAACAAGAGACAACCAACATGAAATATGGGAAGCTTGGTTTGATAAAACCTATTTCAACATTTTCTAAGGGTTTCCAAACATACATAACCCCAACCGAGTGATTGGCACAATGAATCATGCAAATTAGGACTTGCTACCACTAGGTGCATTAGACCATAACATCAAACAAAAGGAATAACAAATTGTCAAATCAACTCCAAGATTTTTCATACCTATTACAAAATCCCACAATGATTCTCCATCTTATCAACATCAAATGGTGCATAGAATTATCAAAACAACATTGAACCTAGGGTTTTAGGACAATTTACATACAAATGCAAGCATTATGTCATTAAGAACTTCTCCAAAACTGAGTACCACACACCCTCCTTTTGCCAACACGTGGGCGGATAGAGTTTTCCATGAAGTCTCATGGGTTTTCCTTGGTGGAAACTCTGCCCATTATTTTTATTTACTCCCTACAAACCCTAGGCAGGTTTTATACTTGTCCACACAAAATTTGCAATATCTTTCACAAAATACAATGAAATTTGATTAGATAAAAAGAATTGGAAAGCTAAGACACTTCTTCAACTTCCTCAATCACTCGTAGGGCTGTACTAGATCATACTAGGGCATACAACATGTTTCTCAAAATGATTTACATAGAAAATTGCAATAGAACATGGCAAGATGAATATATTTTCACTACAACTTTATCCAACCTTTGGGATTGAGGTTACATGGCATATTTAACAGGTTACAACCATTGGAACTGAAAAACCGACCACCAAATCCCTTGTTAACACTAATGACAACATTTGCAAGTTTTGGACAACATTAAATTGCAACATTTTACAACATGACACCAAAACATCACACAATGGACTTAAATGACTCCAAATGGTCTTAAATGATCTTATTGACCCCAACCAAACCAAAAAGAAAAGTTTAGCAACATGACAACAATTTGCCTCAAAAGGTGCATCAAGGATGCCCCTGCATCATTGACCAATGCTAAGCTCACATGGCATTTCTAGAGAATTCATAACTTTACCCTTCTCCCGGGTGATACTCCGCCTCTCTCTAGAGGTGTTCAAATCATTCTTACATTTTCACTCAAGAAACAAATGAGTAGTTAGCCAAAAAATGTTGCATCATAATCATATCATTGCATTTTCATCAACAATTTGTTTAAAAGTAGAATCATCACATTGTGTTTCATCATAATCATGTCATCAAATATCCATCAATAATTCATTTAAATGCAGTAACATAGCATTGCACAAATTCATCATAATATTTAACTTTCAAGATTTCATAGTCTCATGTTTCATCATAATAATTACCATAAAGTGAAAATTAATTTTAGAAATCTAGGGTGGGGTGTCCTTAAGAATCATTATCCTTGATGATGTAAAGTATCATAACATATAGCAAAGTAAAAGAAAATGTCTTTAATTTCTATTTTTAAATTCAAGTGGGATGATCCAAGAGTATCCCTAGTTGTAAAGCAATCCTGTATCAACCAAAAATAGTTATTTTCTTACATTGCATTCAATATCAGTTTCAATATTTCATTCCATAGTTTACCACATAGTTGTTTCTCACCTCACAAAGTAGGATATACCATCTACACATCGACATCTATCACATATCTAGATTTCACATCATTTGTGTTTATCTACCGAAAGTTATCACTCTCATAATTTTAGTGTATTTCTTAGTCAAAGAATTTGGGGCCAAGGTAGTCCAGTTTCTTAGTGCAGACCTATTCTAGATTGTGTGGAGCTTAATTAGACATCATACAAGCATCTTGGGTTCATTGGGATCTATCCTAGAGATTTGCAAGTTGTTTATTTTCGCATGAAGTTATCTTTACATATTTTAAAGCCAACCTTAAGATATGATCATTCATCAAGTTATAGACCCTTGTGACTGACACCAACCTTTATTGAAGCTTGAGAAGCATATTTATAAGCATTTAGAAGTCAGTCAAGATTAGTTCATTTAGACCAGTTATTAAGTAAGAGTTAGATCAAAAGTTACATTTTTGCATAAACCCTTTGGGGGCATGTACTAAGGACTTTGGTCTATTTTATTGTTGAATGCCCTTGTGGCAGCCCTATGAGCCCCAATTATTTGCCCATGAGGCTTGTATTGCATGCAATATTATTGTGAACCCCAATCCTAGACCTGCACAAACATGAGAAACAAACAAATAGTTAGATCAAATGCAAGTTAGAAGAAAGGCTCCCCATGAAATTCATCTACAGTATTCAAAATAGGAAATGAATAACAAAGCATGCAAGTAATTGAAATCCTATTTAAGAATGTAAACACTCAATCCCATGGGGGAATTGATGCCAATTATGTGTAAAAATTGGCCCTTTTGGGCAACTCCTTTGTAAGCTTGATGATTTGATGGAGATTGACCCACTTTGTTGATGAAGAACAAAATGATTTCTTGATAAAACCTACAATAAACTAGCTATGGTGATGGAAAATGCTCAAGAAAAAAATGAAATTTCTCTAATGTGAAGATAATAATTTTGCTCTCAAACTGTGGATGATATTACAATAGAGGAGGCCTCTATTTATAGATTTCAAAATTGGAAGAATGAGCAAGATTGAGAAATGTGAGATCATTCAACATCCAATGGTTAAGTGCCACTTGTCAGAATGTGAATGAAGGAAGCTTGAACACATTTTGGTGATTGTGCACAATAAATGATATTAGGTGGAAATTCAAATTTGAGAAATGACATATAAGAGGGAAAAAAGAATGAAATAAATGCCACTTGGCTCAATGCACAAGGACATGTAAGAGGAATGAATGCTTTGTTGGATGTACAAATCCACTTGAAGGGATTTTCAAACTTGGAAGAATATTCCCTTCCTTATTCCATGTTGAGAGAAAATAGGTATTTTAATAAATTAAAATAAATGATTTATTGTGCAAGTTGCATTCTCTAGAGGATGTGACATGGATTACGATTAATTTAATCAAAGGTTAATTAATTTAATGGGAGATTAGGGGATGTGACAATTTTGACTTAAATTTATGAATTGATTTAAATCAAAATTGAGAAGAAAGGTTTAATTAAACAAATGATTTGATTTATTTAACTAAAGGGGATAATGCTAGATTAATTTATTCAATTTAATAGGACTTTAGAGACTTAAATTAAATAAAATGAATTATTTAAATGAACAGTGACTTAGGGTTAATTAAATTAAATTGATTAATTTAATCAATAAGGAAGAATGACTTAATCAGATAAATAATGATTTATTTAATTAAGGGATGAAAAGTGATGACAAGCTGAGAAGGTGATTCGTGATGAAGCGATGTTAGTAGTCAGGATCAAGTGTGCTAGTCAATTTTCCATGTTTACAATTATCAACTCAATAAATTTTCATGTTCACATATCATTTTCTTGTGTTATTTCTATTGTGTTGACTCATTGTTGCACAATTTAAGCTGTTCCTTTTGGAACTCTCCTACTATGACTGTACCACATAAGATGGGGAAATCTCTATTTAATCTCATGATAGTCCTCCCATGTGGCACTGTCCTTAGCATAGTAGTCCCACTGGACCTTGCACTACATCACCTCTTTATTGCACAGGTGGAGCCTATGCGTCTCGAGCACTTTGAGAGTCATGATCATGACCACCCTTGGATCTAGAACATGAAGTGCATTCCAATAAATTACATTATTATTACCAAACACATACTTTTTAAGATAAGAAACATGAAATACATTATGCATTCTAGGGTAAAAGCACAAACTTGTGTCACACTTTATAAAGGAATCAGGGAGCAGCAAAAAAAATTCTGAACTTCGACCACATAAAAGTGGTCTTTATGTTTTGAATTTCAAAATGATGTAAACTAATGAAATGCAAAATATTTGATGAAGTTTATTCCTATAATTTTTCAGATTTTTTAAATTTTTTAAAATTTTTTTTTTTTTAATCAATTTAAGAACATATTTTGGAATGTTGAAAATTTCATAAAAAAGTGACTTCATGGGATGTCAAGAAACAAATTGAAAAAAACTTCATTTCTCCCTAATTTTTTTTCTCCAAATAGGTAACTTCAATATCTAGTGCATGGAAAAAAAATCAAAATTTGATGTATATTTTTCTTGTAATAACGTTTTAAAGTCAAAATTGTCAGAATTTGATAGTTTTCATGGGACATCAAATATTTTTTATTTTTTTAATCATTTTCAAAAAAAAAAAGTTATACCCTTTTGAAGAGGACTCTCTCCTCCAGTAACCCATATATTTTTTAATATATTTTACTATTTTAAAAAAAAAATTTAATCATCCTCTTTTTTAACTTTAACAATATACTTGCATTATTTTAAAAATAAAATATATTAAATCTAATCAAAATATTAAAAAATTACATATTTAGATTCACCACTCCAAGCTCTACAAAAAGGTATTTTTCTTTTTTTCAAAAACATCATTATGACTAAAGAAATAATTAGTTGAAGTTGAAAGTTTCAGAAAATTTTGAAAAAAATTGAGTTGGTTGCCAACTAGGATGCCAAATAGACAGTTTTAGCCGAAAGGGTTTTGGTCGAAACCCTTTCTATAGAAACCACGAACATAAAATAAGCCAATTTGAAAGCTGTAAAGGGGAAAATTTATTTTTTAGTTTCGCCCGAAACCTTGTGTGCCACGTATACGCCACATGGTTTCGATCGAAACCTATTTGGCTGAAACGTTTCTAGTTGAAAATATTTCGCTCAAAACTATTTATTTGCTCAAAAGTGTGAGACAACTTTGCGCTTTTACCCTCTAGCAAGAGCTGGCGGTAGAGAAATTCTAAAGGCAACTGAGTTAATTTTTCTATCATTAGCTTTCGCTAGCCTTTTCTTGATCAATCTGATCTATTCTTCCATTTCAGATAGAACTTTTGGACCAAGCCTAATCCTATCTTCTAGCTTATCCTAACTTATAGGATTTTGACACTTCCATATAATGCTTCGAATGGAGCCATTTTTATTGTAGAGTGATATGAATTATTATATGCAAAGTCTATAAGCAGAAGGTAATCCTCTCACTTGTATTGTTGATCCATGCAATATACCCTTAGTAGATCCTCCAAAACTTGGTTTACTCTCTCCATCTAACCATCTAGCTTTGGATGATATGTTGAACTTATGTTCATCTAAGTTCCTAGTGAGGTGAATAAGGTTTGCCAAAACCTTGAAGTCATCCTCGTGTCTCTATCTAAGATATTTTTCTCAGGAACACCATGCAATCTAAATAATTCTTGAAAAAACTTGCAGGCTATAACTAGTGCCCCATTTTTCAAATTCCCAAGTATAAAATGGGCTACCTTGGTGAGTCTATCCACCACTACCAAAATTGCATTGTGCCTATTTCTCGACATAGGAAGACCCTACACAAAATCCATGCTAATAATCTGTCATTTCCACTCCAGAATCTCGTGAGGGTATAATAGTCCTACTAGGTGTTGATGTTTTAATTTCACCCTCTAGCATTCAAGACACTCTACCACATGCTTTGCAACATCCCTCTTCATTACCTTCTAGAAATATAATGGCTTAACATTAGCCAAAAGCTTTGTCACAGCAAGATGACTCGAGTAGGGTGTAAAATGAACCTCTTTCCATATTGTGTTCCTTAACTCTCCTAAGTTTGGAACATACATTATTCCATTAAACCTCAATAACCCACTTGACTCAAAGTGAAACCCATCATACCTTGGACCTTAGGGGTTTTCCATTAAGGCTTGCTTAACCTTCTCATAATATTCATCCCCTCTAGACCTTTGCAATACTTGGCTTTTAAAATCAGTTCGCACTGAGATCATCGATGAGATATGTCTCCTACTTAGGGCATATGCAATTCGGTTCTCTTTGCCCTTAATGTAGTTGATCTCAAAATTATAATATGATATTAGCTCTAGCCATCTTCTATGTCGAGCATTTAGGTGAGGTTGATTAAATAAGTACTTAAGACCCTAGTGGTCGAAATTCAACTCAAAAGTTTTTCCTAGAAAATAATGTCGCCACATATGCAATGCATGCACAATTGCTACAAGCTCAAGATCATGCGATGCATAGTTATAATCATAGGTTTTCAACTTTCTAGACTCAGGCAATTATCCATCCATCCTACATAAGTACACCACCTAATCCCTCTCTCAAGGCATCAATAATGATTACAAATTGCCCCTCTGGGTCAGGCACTTTCAAAATCAGTGTTGAAGTCAACTTTTCTTTTAATAGGTCAAATGCCTCTTGACATTTTTCTGACCATTCAAAACTCTTACCTTTTCTTTGAAGAGAGGTAATGGGACATGCAATTGTTGAGAAGTTGGCCACAAACTTCCTATAGTATATTGCTAGTCCCATAAAACTATGGACTTCTTGTACGTTTTTCTATGATGGCCACTCTAAGACAAATTTTATCTTTGCAAGATCCACTGCAATTATTTCTATCGAGATGATATGGCCCAAGTACTACACTTCTAGAAAAATGTAGATTTTGATAGTTTTCCATACAAATTATGCTCTCTTAATTGTTGAAGGACAGATTACAAATGTTAAATATGCTCCTCTTCATTCTTGGAGTATATTAATATGTCATCGAGGAAGACGAGAACAAATTTATCTAGACAGTCCTTGAATACACTATTCATTAGGTTCATGAATGATGTAGGTGCATTCATCAGTCTAAAGGGAAGATATATGAACTTGTAGATCCCATACCTAGTTCGAAAAGTTGTTTTGTGGATGTCCTCAACCTTGAGTCTCAACTGATGGTACCCAGATCACAAATCTATCTTAGAGAAAAATGTTGCACCACACATTTGATTGACAAGATCATTTATGTGTGGCAACATGTACTTGTTCTTTATTATGGCTTTATTAAGCATGCGGTAATCAATGCACAATCGCAGTGTGCCATCTTTCTTATTAACAAAAATCATTGATGCTCCCCATGGTGAGACACTAGGTCTTATCAACCCTTTTTTCAATAGTTCTTGCAACTGCACTTTCAGTTCCATCAATTCTATGGTAGTCATCTAGTAAGGAGCTTTGGATATTGGCTTTGACCCTAGATTATATGAATGGAAAAATTGAAATCTCTTTTGAGAGGTAATGTAGACAATTCATCTGGAAATACATCCTCAAAAGTTTGGAGAAAAGGATATTTTTCCATGTTTGATCTTTCCTAATCCATGGATCCTCTGCCTCCTTATGGAATTTCTAGGATTTGTAGAACATTAAATCATCCTAGAAGTTGAATTCCTTGTTATCATTAGGTTCATCCAATTCCTCCATTTTTACTGCAAAGAGTTGACATCCCCTTTGCTTAACCCTTTTCAATAGCATGGAAGATATTTGCCTCATATTGACCTCTCTAGAAGTTCCTTGCAAGAACACTTTATTTCCTAGGTCATCTACACATTCAACTGTCTTGGAAAAACAATCCACCTTAGCTCTATGCCTCCATAACCAATTAATCCCTAAGATCACATCATAGGAACATAAGGGGGATACATATAGGTTAACTTCTATTGAAAAACTTGGCAACTCAACCCTAGCCTCAAATAGACATTGCTCTACTTGAGCTCTTGATTGATTTGCATACTCTACTAACCAAGAATTCTCCTTGTAGCCAATTTTTCTAGTTATTTTACTTAACAATCTAGGAGAAACAAAACACTTAGTAGCATAAGTATCAATTAAAACAATAATAGGTACCCCAAACAAAATATATGGAGTTTCGATAGGTGTGATATGGTATTTCTCTTTTCGATTCTCTAAAATTGCATGTATCCTCTGCTAAAAGGTAGCTTACTGTGTTAGAAAAGGATTCCCTCAGGGTTGAGGCCCTAGTACCTTGCTGGGACACTCATTTTCATAGAGGTTGCTACCACATGAAAAAAACTCTCCTAGAGGACCCCACCTTTTAGTAGGCTTTCCTATATTTTCCCCATTTCTCTTTCCATTATTATTATTACCACCATTTCTTTAGTCCCCTCTGGGCTCGTTTTTGTTACCATGTGAACCCCTACCACCTTTCTTATAAAAATGTGGCCTATCACTTCTTCTCTTGAAAGGTTGCAAGGATTGGGACTAGTTCTTGCGGTTTCTTTCTCTACAAGCCGACATGGATTTGAGTTTTTATTCTTGCTTAATAGACTTTTCATACACTTGGTCCATTGGTAGGACCATGTGCATCCACTTCTTCCCCAATTTGGGCATTCAACCCCATTATAAAATTTTAGATTCTAAACCACTCATCCTTCTAATATCGAGGGATGTATTTTAGGAGATGTGTGAAATTTTCCCAATACTCATTCATAAAGGATTCACCTTTTTTTCATATTTTGAAAATCCATGAGATTTTGATCAAAATAAATTTGGGGTAACCACCTTTGCTTAAATATGGTCACAAATTCGTCCCAAGTTAGCTTCAAATATCTTAAACCCAACTCCATTTTCTTATTCATCCACCATGTGGATGATTCTCTTTCCAGTTGATACGCCCCTTAGATGACTTTGGTGACTTCAGAATAGTTGTGGATATCAAAATAATTTTCCATTTCAATTATCTAAGCTTCTACGACATGTTCACTTACTATGCCATCGAACTTAGTGGGAGTTACTTTCTTCACGTCCCTAGACAATTCTTTGGCTAATCGGTACCTCTTTACTTTGTTCGATTTGGACTTAGAGTTGGTTTCCCCATGCTCGCTCTGGGTAGTATGAACATGGCGGTTTTCATTTTCATATTCAAAAGTAGTTTTTTTTCTAGGTCTACCTATGACCTCTCCTTCAAGGGTATTAATCCTTTCCCTTGTGTCTTGTAAGATGTCCAAAATTTCACCTAGCTTAGCCTCTAGATTCCCAAAGGACTAACCAACTTCTTGAATTTTTTCTTGATTACTCCTAGTCCACACCATTCTTGATTTAGGCCTTTACTTGAAGTTTCCAGTCTAAATTTTATAATTAGTTTTCCATTTATCACATTTATGCATATAAATTTTACTAATTTATAATACATTCCATTTTAAATTGTAGAGTGAGAGATTTGAGTAAATATTTGCAAAATTTCTTTTATTAAACAACAACTGGATACAAAACATCCTTATTTATTTGCATAATTTCATCATGAGATGACTATTCATCATTCACGAGAGGGGTGTATCCATCAAATTCATCAAAAAATATTACTATTATTTTAGGTGGTGGATGCACACATAGGTTCTCTCCCAACCCTTCAAGTTTATTCAAAGGATTTGAGTTACTACATTCACTTGGTATTTTTCAGGAAGGATATGGTTTTCCAGATTCGACAAGAGGTATGTGAACAATGGCCTTGGCAGCCTCCTTCAACTCTTCCCTTTATAGCTTAACATGTTTCACTGCATTAGTGAAGGTTTTTGTGTCACCCAAACAAGCTTCTCCATCGACCTTGGTTCCCTCAATGGTTTTAACAAGATCCTCCCAATCTTTCTTTGCTTTGAGTTACCTTTCGTTGTCGATGAAATATTTCCTGGCAGTCATTTTAGTTCTCACCATTTTGGCACAAGGTTTACCAAAAATTATTCACTTAATGTTGGATGCTAACTTATGTAGTGAGCTCATAGGTCCAAGTGCTAAAATCGGTAGCTCTAATACCATGTGTAGCAACCACCTCCTTCTAAAGAGAAATTACCAAGATTTATTTACCATGTAGTAATAAACTAACATCATAAGTAAAATGGAGTTTAAAATTTTTATTTTCAAAACAAGATATGCAACTACATAACTGAATACACATAGATATATCAATCATCTAATCATGTTTTTCAAATTGAAAAGAGTACTCATCTTTTACTTTTTACATTTTAACATAAATGATTTCATTTAAATAAGATATAGCAACAACATAAATAAACAAGGTCAGAGATCCCATATTTGGATACTTTCTATCTTCCAATACTCGACATGTCATATTCAAGAGGGGGAGCATCACCTAGGTTATTTACCTCCAACCACAGTCCAACGGTCCCCCACACACCTTCCTAACTAGAAGTGGCCCTGCCCTTCAATGAAGGGTATAGTTAAGAACCCTCTTATTTTTGTCATTTGAGCTTTGGTGTTGTGCCCTACTTAACTAATACTATCATACAACTATGGGTACCTTCCAACTATGTAAAACAATTTTGATTAGTTAAGCAATATGGGTCACAGTGAATCGACAAGTGCATGTAGAGACTATTGCACTCATTTTGGCCAAAGTATTTGAACTAGGTTCAACCACTACTTGAGTGGAGTAATTCATTCACCCACCTCTACTTGACTTGGAGTACCATATCTAACCTAGGGCTAACTTGAACTGACTGTTTGACCCAAGAATAATTACAAAGAAGACTTTTACTCAACACCACTTGACTTTCTAGTCATAACTCAATTGAGTTGGCTAAGTTTTACTCTTACTTCAAACTCTCGAGTTACTCAATATAACTACTTGGTCTTGGCAACTACCACTAGTTCAAAGTATACTAACTTAAGAGAGTGTCTACTCTCATAATTTTGACTCAAGGCATTCCTTGCTGACATAGGTATAAAAATTTACCTAATTGGTCATATTGCAGTGTAAAAGACATTGTACACAAACTACCCCCTTTTGGGTGGTATTCTACTAATTATCAAACCCTTGGGGGGTTTAACTATTCAAAATAATAAAAACCAAGACTTCATTTCAAGATACAGTTCCCATTCACAAAATCTTTCAATAAGACTTCATATATTCCCCCTCCTCCTATTGCTCCCCCACCTCCAATAGCCCATCCAAACATTGTAGCAAATGCAACAATACAGAGTCGTGGACACACACTCTTTGTTTGGTCATTTGATTACATAGTCTTCTCAATTTTCCCATCCACCTAATAGTGATACTCTTGGTGGTTCAGTTGATGTTGATGGAGCATCATAATCTAGACATATTTGTGTGCCTCATCATTACACTATGCGTAGTCATATGTTTATAGGTTTTATGGGAGATACTACTGAGCCTCCCCTAGACACAACTGAGTATGAGGTCCATGATGTGACACCTAGATGAGATGAGCTAATAGTGTGTACTGTATATGCATCGACTTGTGAGGCAAGCACAAAAAGAGATCCATCCATGGCTAAATATGAGGAGCATGAGCAATCTTATGTACATGTAAAACTTAAATTTATTTCATAGTGCATTTAATTATAAAAAATAGTATTACTAATATATATTTAAGTGGGAATGCATTCTTCATGACAAAGGATGAGCTTAGAGAAGTCCATCATGGTACTCTTTCAACCATTGAATTTGGCCTAGACATGGTATAATTTTTTGTACAAGTTTAAATTTTTTTATTCTATGCATACCATTTAATTTGTGATTAATTAAATACATATTAACTTATATCTTGATCTTATTTTGCTTTTACAATATATTCCAAATG
The DNA here is from genome assembly GCA_007115665.2 of Sequoiadendron giganteum. Taxonomy (NCBI): domain Eukaryota; kingdom Viridiplantae; phylum Streptophyta; class Pinopsida; order Cupressales; family Cupressaceae; genus Sequoiadendron; species Sequoiadendron giganteum. Next base: position 933,201,844 of record CM021100.1, read on the forward strand.
TAAGTGATGTGACACCTTTATCATGTTATATAGTAAAACAATTGATCATCCTAAGAGACCGTCATTTGTAAAACGAGTCATAGTCAAGGTAATTAAACAATTTTAATTGAATTAATAATTTAGTTACGAGTCATAGTCAAGGTAATTAAACAATTTTAATTGAATTAATAATTTAGTTAGAACTAATAGAACTTAAGTTGAACAAGACAACTGAGAGGGGGGTGAATTAGTTGTAGAAAATTTTAACCTTTAAGAACTTCCACCAGAGATCAGATCTATTATCATTCAAAAATCCTTTACTCTGCTAATATGATTAATCATTAAGTCTAAAAGTAGAAATTGAAAAAAATAACACACACAATAACACAAAATTTACGTGGAAAAACCAATAAGGGAACAACCACGATGAGGATTATCTCAATATAGAGAAAATCAAAACTGAATATAAAGGTTGACTGCTAGAGAAGGCTTACTGCCAAAACATGACTTACTATTCAAAACAAGACTCACTGACCAACAAGGGTTAACCACCTAGAGGGCTCACTGCCACATAATTACAAAGAAGATAGAATAGATTTGTTACAGAGAGAAAAGGAATCTCAATACAACAAATATTTCCACCATAATTAGCTCAAACAATTGTAGACATGCATGAATGATAGAGTACATCTTCAACTCACTACTTTTGGAAAAATCAACAATTAGAACTTGCACTGATCTTCCCAAAATCAAATCACATATACACTGATTTTCATCTCACATCTATCTTTCTTGCATTATTTCCTTTCACAAACATCTCAACTTGTATTTATACCGTCTTCAAATTTGAAACTCATCCAAAGTTGGACTCACACCACTTGCATTTACAAATTCAAATTAGGTTGACGCCAAAACATTCTACAGTGGAATTAGAATGAGGGTGATCCAAAAAAATGCTTCAACACGCTTCCATAAGCTTCAAAAGTAATGTTAAACACAAGGTCGACTAGATACACTAAAAAACACAGTTCACAATTGGTGAATATAACTCACATTGTACAACGATCCAAAACCCTAAAATATGGATATAGTAGCTTCCAACAACCATGATCAACATATTTGAACCACACAAAATAGGAGAAAATCCCGGAGCAACCACTGAAGACCTGCAACCTTTCTTCATTATAATTTTCTCAATATCCTCGACATATACAACGAATAACCATTATCCATGACAACAACAATCAATTGATAACCAATTAACCAATTGACATCAATGAAAACACCTTCATACTTGCTTCATACTTGCAACAATCTCCCCCTTTTTCATTGATGGTACACCATGATGTGAAAAACTATCAAAGACAACATAAAAACTCTAAACACACTTCCTCATGATTTTAATTTATGTTTCTCCCACTTAATAAATAATATTTTTCACATGGCACTCTCTCTCTCTCTCTCTCTTCGCATCTTTCTCTCCCCCTTTGACATCAATGGAAAAGGAAAAAGAATTTACTACATTGATTTCCCCTTTGTCATTAAGAAAAAAATACTTTTTCAATGACAACACATGACAAAGCATGACACTACCTACTCCCCTGAGAGGTAGCCACCAAAACATCATCCCGTAAGAAAGATAGATCCATAGATCCACCAGACTGATGCATCTCCATATGCATCTAGTTCAAGAAAGGAGGGGAAATAACCCCTAACTTCTCTCGAAGATACTCAAAAGTATCTTTAGGAAGAGCCTTCATAAATATGTCAGCAACTTGATCCTTCATAGGTACATATTCAAGTTTAACTTTATTTCCCACAACCTTCTCTCTCAAAAAGTGAATCTTGATAGATATATGCTTCCTCCTTGAGTGCATGATTGGACTCTTTGAAATATTAATTGCACTTGTATTATCACAAAAGATAGAAATAGGATCATACATTACTCTGATATCTTTCAATGTCCATCTCATCCACAAAACTTGTGTGTAGCAAGACGTTGTAGCAATATACTCAGCTTCTGCAGTGGATAAGAAAATTGAATCTTGCTTCTTACTCAACCATGACTCCAATCTACAACCAAGAAATAATGCACCACCACTTGTACTTTTTCTATCATCTACACAACCAACCCAGTCTGCATCTGTATAAGTACTTAGTGTAAAATCAATATCCCTAGTATACCACAAGCCATAATTTGGAGTTCCATTCAAATATTTGAATATCCTCTTAACATGTGTTTCTTTAGGGTCTTCTTGAAATCTATCCACAAGACAAACTGCATGCATAATATCCAATCTAGTAGCAGTTAAATACAACAATCCACCAATCATAGATCCGTACTTGCTCTAATCAGCCTTAGGTGAATCATCATCTTTACTTAATTTGCAACCAGTCATCATAGGAGTGCATACGGTTTGGAACCATCCATCCCAAACATCTTCAACATTTCTCTTACATACTTTGACTATGAAATAAAGATCCCTTTCTCTGATTAATTTGTAACCCAAGGAAGAAATTCATTTCACCAAATATAGACATCTCAAATTATTTTTACATCTCTTCAACAAACATTTTGCACATTGTTTCATTTCCTCCAAAGGTAATATCATCAACATATACAACAACTATCAATATTTTTTCATTTTCAATTTTAAAATATAGATTACTTTCTGTCATGCCTTTGTTGAAACCTTGTCAAATCAAATATCTATCTAATCTTACATACCAAGCTCTAGGATCTTGCTTCAATCCATTAAAATTCCTTTAATTTCAAACCATATCCAGTTGATCTGACAACTGAAATCCTTTCAGTTGTTCCATGTAGACCTATTCTTCTAACTCACCATTCAAAAATGCAAGATTAACATCCATTTGGTAAACTTAAAAATATTAATGAGAAAAAAATGCTAAAAACATCATAACAAAAGCCAAGAATATCCTCCTATGCCATAGCCAATTTTCATTAATCTAAGACATAAAGTAATGTCCATAAACACACTTAAGTTGATAAATATTTCCTTCAGACTTCTTTCCAGCAACAAATAATGTTTCAGATCCTTTCCTAATTTAACATCTCTCATCCTCAAAATACAAGATTATATCCTTTACCAACACTCAAGATATTATGTCTTAAACCCTTAACATAGTAGACATCATCAGTATTATGCTTGCCATCAAAACAGACTGAACCTATCCCACAAATCTTAGCACCAATATCATCTCGAAACTTAACTAATCCTCCATCATAATTTTCAAGTTCAACGAATTTACTCTTATCACCAGTCATGGGATGTGAACAACCACTATCAACAACCCAATAGTTATTTTCCTGTTTAGCATGAAGAGAAAATATTACAATATCTTCAACTTTCTCCGGAGGACTTTGTTTCACCTGAATTTTAATATTAGTAGAAGTAGATTCATATTTTATAGCCAAGAACAAGCATTCATTGTCATCAAAATCTCATAATCAGATTCTTCATTAGAAATACTAGCATCCTCATTCACATAATATGCTCTGTCAATCTTCTTACCTTTTTTTTCTTTGCTAAATCTTTGTTTATTCTTCTTAGCTCTTTTTGGACATTTCGAAGCATAATGACCTATTCCTCTACAACTAAAGAATTTAAAGGGTAAATTACCTTCATACTTACTCGAGCCTTTCCTCATCCTTCTCACAAATTTAGCTTCTACTTCATCAAGATTCTCTTCATCTGGATCATCAACTCTTGTAGCCTTGAAAGCAGTTTTTGACTTGGATCTGTTTCTCAAATTTGGTTTTCTCATCTCATAAGATATTAAAATTCCCAATAACTAATCTTTAGTATAAGTCTTGTAATCCATATATCCTTCAATAGAAAATACGTTTTCACTGTATGCATCATGAGGAGTTCTAAGAATCTTCTTCACAATCTTGGATTCATCTACTATAGCACCAAGTCCTCACATTCCACCTACCAGCTCATCCACTCTCCATCCATAGGATTTAATGTTCTCATCTTCAGACATATGCAAGACCTTGAACTGTGCCTCCAAATTTAACAACTTTTTTTCTTTGATCTTTTCATCTCCTTCATGAATATTTTCCAATTCACCCCAGACCTCTTTAGAAGTCTTTATATTCTAGACTTTAATTAATTTGGAATGTGCAAGACTATTCTTTAGAATGAATTTTTCCTTATTGTTCGCTTCATGTGCCTTGATTTCGTTAGTAGTACTCAGACCATTAGCAGGGAAATGTATGCAATCTTGTAAGATTTCTCAACATCATACCCATAGTACTCTAGATATCCTTCCATCTTAATCTTCCAGTAAACATAGTCAGTCCCATCGAATCTAGGATAGTCAATAGTGATCTTGCCTACCATCTTGGACCTTCCTCAAGCAGTTAAGCTCTTCTCCAAGGAACCAAGATCTGATACCAATTGTTGAACAAGACAATTGAGAGGGGGATGAATCACTTGTAGAAAATTTTAACCTTTAAGAACTTCCACCAGAGATTAGATCTATTATCATTCACAAATCCTTTACTCTACTAATATGATTAATCATTAAGTGTAAAAGAAGAAACTGAAAAACATCACACACACAATAACACTAGATTTACGTGGAAAACCCAATAAGGAAAAAATCACGGTAAGGATTAGCTCACAATATAGAAAATATCAAAACCAATTACAAAGGCTCATTTCTAGAGAAGACTCACTGCCAAAACAAGACTTATTATCTGAAACAAGATTCACTATCCAACAAGGGTTAACCAACTGGAGGGCTCACTGCTATAGAATTACAAAGAAGATAGAAGAGATTTGTTACAGAGGGAAAATAAATCTCAATGCAATAGAGATTTCCACCACAATTCGCTCAGACAATTGCAAACATGCATGAATGATAGAGTACACCTTCATCTCACTGCTTTCAGAAAACTCAGCAATTAGAACTCACACTGATTTATCCAAACTCACATTACATATACATTGATTCACATCTATCTCACATCTATCTTGTTTGCATTCTTTCCTTTTATAAACATATAAACTTGTATTTATACTATCTTCAACTTTGAAACTCATCCAAAGTGAGTCACACACCACTTGCATTTACAAATTTAAATTAGGTTGGCACCAAAACATTCTATGGTAGAATTAGAATGAGGGTGACCCAAACACATGCTTCAACACGCTTCTATAAGATTTAAAAGTAGTGTTAAACACAAGGTTGAACAAACCAATGCAAAACACATAAATCAATCAGGCACACACAACCTTACCACAAACCAATCTTTCTAGATAACAAAATTAACTTGAAAACATTCCCAACAACTTATCCTCAACACCGCAAGTCATAAGACTCAAAAAAGAAGAAATTTAGAGCAACTACATTTCTCCTGGACCTCAACTAGATACACTGAAAAAACATAGTTCACAACTGGTGAACATAACTTGCACTATACAATGATCTAGAACCCCAATATCTGGATATAACAACTTCTAACAACCATGATCAACATATCTGAACCACACGAACATATGAGAAAATCCAAGAGAAAAACCCAAAGAAACCACTAAACACTTGCAACCTTTCTTCATTAAAATTTTCTCAATATCCTCGACATATACAACCAATTGATAACCAACTAACCAGTTGACATCAATAAAAAAACCTTCATACTTGCTTCATACTTGCAACGACTTATTGTAGTGATTTAGATGTCAATTTCAAATATATGTTATTTATATGTACATACATTTATAGTCTTACATTCTTTTCATGTTTAATGTATAGGAATTTGATGGTACTACATCCGTGATGAGTTCTTCTTAGACAATCTCACTTGCACCATCGATTCAGGTATATGGTTTTTTTTATATCTAGTAGATATATAAGTTTCTAGATATATGTGTAGGATTTGAGAAATGCAAATCCACAGAACCTGATCAATACCTGCATGCAAAAGAGTTGTCATAGAGAAAGAGAGAGATCAAGACAAGGGTTTGGCTCTCACAATGTGCAAGATGTATTCCAGAAAAATGAATAGAGCATCAAAGAAATAAAAGAGATCAATCCTTATAAAAGGAGATCAAAACCTAAAAGGAAAACCTAATCCTAAAGGTGAGTGCATTTAATAATTAATATTAATTATTAAATGACTAATATGTGTGCAAGGCGAAATATTAAGAGAAGAGTAAAGTTAATTAATTACTTTACTCTAACACCCTCCCTTAAGATGAGCAAGAGTGTAGCTACAAACTAGTGCAAGAAAGAAAAAGTAACTACAATGCATGAAAGTAAAATTGGGTCTCGACAACTAGGCCTGATCAGGTACCCAAGTACAAGGAAATCTCTATGAAACGGAGAAAAGGAGAAAACCCAGTGGGAAAAAACTCCTCTCCAAAAAGAGATGCAAAAAAGAAAGTACAAATGGAATGTCTCAAGAGACTCTCTCAAGAACATATACAGATATACAATCAGATACCCCCCCATGAGAGAGAGTGGAGACTCCAAAGCCCCCCCAGAATGAGAGAACCCCTGTGCCAATGATCAAACCGATGTGTCACCTCGGAGGAAGAAACAGATCCAACGGTCGAAGAAGAGGAAATCCCTGGATGTGAGGTGAAAATGGAAGTCCTGGATGATGCGCACTGAAGAAGAAACAACAACATGAGTGTATGAATAACAAAATGGTGAATCAAACAACTCAAGATGATCCTGAAATGGAATCTCCAATGAAGAAGGGATAACAAGTGTGCTGAATCTGTCATCTGTGAGGAAAGGAATATCCTCATATATGGCCTCAACAACTGCACTTGATGGCTCGATGAGTGGAGCAACAATGTCAGTCACAACTGAAGAGGTATCCTGCTGAACAAATGTGATCTCAACAGGAGGAAGAGGTGTAGAAGTCTCAACACTAGTCTCATGAACAGATGGAAGAACACATAAGTTCAAGTGACCGAACTTCTCCTCAGATACTGCATGCTCTCTTTTAGAAAGAGAGGGAGATGGTGGACCAAATTGTGTAAATGCATACAATCGGGAAGAATGATCAACTGTCCCTGTTGCAACAATGTTGCCAGTCTGAATGTCTCTGATGTGCACTGAATCAGGTGTGAACTCAACTGTCTTCCCTGTCCCACTGTGAGCAATCTGATAGATGGAGAGAAGGTTAGTGGACAAAGATGGAACACATAGTACATCATTGAATGTACCGTCATCAATATCGATAGAACCTTTCCCACATACACTCATATAAGTGTTATTACCCATCAAGATGTGTGGTGAGGATGCAGCCTCGAAAGATGAGAACATGTCCTGAGAAGATGCCATATGGTGTGAAGCACCTGAATCCAGTAGCCATCTAGATGAATGTGAACTGGTGGTTGCACATAATGCATGACCCTTATGTGGGGCCTGTCCATCTATCTGGAATGATGGTGAAGAAGAAGACCCGCCTGAAGTAGATGAAGAAGAGTGATGAATATGGTTCTTCTCAAGAAGAGCTGTCAAATCTGAAACCTGTTTTGCATATCCATCTATCTTCTTCTCATAACACTTGGACTCATCATGTCCTAGCTTAGTGCAATAAGCACACTTAGGTCTATCTTTCTTCGATGATTCCCCCTTAGGAGAAGGTGAATCAGAAGTCTTCTATGAACTAGAATCCTTCCAATGCTCTGTGGTCTGTGGTTTCTGCTTCTGCTTCCCCTGAGATGATTGTGCTACCAACGCTTGGTGTGGTGATCCTGTGAGAGCATCCAACTGTGATATCTTAGCCTGCTCTCGTGTCAAACAATCACAAAACACCTCAAAAGAAGGCATGGTAAAATGTGCACCCAAGGCATCCATAGTGGAATGGAAGGTAGATGAGAATATCTGAAAGTTCCCATAAAGCTTTGACAAAATCAGGTAAATACACTCTGTATCAGTCTTAACCTTACCACAATCCTGTAGAAGAGATCTCTATTGTTTGAATTTCATCAGAAAGTCCTCAATGGAGGGAAAAGAATCAGGTACAAGTGAAGTCAATTCTGCCTCAATCTGCAATGCTCTAAACTCGTTGATAGTGCCAAAAAGTCCCTCAAACTTGGTCCAATAGGCCCTAGGTGTGAGACACCCTTCAAGATGAAATAGGAGACTGTCTGAAATGTGCAAAGCAATCAATCCCATAGCTTGATCCATATTATTCCTGTGCTGCATAACCTCAAAGGCGCGAGTCAATGGAGGCTGAACCACATCCAAACAGGACCATAACCCTCAAGACTGAAGAAGTGTCATCATGCGACCCTTCCAAGTGTGATAATTATGTGGTGTGAGAAGCTCAATAGATCTGTTGGCCATGCTATGAACTGTGCCTCAACTGCTCTAAATGTGTTTTTTTAAATTATTAAGTGGTCTTTCAGAACTAGACAAAAGATGCAGAAGGGGTTTTTTGTTTTTGGTGTTTGTAGATTCTGTTTTTCTGATGTAAATAATAGAAAGTAGGAAAAAACACCCCCCCACAATGCAAAAAACTAATCCCCAGTACAAACTGAAAGCCAGAAAACTATAGAAAGCAGTATATGATGGAGACAAATCTCTGTGTACCTAAAGAAGTTTTTTATGATAATAAACTATAGATCTGGAAAGAGCACAGAACCACCTTTCCGATGCCTATTTGCTTTCGAAAAACGGAGCAAAATTGAGCAAGTTATGCCCCTCGGAGTGCAAAAAGATCATCTGACTTTGACTGCAAAAAACTGCATGAAAACTGAATATTTTTGAATAAATTTCTGACCATCAGAACGGGCTCGGAACCAGCTTTCCGACAATATTTTGTTTTCGAAAAACCGAGTTCGTATGCAAAAGTTATGGCCAAAATACCAAAACTGCTCCAAAAAGGTTTGAGGGTTAAGCCTGGTGGTTAGGCTAACCGCTAGCATTAACCGCTAACTGTTAACCGTTAGCGGTTAACTGACGGCAACACCCATAACTCTGTGATTTTTAAATTTTTTTTTTCGGATTGCATGCCGTACCAGGCCGTACGGCCCAGAAATGAAAAAAATTTCCTCTTGGAGTCACTCTGTCCGATTTCGACGATTTGATAGTCGATTTAGGGGTTTTTGGGTGCTCTGAATGCGATGGTGAGGTCCGTTTGGGCTGAAATCACTCCAAAATTTCAGGTACGCTCTAGATCAGGAACCCTCAAAAAACATCAAACCCTCGTAGATCTAATGCCGTGAAGCCAAATTTGATGAATTTTATATCAAAATAGGGGTTTTTGGATGCTGCGAGCTCAACAGTGAGGTCTGTTTGAGCTCAAAGTGCACCAAAAAAATAAACCCCCTATTCCAAATAAAATTGGAAAACAAACACAGATCTGATGCAACCAAAAAAAGATCTCTAATTCTTTCAAAAATTGAACAAGCTGCAACAGATCTGGCTCTGATACCATGTAGGATTTGAGAAATGAAAATCCACAGAACCCAATCAATACCTGCATGCAAAAGACTTGTCACAGAGAAAGAGAGAGATCAAGACAAGGGTTTGGCTCTCACAATGTGCAAGATGTATTCCAGAAAAATGAATAGAGCATCAAAGAAATACAAGAGATCAATCCTTATAAAAGGAGATCAAAACCCAAAAGGAAAACCTAATCCTAAAGGTGAGTGCATTTAATAATTAATATTAATTATTAAATGATTAATATGTGTGCAAGGCGAAATCTTAAGAGAAGAGTAAAGTTAATTAATTACTTTACTCTAACAATATGTAGATATATTTTTAGTTTATGTTTATTTTTCAATAATTATATATTAATTAAATATCAATTTTATTTTTCTTCTTATAGAGTATTCTGCCATCCATGTATGTGGATCCTCTACCATTTCAATATGGTAGGACTCTTGATCTCCCTAAGGCACCATCATTTGCTGAATGTTTGTCAACAAAAAACAAAGGCTTGAGGTAATGAAGAATTGAATTTGAATTTCATTGATATTTTTGAGAAATTATAGTTTAGTATAGTGATTAGATGTTACTTTGGAAGTTTAAAAAATAGTAGACAAGTTTCTATTTAGTAGTCTAATTTATTTACCATTGAAACAATTAATCTAATTTGTGGTTTGAATTGTTATTGTGCAACTAACTTCTCATTCATTAGGTGGCACAAAGATTCGACATTTTGATGATCTGCCACAAGTTTAGGATTTTCTTGACATGAAAAAACTATTTAAGATGCAGATTGTATATAAACCTTGAGATGACATATGCCACATTTTGTAAATATTATTTTGAGTTGGCATATATTTTAAATTTTTATATGTACATACAAAATTACTCCACTTTTATATATAAAAATCGATATTCGATATATTTGGTTCATTGTGTGCATGCTTTCCTACTTTGAAACTTAAAATATGAATGTATAATCACTTTATAATGGTTGAGCTATGATCAATAAAATGTTATATCTATTTATTTCTTGCAATCTTGCACTTTAATAGTTTATGAATGACATATCATTTTCACTCATAAATTATCATCAAACATATACTATATTATATTTAAATTTACTTGCCTTAGGCAACTTCACCAAATTTGATCCCTTTATAGTTGCAAAATTCTTTATCCTTTGATTCTTGATTTGTTAACATCCTTAGTCTCTATAGTTTCATTTTTTTTTATCCTTTGAGGGTGCTACCATATTAGTGTGTCTCACTTTTGGGATATTTTTATTTTTGCTTCAAATCACTTATTTTTAGAAAAACTAATGATTTAAACCTTGAGAGGTTCCATCTAAAGATTTTTAATTGAGTAGGGTTAGATAATACTCTCTTAGATCAACCCCCTCTTGAATATAACCCATATAGTATTAAATCATACCCACAATGGAGTCTTCTTCACACCTATCAAAATGCTAACAAAAAAATAAAATTATTTACCTTTTTAGGGATTAAGTAAATTCATTAGAAATTATATTTTACAAGATTGTATCCCACAAAATTATCTTTCCAACAAGTATATTTTTGATATGTTCTCATTTTATCATATATTTAATTTTCAATTTTTACTGAACATAGGTTTTTCACCGAACATGAAGTTCTTTGTTCTACAAAGGTGGAAAAATAGTAAACCATTGCAAAATAATTTCAAAAAATACCTTTTCCCTAGGTATTGATGTCCTTGTTTCACCAAAAAGAAAGTATTTTGATATATACACAAGTTATGTTTGACGACATACCCCTATGTCCAAATTATAGTTACAATGAATTCAAAAATTAATTAGAAAAATATATATTTAAAAAAATATGAAAAAATATCCTTGCCTTAGATATTGATGTTAAGAATCTATATTTTAAAAATTAAAATTTTATCCTTTCTATTTTTTTTTTTTTATGTTTGACGACATAAACATTAATTTTTGAAAATGTTGTTTATTGTTTAAAACTAGTTATTAAAGGAGATGTTGAAAGATTCATGATTTATTAAAAAATAAAAATAAAAATATTTAGAATCTACACACAAATTTCCACAAATCACTAGTTCGTATCACCTTCAAATTCTTAACGATTTAGCTTCTATAGGTCTTAGAAGGTGAAGATTCGGTTAAAAATGTTGATATAAATGTCCATCTTGGCCAAAAAGTGAGACACAATATTATGATTTCACCCTTCAATAAAGTTAAATTTCCCCTTTAGCAATGATGGATTTTTCAATTTGAATTTTCCTTTTGATTAGCGCATAAGAATAAATGATGTGAAATACAAATTTTGGTACAATGATACATATACAAAATTATTCTTTTTTTTGGTTTTATTTTTGCATGTCGATAAGCACACCATGCAACATGATAGCCATATATTCAAAAAATTAAAATGCAAGATACACTACTTTCTAAGCATTCATATAATTTAGTGTTTTCTCATCAGATGCATGTACTATAAACACCATATATCTTTCAAAATGTAATATGAATAAATCAGAAATAGAGCATACCATACTTCATTTATAATTCATTAAAAAATCACATATTTTCATCAAGAAAGATTTAAAATAATGTTATAAAGTAGTTTTGGTAAAGCTATCATGCCAACAAATGGTCACTCAATCAATCACATATATAATTAACATTCTCTTAAGAACTCAAATCATTAAGAATATTTAACATTTATATGAGATAATAAACCAACATGATGAGCATCTAAATATTTCCACATACAAGAAAATCATAATGCATGTAACAAGACGGAAATGACTAGTTTCACATGATATGTACAAAACAAATATGATATCTAATAAGTACTCCTGCAGTCCCTAGTGTTGCAACCATGACATTGATACCAAATGTAATGCTCAAGTTTTACTAAAGACAACATGAGTAAAAACAAACCTAATATTTTTTTTGCATTAATTACAACACTAATATGAGACAATACATTCTACCTCACTAGAGTTGTTATGCATGACAACACAACACACAAATTTCCTACATGTGTGGAGAATATGTGTAGAAGGTACACATACATAGATAATGCTACCTCAATCTACAAAGGTAACACATATCACAATGTGACACACACATACACAAAAGAAAAAGGGTACATGTAGGGGTAGTGACATAGTTCAAACTAAACCTTAAGGTAGAAAGATAGTAGAGATAAAATCTCATACTACATATTAGTGCATAGATAATTGCGCCCACCACCATGCTCAAAAGTAACAAATAAAGACAAATAAGAAAGAACAATTCATTTATTTAAATGCCAATAATTCCTATTGTGATGGATGAAATATATTCAATAAAAAAGTAAACACATATGTCTTTTCTTAACCTCTCTACATGCATTGAAGTGATTACTCAATTCCAAAGCATAATAAAGCAAAAGTATAATGTAATACCCCTCCGTTTTTCTTCTTGTTTGGTTTTCTTTATGCTTTGTTTGGTTGCAAATACTTCAATACTGGATACATTTTGTTATGGTGTTTTGATCGCTACTATTGAGTGACAACTATTATTGTGTGATGTGTTTATCTGATTTTTATTTCACATGCTTTAATGGTTTAATGATGTTAGTAGAGTTAACATGAGATTTTATTATGAGATTATTGATTGTGATATTAATGTCAGTCTTTGATGAGTGTATTGGTGAAGAGGACGAGTTCGCATCACTCGCTTGCGAGTGGCCTACGAATCCATGATTTTCTTCTTCATTGTGTGTATTATATGTTGGATATACTGTATGATGTTGTTTATTTGGTTTTCAGGTTGCAGGTACATGACATCAACTCCACTTGGTTTCACAGGTTTGAGCGTGTCGATCCAACGGTTAAGTTGAACGGGAGATAGTAGCTAGGTAACATGTGTCAGGTTTATGCCCTAGCCTTAGTGTGTCGTCAGTCCTGATTTTTGAGTCATCGTTTACCATATTTTAATGTTATTTGTTCCTGTAAGGTGTGTGATTATTAAATCGATTTTTTAGAATAATTGCATTGGTTAAAGTGGTGATTATTTTATATTAAATTAAAATTATGCTTAGATGTTATATTTAAAGTTAATAATAAAATAAAATAAAATTTATTTAATTAATTAAATTTAATCTCCAAAGGGTTGAATTTAGTTATTAAATAATTAAAATTAATTAATTAAGTTTTATTGAATTAAATTAAATAAAAGCAAAAATTGAAAGATATTTGAAATTGCATTTGAAATTGAAAGTGGGTTTTCGAAAATGGAAAATTAAATTAATATTTAATATTCAATTTTGCATGCAATTAGATTTAGGTTGTTTAAGATATTTTTGATTTATTACACTAGTGCATGTTTAATTAATGAGGAGAGTTTGTGGAGAACTCATTCATGGAGAAGATTTTGGAAGGGAAAAGCTTCTTCACGGCAGTGAAGGATTTTTGGAAAAATTTGCACAGAGAAGGGTTTGAAGAAGTTTTTGATTGTAGAATTGATTTGAGGAAAGTTTGTTTGCATTAGTTGAGTTTTGGATTGGATTCATTGCACGGTTGAAGAGAGTTCGTGAGATCCTTGGAGGAGGCTTTGCATCATAAATTCATCTTTTCCTGTAGCTTCAAAATCCAGGTTTTGTTCTGTGATTTTTGTTCTTGTTTGTTTAAAACAAATTTATATTGTTTAAAGAATTTGTTGTTGAGTTCATTGGGAATTTGGATTTGTTAATGGAAATTAGATTTAAATTAATCTAAAATTTGGGGAAGATTGTATAAATATACTGTAGGATTTAATTTTGTAATTGGGGAAATTATAGAATTATTGTTAAATTTAAATCTTAGATTGTGCATCAAATGTAGATTGTTGAAGAAATTTTAATTCCTTTAGAAAACAATTAGATCTAGTTTTGAAAACAAATCCTCTGTAGAAAACTTTCAATGGAAAAATCAAGATCCGTTTTAATTTTCCTACTTTTATATTGTTTGAAAATTAAAGGAATGGTTTTAAAATAATTCAGTTTTAAATCTTTTTGAATTTAGGAAATATTTTTGGAAAATTTTAGTTATTTCCTGTAACTGGTTATTTTTATTTATTTTCTCAATTTTGCCAGTAAAATTATTCTGTTTAAATATATATATTTATATATTATATGTATTATATTCTGATAAATATATATACATATAACATATAAGTATATATATTTATTTTATTATAGTTAAAGATTTAAAATTATTTTCCTTTTGAACAAAATCGTCGTACGCGAAATTGTATAGGCCTGTGCGAATTTTCGCACACTGTATTTGTGTTAAAGTTTATTTTTTATAAAATAAAATTTTATATTACACAGTGGACGGTGGCCATGACCCCACCGCCCATGGATTTCCATGGGCGATGCGCTGTCCATGGGGCAGTGCGCCCACCACTTGGGGGGGATACACTGTCCCATGGGGAGTGCGGCCTCCCCAAGCCACCGCTGACTGCTGTACTAAGTACAGTGGGCAGAAACTGACAGGGGGACCGGCGGTACCGTCCGTCTAATGGTGTACCATCTGGCCACTGCCATATATATCTTGGGAAGCGAATGTATTTGTTAATTAATTTTTTTTCGCATTTAATTTGTTATTTAATAGTATTCGCTTGTGTACTTTTTATATTAAATATTAATATATAATATTAAATATTAACATATAATATTTAATATAAATATATTTTTATATTGGGAAATTTAGTGGTTGACTATGAATTTTATACAAAATTAATTAATTTGACATCCTGGTTATTTTAGAAAACCAGAGGTTTTAAAAAAAAAACAATGTTTAATGCAAGTTTATTTTTAAATATAGTTTAGTATATAAATAAAATATATGTAATTAAATATATAAGGTATGCTGCTTATATATTTAAGTATTTATATTTTTTAATATTCTATTTTAGACATATGTTGCATGCAAAGTTTTTAGACAACAATTTAAACTGAAACAAATAGTGTGCATGGTTATTTAGATAGAGCAAAGATATTTATTTTAATGAAGGAATTTATATTTTTTAATGAAAATTTATAAGGATTTTATTTTAATTTCTGCGAGATGCATTAGATAAGGAAATGGATTTAAGATATCCGAAAATATAGTGTATTTCATTGCCAGTGCATTTTAAGATTAAATTTCCTTATGTTGATTACTTTGGGAATGGGTGTATTGTGTTTTAAATTGTAAAGTCTTCCAGAGGTTATGGGATGATCCTTTGTTAAGTCAATCGTTCATTTCTTCCTTGGGTAGTGTTGTATGTGTTTTGTTTCCTCCAAGTGTTGGAGTGAGTTACCTAGATTGTTGCCTCCGTGTTGGTTAAGTTCTGTAAGCACTTGAGTTACCCTTGGAGTCTAGTTTGTGTAGCGTGTTATCCATTAGAAGAGTGGCTTTTGTTAGGGGCCGAAGCCCAAAGAGGTAAACCGGGTAACCTTCAGAAGTGATTTAAACAAGTGATAATTAAAGTAATGTACTTAGATGATTAGGATGAATTTCAAATTAATCAAGATAATTTAGCCTCACTCATAGACACAAGGGCTTGTTTAGACTTGGGGTGAGTGAGAAGGCCTAGAATGGCAAGGTCAACTATCTTGTCCATACGAGAGGTAGTTGATTCCGCATGAGTGAGTATGAGGGCCGGGATTCGGTTGAGGTCACTAGGATTACCGAAGCCTATGAAGAATGCCTAGAGGAGATCTCATGACAAACTGTGTGATGACACTTTGTCTAGGATAACATTGAGTTGTGTGTTTTGTGTATGGATTCTTTATCATACTTGATCAAGTTTTTATCTGGAAGCAATGTGACCATGATAGTGTTAGACTTATATTGTGCATGTGTTTGGTTGAGTCAGTATGTGTCAGTATGAGTTTGCTTTTGGTTAGAGGTAGTAGATCCTTGTCCATGTTTCGTGGTTACTATCTCCTAGCATGGGGGGGTGGGCCTTCGGGTACCACTTGGTTGGGTGGAACATGTACCATACACCGTTGGGTCCCCATTTATCTTCAATACTTGGTGGCGAGACATCCAAATGGATAGCTCATGGTTCTTGTGTTTAATTCAAGCTTTGCATTATTCTATTTGTAATAAGTTGTTTATCCCTCTTGTATTTATGAGGTGGAATTTTGTAAATGTAACACTTTTGTAATATTGCCTCATTCTAGGAATGAGTGATGTAACCGATGTTCAAGTAAAGAATTTATGTATGGATGTTTATCTTCTTATCTTATGTTGTTTATGTATGTTGTATTAATGCTTATTACATGGGTAATTAAATGCAATGAATTTTAGATGATGTATGTTAGTGGGGTTTAAGTAATCTCATTTACGTAGCCTTAGGGGATGTTTTCAATTGTAGATGAACATGTATGTTTAATTCACTTTAAATTAAAAAAAAAAAATAGTACGCTTTTATTGTGAATTGAAACTTCCTCTAGGGTTGCATGGCGGGGCATTACATATAAACTAAACCGATAATGTTTAAATTTGGTAATAAGCATTTTTTTTCATGCATCTTAGCCCAAAATTGATTGTGCCAAAACATCCAAGTGGGTAGGTAAATGTTAGGGAAGGGGTCTATTCATTTTGTAAGTCACCCGATCAACTTAGAGTGCACTAATTCGATGTAGCCTCTTAAGAGCCTTAAGAGAAAAATATTGCCAAACTATGATGGAGTGGTTCTTGGAGCTCATGGCACCTAAGAATGTTTCATCTACATGTACAAGTCCATATGACATCCCTCCACATTAACCTATCTCAGTTTTGATCAACTCAACACCGCTTGACCATGCCAACTTATAATGCAAACTTGCAAAAATTGTTAGTAGAGAGCAGTTGAAATTTGGCAATACGCACAATTTTTGTTTTGTTAAGTCAAGATAAGGATAGAGAATGCACACATTAAGTAGCTATATAAAAAATATGGTATCAGAGCTTGTAACTTTCATATTTTGATTTAATGGATCCTTTAAGTTTTCAACTTATTTCTATTGTTATAAATCTTTTGATTCTGATCTGGATACTTGAACACCTGTTGTCTTAATTTTGTATTTTATTGCTAATCCGAAGTGAGTATCGTGGTCTCGATCGTAAGGCCTATTTAAATTTTTTGAAGCAATAAATCTATTGGTCAACGTGAATAGTAGGAGACACCATGACAAACTAGGTGAAAGACAAGTAGGTCTCAGAGGCAACAAATATCAACACTCAAGATTATAGTCAACAAAAAAATGAATATGTAAGTCTCACTGATTATATAACTCAATATGATCAAAAATTTTCTCATCAAGGATATGAAAGTGATTTGGTTAGTAGTAGTAAAAATTCTAAAAAAAATGTTGCTTTCGAATTAGACATAAATCCTAGTGGTCATTTTAAAGTTCCTTTTAAAAATCTCACTGAAATTTATCCCGATGTCAGGGGTTATCAAGGTCTTATCCATTACAAGTATAAACACTTGTGTAAAGTTTGTGAGCTTCAAAATAGAGTTAGAGATGGTAGTGAAGGTAGTTTACAACTTTTCTCATCTACTGAAATTCAGAAGTATAGACATATGGCTATATCTGACCCTAAAGCTTATCAATACATGCATCTTTCATGGGTACACATTGGTGTTGAAGGACACTATAGACAAGATTTACTTGTTCAAATCTTTATGATTTTAAAAGATGATCGAAATATCAAAACAAATGATTTCATTTTAGGAACAGTCTATGGCACAATGGCTTTTGGCCCAGTCTTATTTTATTCCTCTCTAAACTTATCCGCCAGCCTTCGAGATGATAACCTAGATGATGTCCTGACCTATAAGTTTCATACTTGATATCTATAGATGAAGTCAGGTTTTATAAATCACACTCTAAATTTTGTTGTACATTTTTTCCTTTTCAATACTACAATACCCTTTATGAATGATCCCAAAAAAGACCTTCCTTTTCTTGAATAGTTTAGTACTGTGGACTTTGTCTAGTAAAGCTTTTGAGCTATGTGCTCCAAGAAATAGAAAATGGAAAGACATTCAGTTTCCTAAATAATGGGCACTATAACTCCAATATGAAATCCATGATAGTTAGTCAAAACATCCTCAAATTCATGGATTGAAAATCCATGAAATAGATGACAAATCTATCATTGATTTTGAAGATCCAGACACATCACCTCCTCAAAGAAGTATCTACTCTTATAGCAAATCTCAAAATTCTAATCTAACTCCTCAGAGTCAGTCTATGTGACAATCGGTTCAATGCCCTGTCTTCGATCCATGCTTTCATTACTGCTCTCATGATATACCCAAGCATTTGTGTCCTCTCTGTTGGAATCCTCCACAACCTCTATGAGGTATTTATCCTATTCCTATAGATATTTGTGCTCATGGCCTTTCTAGTCAGTCTTGTCAGTTCTGTCTTTCACCTACAACGTATCCTCCTTAATCAGATACATCTGAATGCACTCATGTCCACTACTTTGAAATTGATACCAGCATAATGAAATATGATAATTGTCCTTATACATTTCCCACCGATACTGTTCAAATGATGTTTGCTAAACCTGTCAATTTTCCTGAACTAGACAGTTTGTTTGAAACTAATACTAAAATTCAAACGCCACAAGGTCTGCACCTTGTCCCAAGTACCTTACTCCATTTTCATGATTTTACACAATATGACCCTAGTGGTAAGTTCAAAATTGATCTTTGGGAACAACATGTCTCTACCTTAGGAGAATTTGATCTTCCCTTTGGCTCCAATTTTCTCAATCGGTCCAACCTCTATCACCACAAAGCTCTCCTTTTTCTTTGTGATTAGTAACTTCAAGCCAAGAAAGATGCTATTGATCATCAAAAACATCACGCTATTCAGTCTCAAAATTCTCATGATATCCTTGCTAAGCTTACCAAGCTTGAAAATATCATTTCCCAAACATATGATCACGAGATCTAACATTATGTCTTTGCATTATGTAAATATTTTGATACCTTTAAAGCACATGCTGAAGTATGGTGGGCGCAACAAAAGAAAGCCACTTCTGTTATTCAATCCCATAACACTACCATTAATCAACATGTCACTCTTATCTGTAATGCCCCACCAAGTAACCCTAAAGGAAGTTGTAATTAACGACTTAAGCAAACCAATTTTTTTTAATAAAGTGTAATTAACATACACATTCACTTACTAATTAACAACAACCTCTAAGGCTACAAGGTTGGGATTACTTAAACCCACACATACATCTTACATATAACCATATCATTAAATTAATTTAAGCAATAAGCATTTATACAACATACAAATACAAAATACAATAATGAGATAAACATCCATGATATAAATTCATTAATCTTAAACAATACTTACATCTCTCATTCCAAGAATGAGGCAATAGTAAAAATGTGTTACAATTACAAAATTTCACCTCATAAACATAAGAGGGATAAAATAACTTATACAAATAAAAATATTACAATGCTTGAATTTAAAACAAGAATCCACGAGCTGTCCAAATGGATGTCTCGCCACCAAGTACCAAAGATAATTAGGGACCCAATGGTGTATGGTGCATATTCCACCCAACCAAGTGGTACTCGGTGGCCCACCCCCCATGCTAGGAGATAGTAATAACGTAACATGGACAAATATCTACAACCTCTAACCAAAGGAAAACTCATACTGACACAACCAAACAAATGAATTAAACAAGTACAAATCACACATCATTGACATAGGTCACATTTCTTCTAGACATAAAATAGATCAAGTATGTTCAAAGAACCATTCACATAAAAAAATACCAACTGTTGTCCTAGACAGAGTGTCATCGCACAACTCATAATGAGTTACCCTCAGCGGATCTTCATAGGCTCCGATAATCCTGGTGACCTCTATCGACCCTCGACCCTCATACTTACTAATGCGGAATCAACTACCTCTCATATGGACAAGATAGATGACCTTGCCATTTTAGGCCTTCCCACTCACTCCAAGCCTAAACAAGAACTTGTGACTATGAGTGAGGCTAGAACTTATCTTTTTAGTGTGAAGTATTCCCCAAATTTTAGTACAATTTTAGTTATCACTTGATTAAACTACTTCCAAAGGTTACCCAATCTTACCTCTTATGGGCTCTGGCCCCTACTGGAAGCCACTCTTCTATTCAATATAACACAAACAATCTAACCACCAAGGGAATCACAAGTGCATACAACCTAGGCATCATAACCACTCCATCACAAGGAGGAAACAAATAATGAAACTCACTCCAAACAACTTGGAGGCAACAAAACACATAGTCCACTCCTTCCAAAGGAGGTACAAAACATACCCGTTCGTGGAAACCGAGTAAATACTGAAAAGACACCATGCATTATCCAAGGGAAAAAATATCTGGTTGACATAATGAATCGACAACCCCCATCCTCTAAGATCCTTTGGAAGACTTACAATATTGGACTAACACTTAATCCCATTTCCCAAACCACAACTTGAAGAAGAAGTTACAAAAAACATTCAAGTCATTAATCAAATCTAATATTTGGATTTCCTAAATCCATCCTCAATCAATAGGTAACATTAACAAAATCAAAGACACAATAACCGAGTTAACTCAAATATTCATATAACCCTATTACCTCTTTTATTATTGGAAGTCTAAAACAATTAAACTCACTTCCCTTTACGAAATACAAAGAATAAAACATTTAAGGCAATCACAAGGAAATTGCTATTTTTGGATATTCTAAATCCATATCCTTTACATACTCCATTCACAGTAATATAATTGCCCTAATAGAAAATAAATAAATAAAAGTAATTAATTGCCTCTTCAATATAATCAATTACTAAATTTACTTTTAAAAACAACACAAATCCATGCAAGTAAACCCTTTCCATTTTCTAACCAAATCCTATATCTCTTCAACTTTCCATTTAAAACATGTAATTTCTTTTATTTTTATCAATTATCCCTTACACCATCAATTTATCCGTGCATGCAAATCATTTCTTTTAAAACAAAAATTCATTCAATATTAAATTGCATGCACCCAATTATTCTCATTGATTAAATAAACATTTAATTATAAATATTTCTACCATGCAACATCACATATAATTATATATATATTTAATTATATATATCTCTAATATATATATTAAATATATACTATTGTTTATTTCATAGAAAACAAATTATTTTAATCAAAATTAAATATATAAAAGTATTACATATATATACAGTATATATATATATATATATATAATATATATTTTTATTAAAAATTACAACCCACATCTATTTTTATGCGGACGCCATTGTTTTGGGCGAAGATTAAAAAAATAATAAAAAAAACTAACATATTGGGGAGGGGTCGGCCACAGCCAAACCCCCACCCCACCACACACAGTTGGCGGCCTCCCCAAGGGGGTTGCATTGCCCCAAAGGCAACACTCCCTCCACTTAGTGGAGGGCATTGTCCTTGGGACAACCACACCCTCCTTAAGTTGGGGGCGGTGGGGTGTGCATAGCACCCCACCAAGATTCATACCATGTGCAGCGAGTATTTTATTCGCCTTTTTTTAATACAAATTTACAATTGCATTTCCCAGAAATGCGTCGACCATACGACAACGACAGTAAATTTCAATACAGTATTTTTTAAAAATAAAAATAAAATTGTATATATATATATATATATATATATATATAAACGGATTTAACATAATGAACAAATTGGGAAAATTTTGTGAAAACATTCACCTACAGGTGAAATTATGCAATTTTTGAGAGACAATCCAAAATTCACAGAGATTTAAAAACTAATTCTTTTAATCCATTTTCTCGAATTCATAAACAATAAAAGAATAAGAAAACTAAAAGGGATCTAAATTATAACAAAAGTTATCGAATCCTCTAGTTTTCTCCACTGCAATTTCTACAGAGGTTTTAGAAATAAATTTATTTTCTATAGTGAATTAAATCTTCTAAAACAAATCTAAATGTGTTGTTTTACCCATGAGTTTGATTTAATAAAGAAATAAACAATTTTCTCAAATAAACTAAATTCAATAGAGGTTTCCTAATTTCCCTAAAGAAATTTCACGGGAACAACAAAAGCTTTAAATTTATTTATTTAATTTCCTCCTAATAACAATTTAAAAAAAAAAAAAGATTTAACAACCAATTCTTTAATCACTACAATTTTGAAAGCAACAAAGAACGATACAAAAACCACAAAAGAAAACCTGAGTCAAGAAGCTCCAGGTAATGAAGATTTTGATGCAGAGCCTCCTCCAAAGCTTCCATAGCTTCTCTTCAAAGTACAGCGATTCCAATCAAGAAAATAATCCACAACCACAACAAAATTAATCAGAATTCTCTAATGTAAATCTACAGCGAAAATTTCTTCAAACAATCCTCTGTGTAATTTTTTTCAAAAATATCCTCTCACACCTAAAGAAGCTTTTTCCTCTCCAAAATTCTCTCCGTGAATCAATTTGCAACAAACTCTTTTTAATAAATTAAACTCTCACATTCTGGCATAATTGAAAATATCTTCAACAACCAAATCTAATATTGATTTCATTTAATAATTCCAAATAATAAATTAATTCCAAAAATTGAAAACTAATTTCCCAAATACAAATTTAATTCCAAGTTCTAATTTAATTCCCACTAATTGAAATAAAATTCCAAAATTAATTTTAATTATTTTCTTTCTTTTAATTTTCTTAACATAACATTTAATTAATTAATTTAATTATTTAATAACTAAATTCAACCCCATGGATTAAATTTAATTAATTAAATAAATTTAATTTAATTAATTAATTTAAACAATAACTTCTATCAACAATGTATAATTTTAATTAAATAACTATCAACATAATTTAATGCAATAATTCTAAATATTTATTTCCAAATCAAGAATCCCTTCAGAATTAAATAAGATTAAAGCAAGGCAATCAATGACTCAACACACACGACTGATGACACATTATGGCTAGGGTGTAGACTTGACACAAGTTACCTAGCTACTATCTCCTGTTCAACTTAACCATTGGATCGACATGCTCAGACCTGTGAAACCAAGTGGAGTCGATGTCATGTACTTGCAAACCTAAAAACACAGCAACCAACATCATATAATATAAACAACATAAAATACACACCGTGAAGAGGAAATCATGAAATCACAGGGCGCTGGCAAGCGAGTGATGCGAACCTGTTCCCTTCACCAATACAATCATTACAACTGACTCTTCCATAATACTTCAAATAATCTCATATGTAATCACGTGTTATATCCACTAACATCATTACACCAATTAAAGCATGTAAAATAAAGCATCAGATAAACCAAATCACATCACACAAAATAGTTCATCGCTCTATAAATAGCGATCAAATACACACACAAGATAAAGTATTCGAATATCCAGAAATATAAATCAAAGCAAAACAAGGACACATTGTCCAGTCCAAAAAGCAAAATGGAGGGGTGTTACATTATCCATCAGAAATAGAATTCATGCCAAGATACTATAATCCATAAACTTGATCAAGTTGATCAAGTTATCCTGAATGAATCCCACCAAATTCGGTCTTCTATTCCTTCACAAACACCTACCAAAGTACTTAATTTTCTTGCAAGTAGCACAAATTTCAAAATATATAGGTTGTTACTAAAGGTTTTCTTGATCCTAGAATGAAGGAACCTGAAACTATGAAAGAATAGGATCCTATGTTAGAACAATATAGAGTAAACAATATTAGATATTCGGACAAAGCAAAAGTCCACATGGCTAATGGCAACCCAGGACACTTTGGAAATCCCTTAGGACCATCCTGTTTATTTCCCAATCTTCAAAACTTTTGTGCTAAAACACCTCCATGGTCAAAATTTGAAAATTTTGACCCAATTGATAATTTGAAAAGCATAGAAGACATTAGGGTATGGATACAAAATTATATCAGCACTAGTACTGGAGTTTAAACTAGGGATGTAACCCTATAATCTCTTAATGCAATGCCTGGCCTTGCCCGACGAAATTGGGATCACCTTAATGCCTAGTATAGAGAAGACCTCCTAAACAATGACATTGATGTTGTTTGTAATCAACTAATCATCATTTTTGTTGGCAGCACATATGCCATAGAAATAATATGCTATAATATATTTATTACCAACAAATCTTGTGATATTGGATAGATAAATGAGTATTTTAAAGAACAATATTTCAACTTCTATTATAGCGGCCATGAATAGGATTTTGAGGTCATTTATTATAAGTTTTTTAAAAGTTTTCCTCAAGTTGAAGATTATTACCTAAAAAAGGTAATGGAAACTCTAGTCTACACTAGATGTGAGTTCAAAGAAATCTCCTTCCCACAATTGTGAAACTACACCACAAAGATTAATGAAGATGCTTGCCAAACATATTCAGACTGAAAAATGTCTTGAAAGATTAAACCACTTCAGTCAGCTTCTGTTCACAAGCAATTGAGTTCTAACTTTGGTTGTAATAACTATAAGCCAAAAAAGAAAATTTTCAAAAAGAAATATAAGTGTTTTGAATGCAATTTTCAAACTCCTAGGAGACACTTTTCAAAAGAAAGAAAGTTTTAGAGAAACTACAAGGTTTCTTCTATAGAAATCAATTCCATAAAAAGGAAAGAATTGGAAACCCACTTGCTATATTTGTAAGGGTGATCATTATGCCAAAAAATGCCCTACAAGAAATAGTAAGAAAGGTAAAACTAAAGTTCAAGAAGTCAAAGAGTTAGGCATTGAAAATGAATCTGAATATAAATTCATTGATGACTATCGAAGTCAAAATGATGATATACCTCTCTTTGATTCAAAAGAAGGAGAATGTCCTGAAAATGAAGCATTAGACCAGGACTATAGTTATGATAGTCCCACTATTCAGATGCATCATCTGAAGTATCATTCTTATGTAGAATGATGAAGGGTCAACCATATTTTAAGTCATCTTCTCAAACATTAGCTAGTGTCAAAAAGGATATTAAGAAAATTTAAGAACAAAAATCTATGACGATGATGCAAGAAACCTAGAAAAAGCAACAAAAATAATTGCATAATTTATATCTTCTAAAAAGAGAATTGGAGAAAAAAACAGTCAAGGCTCCTATTTCACTTGTTCACAATCAACAAAGAAGACAACTTTTACAAAATTCAAAATCCACACCTAGGCCTATCCCTACATCTCCAATACCTCCTATTGGATATTTAGCCCATAAAACCTGACAACATCAAAGGATTGGCGATATCATATTTCCATCTCTATGGCTACATGTCATTCTCATATCTACCACCATAAGGTGATCCCTGTCATTGTCCTTGTAAAATCCACTCATCCTCAATCACTTCAAAAAATAAATACTTGCATATAAATATAGACAAATTGTTGAGCATAAGTTGACACAAACTAAAAAGTTTTAACTAAATATTATCTTAAACAAAATATGATGCAAGGTTAAGAATCACTACTTAGAATTATATGTGACCACTGAAAAAGATATAAATTTGATCTCAATCGCCCTTCCACAACAACTTTATTCTCCAAAAACCTTAAACATATAAACTAGTGAATTGTTAAGAAAAACAATCTTCAAGAGATATTTTAAACTAAAAAATGGTGGATTTATTGTCATTGTAACCTCGTCGTGCTCCAAAATTGAGTGCAATAGACCTACATATAAGTATAGACAAATTGTTGAGCATAAGCAACATGAACTACACAGTTTTAACTGAACATTCTCTCAAACCAAATATGATGCAAGATTAAGAATCACTATTTATAATTCTATCATAGATGTCACATTATAAATTATATGTGACCACTGCAAAAGATATAACTATTGATCTCAATCACACTTCCACAACAACTTTATTCTCCAAAAAACCTAAACATATAAACAATTGAATTGTTAAGAAAAAAAATCTTGTAGACCTATTTTAAACTAAAAAATGGTGAATTTATTATCATTGTAACCTCGTCATGCTCAAAACTTGAGTGTAATAGACCTACATATAAATATAGATAAATTGTTGAGCATAACCAACATGAGCTACAAAATTTTAACTCAATAATATCTTTAACCAAATATGATGCAAGATTAAGAATCACTACTTTGAATTATATGTAGATGCATTACCATCATAACCTCATCATAATCATAACACAATGGCAGATGTATTAATCCGAATCGCTTAAAAAATATACCTTTGTTCTCCAAAAAACCTACATTTTTATATACTATTTAATTGTTATATTTAATTTTAATTTACTTTTAAACCAATCCATAGAAAAAACATGAATATAACTAAGATGAACAATATCATACCTGTCTCATACAAAAAATAGATCCACTACTCAAGTGTTCCTAAGGGGTCATCTCTTATCTTCAAGGTTTCCAATATTACTTCAAGATCAACATTAGCAATTGTCCATAGTTATTTTGTTCTTGGTTTTGCATGATCCTTCAATTACTTAACATTTACTTATACAACTAGGTGCGAATACATGAGTATGGTTTTGTGCTTCTCAAATCCCTCAAATGAAGGAATGTCATTCTTTCTAATCATATATGTTCACAACCAAGTTCCAACAATAAAAATTAATCTTGTAGGATATGTGAACTCATCATCATCTGTCACAAGTTGTGTTATCTTTATTTTCCTTGAACATATCATTCCAACCAATATTTTGATCTCTCTTCATTCCCTTGTGGTGCAACAATTTCATAAACATGTCCTAGGTATACAAGGTTTGAAATATGGTCATAGTAAAATAAAATTTCCATTTCATTGAGTAAATATGAATGAGTTTCATATAAAAAGGGTTAGATATTATGGAATCCATGTATCTACCCACTCACTTAACTCACAATTATCCCACTCACATTTAATACAACTTTGACAAAAACAATCTAAATCTTGTGTCCAAATAGTCCATGTACTTGCAACTGAGCTTCAAAATGAATGCATATTTGATGATTTCTTAATTTTATAACAATCCAATCTCTCTCCCACTTTCCCTTCATTAACCAATTAGAAGAACCTACACACTTCTGAATCAAGTGCCCCTCCTTGTGACAATGCATAGTTACACCACTTAACAATTGAACTTGCATCAACAAATGCAACACCACCTCTAATATTTAGTTGTTCTTTGAGTATAGCCCTCTTTACACACGCACCTACTTCATCATGCTCCCCTTTTCCCCTTTTCCATGACCAACTTCAAAAAAATCCAAATATGAGGTATACCCCTCTCTGCATGCATTCTACTCAACCAATAAAATATATGAGCATTCTTGAATTGACTGGTGCAATTATCTGACCAAATGAGATGTTGAACCATTTTGATATATTTTTCTTGCAAGAACTCTTTTTTTTAAAAACAATATTGTACATACTCTGATGAATGAGATCGATCATCACTCATGTAAAAATGGTACTCCCTAACTATCTTCTTGTTCTCTTTTGTACTATTAGGGGCATGTCTGTATGTGATATGAACAAAAATAGCAATTTGAATTGAATTGTATTATTCAAATTGGACTTTTTTTTGTGGTTGCAATGTGTAGTTTTATGTGAAATCAACTACATAGATAATAGTTCCAATCAAGAAAAATCCTTACACATCTTGAATTGTTGGTCTAACCATGCAGATTTGTGGTTGTGTCTTGCATACATGTAATTTTTTTTTTTTTTAAATCTGAAATAAAATCAGCAATACTTACCTCTCTTGTAACCAACTCACATCTACAACCTTCACCTCCACTTTTTGTATTGTATTTCACTATCTCAAATCTCTTTTTCTCAGCCATTTTATTTCCAAAATCATGATCACTACCCTCATGAATACATGATATAAAATTTGATAACCCAGTACATTGCAAGAACCTTTCATTTAAACAATCATTTTTATAGAAAAAGAAACCATCATCTCTAGCACATAAAAAGAAATCTAATAAGTCCCTCGATGTCCTTGGTAGTTTTGTTGCAGCATAATCGTATAGCATTACATTAGTATGCAAAGTAGAATGAATATTGCATAATAGTTCATGATACATAGAAAAATCCACATGGTATTTGCAACAACATGCATTAAATTTTTTAAGAGGTGCACAATAAAATAACTTACAAGATTCAAATGCCCATTGTGAGATTTTCAAATTTGGATGTGTTTCACAAAATAGTTTGTACAATTCTATTTGGCTATGTTCTAAGAAATGTTTAGGATGTGGTGTGCAGTCTTGATCACCAATTTTTAATTTTAAAACATATTTTATGTTCAATGATACACTAGAGTTAGAGTGCCAAAATTGTTGAATTTCATCCTCTGTGATATTAGTTAGCTTCTTATCAACTCATTGAAGCCTTCCACAAAAATCCCAAGTATCATTTTGAAGAGGACTATCTAGTCTTGATCTTATTGCTAGTGCTTTTGACAATGTTTTATGATTTAGCCTTAATTGTACACATTATGATTCAATAATCAAGATTTAATTAATTGATTCCTTACTAAATAGTTTGTTATTACTTTACAATCAACTCTCTTATCTCTTTCCTCACTACTCTTTCCAATAGAGTTGAGTGCATTCAAACTATTTTTAACAATAATGTTATTTTGATCAGAATTTTTGTTTACACAAATCTTTAATTTCTTTAGTAATGGTATCATTTTGTATGTCTTTAGCAATTGTACAAAAAGTTGACATTGTTTGGTTACTATCTTATTGGAAAAGTATTGATTAAAAATTTGGGTAGCTCACAACTGAATGGTTCATGATGACCTTTTCCCTTCATGTTTATCTATTATGTTCTCAACTATTCCAACTAACAATTTTGGGGTTCTTGAATGTGTTACATTTTTATTGGAGTCATTAAAAATAGATGGATTTAGGATTTCATTTTATTCTTCACAAAGGTCCTCTCTTCTTATGTAATTTGGAGAAGCATTGACCTTCATTGTTTTGTGTCTTACCAATTTAATTAATGCTATGATCAAGTGGATTATGGAGTATCTTTTCAATTTCAAGGGCTATATATCCATATTCATCAAGAAAATTTTCACATATTTCTTCTTCTTTGTCTATGATGTTACTCTTATCTATAGGTATTGTGGATCCAACTCTAATGCCTAATTAATCTGGTGATATTGGGTATAGACACAACTCAGATGACTTAAGGATCCCTAACTAAGTAGTTCATCATTCACAAGAGGGATACATTAAATCATCAACCAAGGAGTTGTATAACTTTAGATAGTGTTGGAAAAGTATGTGCATTCACAGTTTATGGACATCCTACATTGATTGAGTATAGGCGAATAAACATATGCAAATACAATAAAATATTGAAATCAGAATAGACTACATAATCTAAATCATGAATTATAACACATTCATTCATAATCATATAATTGAAAAACTACCAATTGAGTTTGAACAATGCATCATATAATCTAAAAACTTAAATTAAGGTGGTTCAGTAGAACCTCAAGTGGCCCTTGCTTGAGTTTCTACTTCCACAAGATTTATCAAACACTTTCTTACTCAAAAAATAATATTATCAAATCAATTATCTTGTATTGCATTCTAAAAATAGAACTATTTCACAAAATCTAATAGGAAATTTGTTGAAGATATTTTCTCAATAATACACATTATATATTCATAATATGATTGCTACTAATAGTGCTACCAGATATCTTCCTCAATAGAGGATCCTACTATATAGTGTCCGTGAGGGAGTCCCACTATTCATGAACCAAAAATAAACTATAAAACAAATGTCAACTCATCCTCAAGAATAGGAAGAGGACTAAGTTTTGAAACATAAAATAAAAACTACTTGAAATAGGAGTAGAGAGATCAAACACAAATTCTATGTCCAACAAACTTAACCACTTATAACATCAAAAACATGCCCAATAGAACAATTCTATCATAACTCAGTCCTGATGAAATCAGATTCCTTCTTCTCTTGGTTGTCTTATTGGTAGGTAAGAGTAATATTAGGTGACTCATAGACTGATCAATAAATGATCACCTCCATTTTCCTTTGAAATTTTCAAGTCCCAGTTAGTTGAAATCTTCTTTGTAATGGTCTGCAGTCCTTATGTCAACAACTGAGAAGCCCATTGTTGTGGGTTGATAGTTGTCTCTACTGCAAATATTAGTCTTATTCTCTAAGGTATTTGTTGATGCCAAAAAATGACAAGGTAACAACCCTTTGTGGGAAACTCAGTGAAAGGGGGGACCTATTGCGCTAAACTGAGTAACCTCCATATTTTAAAGAAGTTGGCTTCTACTATAACTAGAGTTTTGAATGGGAAAAGGAAGAAGATATAAAAATAAAAGATCTAAATAGGGCGATGCACCATGATTTAGATGTAAGGCACGATAGATCTATCTTGTAGATGCATTCTAAGGGCCCATTCAACAATCTACTATGTCTCAGAATGATATAAAATAAAGATAGAAGTCTAAATGATTCACTCGACAACATAAAATAATATTCATGCACATTTACTAAAAAGAGGAGTCAAAGACATGATCTAAACCAACAAAATTGCATTAAATTTATAGAAGTTCTACAAATGAAACATTTTGTACTGTGATGACACAGTAAAACTTTATCAAAAATCTTTAAGAAAACAGAAAGGTTGAACAATGGCATATTCTGTAAGTCTTTACAATGATCTAAAAGCGGTAAAGGCCTGGTTCTTTTACCAATTTTTCCTATCAATATTTGAACCCTTGCTTTGAAAGAAGAAGCAGTATTTATAATGAAAACCCAGCTCCCTGAACCAGTAACAGAAAAGATCCTTCGATCATGGGCAATGATGTATTAGCAATGATTTCCCCTTGCTGTTGTAATCGAAAAGATTTGATCCATGGACGAGGATGCCTTAGAGCCGAATGTATCCGCTATGAATGATGGCAATGGTATCAACATACTAGAGCATTGAAACGTGCTATCCAATCATGGCTGCAGTTACAAAACATGGCAGCTGGTGTGAGGTTTTCGCTTGCTTAATTCTCCCTCGTGATGAAGCCTTTTAGAAGATCATGTGGCAAGCGGTCAGGGACGAAGTTCTTCCTTCCCCTTATGCGATGAAAAACTTGCACTATGAAAAAATAGGGAGGTCTCCAAGAATATTGTGTTGAAGGTGGGGGCTGCCAAGAAATATGTGCAACTGATGCTACATGGCATGCGATTGGGGCCTAAAAGGAGAACAATGGAAAGAGGCACTAAATATTGTGAACTGGTGACATGTGGAAGCATGGTGGCGGCTTTTGAAAAGTGAGAGAAGGAAACCTTGCAAGGAGTGCTTGACAGACAAGTGGCGACATTCACATAAAGCCTTTATGAAAGGAGCCTGATATTTCCTTTTAAAAGGAGGGCATTGCCAGTACTTAAGAAAAAATAAAATAACCCAAAGGGAGCTTACGATTTTACATTCACAACTTTTGGTGACTTATCAGGGGTGTTTCACCTGTTGAACGAGGAATGCAAAAATATTCTGGTTTGTAGAATAGAGCCTTATCCATTGGGTGGCACGATCAAAGCTTAGAGAGGGCAGTCTATAGAGGTAGCGATTCAACCTTAGATGGAGTCAATATGTGACGCTGAATTTCTTGTGCTCCATGCAGATCAATCACTTTTTTGTAAGGCAACATCGACGATGTACCGACCCAAGACTCAAGTTGAAAAAGGAGCCATGCAATTGGATGAGTGACGCTCTCAATATCTCTTGCAACAAGGGGCTAGCTGAAACTCTGAAAGGTAGACACATCCCGTTGCTTCTCCTCGATCTTTTCTGCAATATGCTCCACCGTGGCCACTGATTCATCTTCAAGGAACGAAGATGGTAATCCCATCTAAGTTAGGTGAGAGAACCTGATCTACATGCTATTCATGGCCTGATATGATTTGGTGGCACACTCACTGGCATGAAGGATAGCTGTGTGGAAATGGATGAACTTGTTAGCTATTTTCTTAATGACCTTTCGATCTTCAATCCTTGCACTTGCCAAGACTTCATCTGGGACCATATATAGCCTATCCAATAATCTCTTGGCTTTTAGAACTCTCTCTGTGATATATTATGGGAATTGTTTGATCGCTTCAAGAACCCATCTACCCAAGCCTATTGCCTCCGCCATAAATTGGAGAGTTGGCTGTAGAGTTAGGCAAAAATCCTTCACTCTTTCCTAGTATGAAACATATAATTGTTGGGCTATCTGAAGAAGGTCTGATTGATTGACTAGAGGTAAGACATAGTTCTTCAATTTGATAGTATCCTCATTCCTTTGCTTTATATCATGCGTAAGCTCCACCACCTTTTGGTTTGTTGTGGTAAGTTTTCCCTATAGGCTCCATGATTTTGTGACCCAACTAGCCTCAAATCATTCCTTATTTTCTGCTTCCTCTTCCAAGGAAGAATTTACCTCTGCAATCTCATTCTCTAATTGGGCCCAGTGGATATTGAAATCCTAATCTTTTTAGTGCATTTTTTGCTCTAGTTGAGCATGCTAGCGATGAAACTCCTCATCCTTTTGTCGCACCTCCTAGCCCAACCTTGCCAACTAGTCTTGATATTCTTGGTTCTTCTATTGCAGCTCAACGACCAAGATAGGGTCAAGGGATTGAAACTTTGCAAGTTCCTCTAGAATATTTTCTTTCTCCACCGCCTTTTGTTGGGATAAGCGCTTAAATTCAACATCCCTAGATTTTTCCTTGGTGAGCAAGACCTCAACTCTATCCTTTATTCTTTTCAACTCCTCTTCCCTTTTCTTTAGTTGGTGACCAGGCTTAAGAAATCGGTGACCACTACATTTCCTCCATGAGCTCCACCTTGTCTTGAGGTTGGGCTATGCTTAAATCGAGACCCATGACATACATGTTGTAGTCATCTGGCTGCATTTCTTCTTGTGGCTTGCTGATAGTTGGGTACATAGTTGCAAAATGTAGCAACTGCTGAGCCTCATTAAAAATAGTTTGTGCCTTTGGCTCCTTTGACCTCTTAGCATTTTTAGCCTTTTTCCTTTGGGCTCTCATTGCTCATGCTTTCTTAGTTTTGTCGCCTTTTGATAAGAATTCAGAGGGTGACTTGATGAGTCTGCTTGCAAAAGGTGCATTGGGAGGAAGGGAAAAAGGGAATGAAAGGGTGGCAGTCTCAGGAGACTTCTTGTTTGGAACACTAACTATTTGAGGTGAGAAAGGAGGGATACTCCAATACCTGAACTGTGGACTAGTAGGAGGACTCAAAGGAAGTGAAGTTGTGGCAGTTTCCATTTGCTGGGAAGAGTGAATCGGTTCCAACATTGTGGTGGTAGGAGATGTATCGATGAAGGTAGCAGAGGAAGAGTGTGATATGCTTTGGGATACATAATGGGCCAAGGAAAATGGTGTAAGGGTCCACAGAGGAGTAAGAGTGAATGGGGTTGCATGAGAAAATTATGTGAAACCCCCTGCGATCATTGAAGTAGAGGCCAAAATACCTTAGTCAACACATGAAATGAGAGGTGTTGTGAACATAATAGGGGCAACTAAGGTTTGTAAAACAAGAAAAGAGGGAGTGAAAGATACCTATGGTATGGATGATTGAAATCCTTGACCTATTGCTAGCTCTTTTCTTGCCTCAGGGTCCTACGAACACCCTCCAAAGGATGCCTCAGTTCACTGCTTCTTTGTTGGTGGCGAGTTGTCTACCGTTATGGTTTCAGATTGTTGCGGTTGGGTAGCCTTGCCCCTCCTTGCAGTCTAAGTGTGAGTTAATGAAGACCTCACACATGATATGTTAACCCATACATTAGAGGAGACCTTGCTAGGTTGTTTCACGACTTTTCCCTTTTGCTCCGCCGAGGCTTTCTATACTTTTGTGTTTGGTTCCGCTCCTTCATCTGACTATGATTCAACCTCTTCCAAACTAGAGTCTTTCTCATCACTCTCATCATAATCTGGATGCTCGTTGTTCCACAATTTTTCAAAATTGTCATCCATCTCCTTGGTATCATAAGGGGCCTCGGTGCGCTGAGTCTCTTGACGATATATCCATAAATCATTAACCTTTTCTTCCTTCCAGTTGTAGTTTTTTATTAGATTGTTGTAGAGAGTAGTCCCCATCCGCTTGGTATTATCATATTGCCCAATTGGGTAGTAGAATTTGAGCCAGGGAGGCTGACCACCTTTGGTAGGGATATAAGCTAGGTCACCTATAAATTCATCTACATCCGACATCGGATTCTGACACTTCTCCCAGTAAGGTCGGGGATAGTGTGTTACTTTGACATATTTATTTGGAAAGTCATCATCGGGGTTGTAATTCCACTTATCACAAATCCATACCAACCCCAGATGAGCCAAATTTTCTAGTGAGTAGTGAGAATTCCTCTTGGCCATGATTATAGTTTTGAAGCTCATTGGGCAACTAAAAAATCCCTTCTTCTTTACTTTTCCGCTGCAAAAGGTGATGTCGATAATTGATACATGGCAGAATACTTCAAGTGCCAATATCCGATCTATAAGACATGACGAAAGTTGGAAGAGATCTCTGGTGAAGCCGTGCAATCAGATGAACGTGAAGTCTTCCCCTAGAAACTAGTCATACCTTGGAGTGAAGTTCTGCATGAACTCAATTTGGTGTGAGTTGAACCATAATAAAGTGTTGTCTCCTCTTAAATCCTAAAAAATTGGATATAAGAAATAATCCAAAAATGCATAATAATAAAATTTTACGGAGAGAAGGGGAGTCCACGTGGAAACCGACTTCCTCCTCTAGTTTTCATAAAAAATGGAGAGCCCTAGACGCTTCTAGAAGAAGTCGGGATTCTGATGCAAGAACATGTGAGCAAGAAAAGACGAGAACCTAAACCTCCATTGAAGTTGGTATTCCTCTATCTGGCTGAGCATCTCTTGAATGATAAATTCAGTGAAATTGAACCAGAAAAGAGAATGCTACTTGCATAATTGAAAACCCAAACCTAGTCAAAAATCCTAGACCTCTTTGTCGGTGTCCAGGCTGCAAACAAACACCATCATTGAGAAGGCATACTTTATATCATATTTGAAGCTCTTATGTGTCGTTGGGATCTACATTGGCCTTTTACAAGCTTCTTTGGGTCTTTGAGTCTCCACATTATAAAAATTCATCACAAGGTCTCTGGTCCTCCAATAGGTCTCCCTTTTCGTTGGAGTGAATGACTCCATTTGAGGCACTTTGGAGATTTTCTCCAAGATATAAAGCATATTCCAGATAGCTTCCTCATAGAAAACCACACTCGCTTCTCGGACCTCAATGGTGTTGGTATTTGGGTTGAAGTGTTTGATGGCCTCATTGACCTCCCTAAGTGTCTTATAGTTCCTTGCAAGAATGGGGTCATGAATATTATCCCATTCTTCTTTAATTCATTTCTTATCTTTGTGAGGGCTCCTCTTTTCTACAACCCACATATTCACCCATGTTGGATTTTTTGGCTTTCTAGGTGAAGCATAAGAGACATCCTTAAAGATGTAGGCGGTTGGTGTTGTGTGCGTGATATTAAATAAAATTTGGGCCCCTCCTTGCATCTCTTCTTGTGAACTTTGAGAAATTTCCATCCTTTATAGACCTTCTACCCATAAAGCACACTGAAGTGGTATGAATGGAACCCAAAACATAATGCAAAGCTCTGAATTCAAAACAAGATAGCCTCCTGTTTCAGGTTTAATCCACACTAGAGTAGTGAATTCTCCGCAATTACATCTACGTTCATCTCCCTTGCTGTTAGATGCACCACACTTGGTCCTCTTAAAAATTATGTTCTTGTAAGTCCCTTTGCATTCTCAAGAATTTTTATGCTCTGTCTAGTTTTTTGCATGCAACACTTAGCTTTTTCTTTGATTTCTTGCCCAAAAACGATAGACAACGGTTGCCTTTCTGCATTTAATTTGACATGTATTGGTAGCTGCTCCGTCCATGCGAAATTAACTACTTGCTTCTTTTGAAAATATAATAATTCATAATTACGTTAGCGATAACATCACTTCGGCACGATTTTTCATGGGAAATTGAGTGCCAGTGAAATTTCGGCCATCTCCTCGCCTGCCTTAGCAATTAATATCTCACAAAGCATAATAAATCTGAAATATTAATGAGTACTTTGAAAATATTTGTGTTCATCCTTGGAGCTTGAAACTGCCTACATCATGCTACCTAGCTTTTGTCTGTATGAGCCATCATTTGGAACTTCCATTAGTTTTCACTAATCAATTACCGCTCCTTAATCTTGCACACAACAATTTGTACCTACGAATGCAACTGGGTTGGAATATCGAGCTTTCCTTTTGGTGGGATTTGAGTTAAACTCGATTATCACCATGCTTTGTATGCAGGCTACCTCAGATATTTCTATAAAAGGGATCTTAGTATAGTAATGGGATCACACTTAGTGATTAGCAACAATAGCATTGGGAAATTAGATAGTATTATTGCTTAGGTAGTAGTAGGCTTTAAATTTGCATAACACTAGACTTAGGTGTTTTGAGCAGAGGCTGACACAATGAATACTCCAACTAGGCTAGTCTGCCACAAGTCTCAAACAAATTTTCTGGGAGAGATCTCCAATAGGCGCCTAAAATATATGACCAAAAACAAACACTCAATGGCTATTATAGCCATGAAATGGGTTTTAAGAAGGGATATCATTGAGTATGAAGATAAATATTAGGTGAACACTGATATATGCTCCCATTTTGTTGCCTATCTACTTGACATTCAGGCTCCAAAAGCCATGACACTTCACTTGATACTCTAGAGTTTTTTGAAGAGGTACCTTAGAGGCCTTGGTGAAGCAGTGAACAATGTGGTGTATGGCCTGGGCCTTCTAGTTGTGAGCGACCTGCAAAGGCATATCAAAGAAGATGAGGTGGTACCATGGGTGCCATTTCTAAGTGGGTTCTGACTCCATTCACTTGTTGAGCACCGACCCGTGCATGCCACTTTTTTTTGCACTACTTTAATGTAGTGCTATTCTATGACGTGGATTGGTATACTGACTTCAGGAACCTTGTGTTCCCTTTGCTGCTCCGGGTCCCATCACTGCTAGTGATAACCCTCCTATTGTGCCTAACAATGTTCTTGTTGATGGAGAAAGTTCTCATGCTAATGAAGAGAACACTCATGTTCCAACAAGTTGAAGATTAACACACCTTTTTCCCTTTTGTAGATATCTATCTGAAAGAGGGCTTGTGTATATATAAGGAAGCCGTACATGTAGTCATACTTTTGAGCACATGGCCAAAGAGCCATTTTGTCAATGTTTCTATCAAAGTATATATATAACGAATATACTTTCTTATCTTCAACTCTTTGTCTTCATTCTCGTGCTCCCTGCAACCTTTATGAATTCCTCGCATATGAACTTAATTTCTGAAATATGAGTAGTATATTCTTTCTTTGTTCTTGTAATAATGGGTCTCATGAATTTTATTGCTTCCTATATCTGTGAAATTGTTGGAAAGAACCAACCAAAAAAATATGAAAGTGAAAATAATTACATTATTCACATATTTACACCTACATGAAATGATTCTAGCTTAATTGAACAATTTTAAATGAATCCCATTAACCAGGATTCCTAGTGGCTCTTGTTCCATATTCTCTAATTCGAATCCATTATTTTGTTTGCACTAAATTATTTTGAAAGGGCCTTCCCATAATTTGTCAAAATTTCCATTCTAGCCAAGCTTTGCGACTCTTTCATTGAACTTTAGTACGAGGCCTCCACATTTTAGACCTTGGTCTGAAGCTTTCTTGTTGAACCACCTCTTAACCACCTACTGGCGGTTAGTCATGGCTATTAAGGATTTCTCCCTTTTTTCTTTGTACCTCCAACAATTTAGCCAACCGAACTTCCATAGCTTTGTTCTCTTCAATCTCTAGAGACTTGAGTAGCTGTAACACATGTATCTCTATAGATATTGGTAACAATGCCTCTTTCCCATACACTAGATCGTATGGTGAAGTCTTCAAGGCTTGCTTAGGAGTTACGTGATCCACCCATAATGTTGTCTAGAGATTCTTATGGCATTCCTTCTCATGATCGGACCCGATCCTTTTAATGAGTCAGACCAAATTCTTGTTAGTTGACTCAACCAAGCTGTTTCCTTGCGAGTAATAGTTTGAGGATTTTTTCAAGAAAATTTCATGTTCTAATGCGAAATGACATACCTTGAAACCTAAGAAATATTTGACATTGTCCGAGATGATAGTCTTTGGCGCATTGAATCTTGTTACTTGCCCCTCAAGAAAATCCATAATTTCCGCCTCTATTGCATTTTTCAGGGGTAGGGCTTCGGTCCACCTTGTGAATTAGTCTATGACTATAAGGATCCACTTATGAACAACACTGGAGGTAGGGTTGATCATCTTGATGAAATCTAGCCCCCATTGCACAAATGGTTCTTCCGCTACTATCGGATTGAGAGGCATGGTGAAATTGTTTCTTCTCCCTGCGTA
Source organism: Sequoiadendron giganteum (assembly GCA_007115665.2). NCBI lineage: Eukaryota > Viridiplantae > Streptophyta > Pinopsida > Cupressales > Cupressaceae > Sequoiadendron > Sequoiadendron giganteum. The sequence continues at coordinate 933,240,822 of CM021100.1, forward strand.
GAATTGGAATTCTTTGCAGGATTTTATCATTTTGTAGGATTCGTTGAATAATGTAGGCCAAAAGTACCCAGTGCACAAAATTTTAATGGTGGTGGTATTTGCAGAGAAGTGTCCACATTCCAGGCTGCTATGGAAGGTGGTGAGAATTTTTGTTGGTTGCTCCGTGGTGACGCATCATAGTAAAACACCGTTGAAATTCCTCTTAAAGAGGATCCCTTAAATAAGTGAGTACCCACTATTTTGCAGTTGGTAGAATCTTCTTCTTTGAGACAAGAGTCTTGATGGATACTTGTCGGTGTGCATGAATCTTACCTTATCAGCTAGCCAACAACCTTTAGGTTTAGACTCATTTGTTAGGACTATCTCCGCTTGCTCTTCCTTACTTTCTATTTCTTCATTGTGCACCAAATATTCGCACAACCCTCTTCCTTTGAAAATACTCGTAGGCTTGACCTCAATGTCATATTCTAGGATCTTAGTGATCTAGTTGGCCCTTTTTTCGGTGATTTCTCCTTCCATGATGTACTCACACACACTAGAATGTGTGACATAAATGATCACCTTAGTACAAGCTATAAGATGTTGGAACTTCTTGAGTCCCTTTAAAATTGTGAAATTTTTCCTTTCAACGAAGTTATAGTTCGTCTCATACTCCTTCAAGGTTTGGGAATGGAATGCTATAGGATTTTGTCCCTTTCCTTCATCATCCTTTTGAATCAAAACAATGGCGATGCTTGTCTTGCTCCTAAAAACATACATTATGAAGTCTTTTGACAAGTCCAGATTTGCCAACACGAGAATTGAAGAAATAACATCCTTCACCCTCTTGAGGGCTTCTCTTGCTTCTTTTGTCCATTTGAACAATTGGTCCTTTTTTATCATCAGGGTGATTGGTCTAATTATTCTTGCAAAATCAGAAATAAAATTTCTTACAAAGTTAACCTTCCCTAAAAAGTATTGGACTCCTTTCATGTTTACTGGAAGAGGAAGTTCTCTGATTTTTTATACCCTTTTAGGATCAATAGCGATTCCTTCTTGGGACACTACATGCCCCAACAATTTGCCTTGTGGTACTCCGAAAACACATTTTTTCGGGTTCAGGGATACCCCAAATTCTTGGTATTTTTTGAAAACCATTTCTAGACGATCAAAATGGTCATCTTTAGATTTGTAAAATATGGCCAGATCATCTAAATAGATGAGGATGATTTTGTTGATCAGTTCGCTGAAGGTGATGTCCATTACCCACTAGAAAGTAGCTCCCACATTTGACAAGTCGAAAGGCATTTTGGCATATGAAAATTTTCCCCACTTGGTGGTGAACGTGGTCTTGTGTTGATCTTGTTCTTTAACCCGAACGTGATTGTAGCCCGAGAAACCATCTAACAGAGAAAACATCTCTGAACCTACCAAATTCTGGAAGATTGATTCCATGGAAGGAAGTGGGTAATGGAATTTTAGTGATGCCCTGTTTAGGTCACATAAGTCAACACAGAGATAATGTATCCATTTTTCTTTTGGGATGGAATGAAGTTAGATACCCAAATACTGTGCTTGATTGGAAAGACAATCTTGGACTGGATCAACTTCTCTAGCTCTTGTGCCATTAAGGCTTCAATCTTGGGATTGACATGCCTCTATTTTTGTCGGATAGGTTTAACACCCTCCATTAGTTCAATGGTGTGTTGGATTATGTCAGGATTATACCCCTTGAGGTCATCATAAGACCAGGCCACAACCCCTTCATATTTTTCACAGAAGTGTATAAGCCTATCTTTATCACACTACGAGATTTCTTTCCCGACCTTTAGTTTTCTTTTGTTCCTGACCTCAAGGTCGGCATTGTCTGCCTAGTTTGCTACAAATTTCTTGCTATCATTCCTTGAGTCTTCATAGTTAAATAGATTTTTGAGAGTGACCAACCCTTTCAGAAGCTTGTTTGATTTCAACTGGATGATTTTTCCTTCGTACGCTTCTTCAAATTTTGGGTGAAATTGATCGACAAACTCTCCTGACTATTGAATAGACGAGGCGACGTGTTCATATCTTTCAAATACTTTCCAACTCTGATCATTATCAAGAATGGAGGGTTGGATGATTACTCACATAGATTATACATTCTTAATCAAGTCAGAGATAGGATCGAATTGAGATCCTATCGTTGCCATGCGATCCGCATCTGAATTTTGCTTGCTTTACACTGCGTGGATGTTAAAAGCTTAGAAACCTTCGATGAGGTCACATACCCTATGTCTATAAGACCACATATAGACATTTTTTGCAATGGAGATGTTTATGACTTGATTGATTACGAGTTCAGAATCTATGAACACAACTAAATTTTTGATACCCATGCGCTCCATGAGGCTTAGTCCTTGCACAAGACCCTCATATTCAACTTTATTATTTGAGAAAATAAACTAGAAGGGAAAATAATTGGAGATCTTCTCATTGGATAGAGACGTTAGGCATATCCCGACACTAGTGCCAACCTTGCATCTCACACTGTCAAAGTGCAATGTCCAGAGCTCTGAGGCTTGTTCGGCCATGGAGTCCTTCAATACCCTCAAGAACTCTTGATCCTCATCATAGATGACATAGGTGCCCAAACCTGTAGCATGATAATTTCTGAAAGGATTAGCACCTACATAATTGGTTAAGAAGACTTCTTCTCAATCATCTTTGTCTTTGGTCACCTGCTCATCTCCTAGTAGATTTCTATCACTGGATTCTTCTTTGATGACAAAGGTATGAGTGTATTCGAAGTTGATCATGGCTTCATTCGCTACATGTTTTGCATGTAGAGGTTCTGATATTATCTTAATTTTAGCCTCATTCTTAGTTCTAAGAATTAGGTGGAACTAATCCAAAGAAAGGTATCCGCTTATCTTTGAGGTGAATTCTCGGGATAGGCAAAGGCCGAACATGGGAGAGACATCAATGATCACTATGTCTTGCGAAACCGTGATGCTAGGAAAGGAAAACAAAGTTAAGGGGAGGTATTTAATGAGGCCTACAATTTCAATCTTGTTCCCATCCAGTTGCATAACTCCCCTCTTTAAGGGCTCATAGCTAAGGCCTAAAGCTTCAACTATTTGCTTGGGCATGACTGCGGTGTCGGAACTGGAGTTTATCATGGAGTTGTGTAACAATTTCTTCCCTATAATTAGAGTCAAGAAAAAGGGTTTAGGTTTTGGTTTCTCCTCTTTTGCTTCGGGTGAAGCCTCCTTTGCAAAATTCATAAGTTTGGTTGGAGGCGATGAGTCAATAACATTTTTGGAAGCTTGTCCTATTAACTGCACAACCATATCTTTCTGCAAGGCCTTCTATAGTATTGAATTTTTCTCTGGAATGGCTAAGATATCCCAAAGGGATACTTTAGTGGAAGATTTCTTCAATTGTTCCACCATGTTGAATGGTGGTGAAATTGAAGGATTCTATTCTTTGGATTTGGTGATTATAATCTCCTTGCACAACTGTGACTATGGAGCAACTGTGGCAGGGCCAGGGGGTTGGTCTAAGACATTTCTGGGCTACAAAGTGACCGGTTTTCCTGTGAACCTCCTCTTCGATCGAGTGTTGTAGTCAACCTGTACTTGCAGGGTTGCCGATGTAGATGATTCATAAGTGAAAACTACTTCCTCCCCTTCCATCCATGAGAGGAGGGCATGGTTAGGAGCTATGTCATTTTCTTGCTCCAAGGGCATTCCTTGCATCTCTGTGGTGAGAATCACATTCTCCATTTGGGGAGAGGCGTATGTATGTCCTGAATTTGTCACCATGCCTTGGTTGCACTACTTCGTAACCTTTTGCTGCAAATTTCCATGTGGAAAATTTTGAGGCATATGCGCATCGCTGCAGGGATAGCACCAAGGATTGAAATTTTTGATGAGATTGTTCTGCCCTGCAGTCAGCTCTCTGCTTGCACTAGTTTGAGCAGTCCCCAACAGAGTCGGTATTGACACTTTCTGGTTACTTGTCTGGGTTGGTGGATTTGTGTGTGTGGCTCCTTGATATTGGTTTTGTTTATAGGAAGGTCTACCACTTTGATAACCTTGGTAGGATGGTCTTAGAGGAGCATCCTGGTTGTGCTTGATAGTGGTTACTTCATTTTTTAAGTTTCATAATATATCCCTTATGTCGCTCATCTCATCCTTCAAAGCACTAGATGTAGAAGCAACATTTTGTGTTGCACTCAGATATGTGTACATAGATGGGAGTGAACCGAGTCTACTAGTAGATGGAATCTCCTAAGTAGAGGATGATATTTTAGGGAATATCAACATAATGGGTCGAGGTGGCAACTTCCTAGCATCAATTAGGTTGTTCTCTGCCTTAACTGCTATGTTGTATACATCCGGTAATGTGATTCTGCCAAGTGACTGGATCATCATGGAGATGTCGGTGTTGATGGACATTAAGTAGAACATAAATTCTAACTGAAGTGATGGTTGACTGGCATTCTGGATCCTCTTCCAGGTTGTATGGAACTGGGTGTTGAAATCGATCATGGCTTCAGATGGGGCCCACTTGATTGTTGATAGTTAGTGATATAGTGAAGACCTGTCTCCATCATTAAAGAATATTTCATAAAAAGGATCCCCGAGCTGATCTCAGGTATCATAGAGTGCAATACCAATCTAGTGCTCTTCCTCGTAAAGAAGCCACAAGCAATCTTAGCGCTATGTTATGATCTGTCACTCCATGCACCAAACACACGTCCACAACATCTTGCAGATGTTCAGATGGTGTTCTTGAGCCATCTCCAGTAAACTTTGGAATTGATTTGAGAGTAGAGACCAGGATAGGGGCCCAAATGGCAAGTGCGACTGGGGCTACAAGGGGGCTTCTGGCATCCCAAGCCACATAATTTTGGTTCACGATCTATATCATGGCTGGGATCCGAAAGTTCTATTGGGAAAGTTTGGGTATGCGTTGTTACTAGTGGAGGCACCAACAAGCCATGATTATTTGTGGTTTAGGACCTAGTAATAGGCTGATGAATTGTACACCCTTTTGATTTGGTATATTTAAGTGGTCCCTCTAGGCATGCCAGGAAAAAAAAAATTGTTGATTCCAAAAAATGACAAGGTAACAAACCTTTGTGGGAAACTTAGTTAAAGGGGGCACCTATTGCGCTAAACTGAGTAACCTTTGAATTTGAAAGAAGGTGGGTTCTTCTATAACTGGGGTTTTGAATGGGAAAATGAAGCAAATATAAAAACAAAAGATCTAACTAAGGCGATGTGACAAGATTTAGATGTAATGCATGATAAATCTATCTTGTAGATGCGATCTAAGGGCCCATTCATCAATCTGCTATGTCTCAAAATGACAGAAATTTAAATGATTCACTTAATGACATAAAATAATATTCATGCACATTTACTGAAAAGAGGAGTCAAAGACATGATCTAAACCAACAAACTTGCATTAAATTTCTAGAAGTTCCACAAATGAAACATTTTGTACCGTGATGGCATAGTAAAACTTATCAATAATCTTTAAGAAAAAAGAAAGGTCGAACAATGACACAGTCTTTAAGTCTTTACAATGATCTAAAAGTTGTAAAGGCCTAGTTCTTTTTCAAAATTTTCCTATCAAAATTTGAACCCTTTCTTCGAAAGAAGAAGCAGTATTTATAATGAAAACCCGGCTCGATGAGCTAGTAATAGAAAAGACCCTCTGATCATGGGCAATGATGTATTAGCAATTATTTCCCCTTGCCATTGCAACTGAAAATATTTGAGCCATGAATGAGGATGCCTTAGAGCTGGATGCATCCCCTATGAATGATGGTAGTGGTCCCAATAGACCAGGGCATCAACACGTGCTATCCACTCATGGTGGTAGTTACAAAACATGGTAGTTGGTGCGAGCTTGTCGCCTGCTTAATTCTCCCTTGTGGTGAAGCCTTTCAGAAGATCACATGGCAAGCGGTTGGGGCTGACGTTCTTCCTTCCCCTTATGCAATGAAAAAATTGCACTGTGAAAACATGTGGAGGTCTCCAAGCATACTGCACTAAAGGTGGGGGCCACCAAGAAATATACACAATTGATGCTACGTGGCATGTGATCGAGGCCTGAAAGGAGAATGATGGAAAGAGGCACTGAAGATTGTGAATTGCTGACATGTGGAAGAATGGTGGTCTTTTGAAAAGAGAGAGAAGGAAACCTTGTGAGGAGTGCTCGGTAGACAGGTGGTGGCATACACATAAAGCCTTTGTGAAAGGAGCCCTATATTTCCTTTTAAAAGGAGGGCGTGGCCGGTACTTAAGAAAAAATAAAATAATCTAAAGGGATCTTGGAAATTTTACATTCACTGTATTCTCATCATCAAAAATAAAAAATTAAACACAAAATCCTACTAAAATTCATAGACATTCATGAATTCACACATGCACATATTAACATAACACGTTTCTATTTCCAAATGCTTAAAACTGCTTAAAAGTATATGGAGGGCATAAAAGGTCTTGGAAATGTCTTAAAGTTTAGTAGAAAGAAATAATGAAAAGTATGAAATAGTAATGGGAATCTAGTTAATTATCAATCCCATCATTCCCCCAAACTAAATATCTTTCTTGCCCTTAAGCAAGCTTTAGGTTCGAAGGTTGTGCTATAATTTTGTATCTTTGTAGTCTACAACTCTGGTCACTCCTTTACCTTACTTCAAATAGAACCCTTGTTGATCTAAGATCTTTGTCAATCTTCTATTCTTTGCTACTACACCTTCCTCTCAATTACTTCTTATCTAGTGTGGTATGGGGAATAGGAGGAGAGGAGGATGAAATGTGAGAGGGAGCCAAAAAATTCCATTTCTTAAGGTAGTTACTATATATTTGTGTGATCTGACAATTGTTGCCACACAATTATAAATAGAATGAGGCTCCTTCTTTTTAAGTTTTTGGGTTAATTCTCTCCATCTACTTTGGGTAAAGTCAAGTTCCTCTTTGATCATGCTTGCAACTATTCCCTTGAGTCTTTTGTAGTCACCTTCTCTACATTCCATAATTTTTCTACAACTCCCCTCTTCTTTATGAGTTCTAACCATTGGTCTACCATTGCATCTAGGTTTGTTGCTTCTTCTCTTAACTGTAGAGGTAGTGTTTATTTCTCTCTCTCTCTCTCTTGATATTCTTATATTATCTGACTCCTCTAATGTTAATTTCTAATATAGGAAGATAATAGCCTAATTTGAACATCTCCCACAAATATGACTGGGTTCCATGTAGTATCATATGAAGAATTAAGTTGTGAAAGTAAAATTCACACAATTGATCTTGTATCTTTGGTGTAGACCATTGGAAAAATTCTAAGAAAAATGACCATGAATTTATAGCAATGGGGAGATCACTGATTAATTGAATAATTTGAAAACAAAAGTTTTTATTGCAAGAACAAAGTGTATACCTTGGTAGGAGGTATTTACCTCTTCAACTAAACTATCTTATTTTCCAATTCATCAATTTTTACCTTCAATTTCTTTATCTCTGTCTCTTGCTTCTCAATTTCTCTAGCATGTGTGGATATTAATTCTATTTTCTCTTTTTCTCAACCCTTTTGTTTATAGGAAAAATCCTCTATTTTACACAACTCAATACCAAGTGACACAATAGTGGGAACGATGGGTGATTTTACATATCTAGTTGAGCTCTTAGGGTTTTGATCCTTTTCACTCATTCCAACTATGACAAGCTATGCCAACACTTTTAACCTTGATCCATGCTCAAATTTTTAGATTTTTTCCAATTCCTTTATCTTTACATCCCTTTCACCATCTCTCTACTGGTATGCTTTCAATTTTTTTTCTAATTTATGTTTTATCCTTTGCAATGCCTCTTTCAATTCCTTGCTTGTATTTATTCCTTCCGAAAAGAATTATTTTTCTTTCTCCAATTTTTTTTATTTTTCACCTCCTTTGAATGCACAAACCCATCTTCAAAAATAAGGATTTTTGGAGGTCTATTTTTATTTTTGAACATAAGAATATCTTCCGAGTCTAAGTCAAAAGTGCTTCTCATGTATAGGGGATACAAAATGGGTGTTCTTATATCACTATCAAGAACATTTTCCTCAAAATTTGCATTGCTTTTAATCATAACAACATCTTCTTATATATTTTTATCTTTTCTTTTCATAGGCCCTCTCCTTCTCAAGTGATGTGATCACCTTCTTGATTGTGTAGGCCTTTTCTTATTCTTCATAGGTGCAAAAGTAGAGGCCACACTTTTCCTTTTCTTTTGCTTAGGAGGGATTTGAGTAGAAGTTGGGGTTTCTTTATCCTCTTTGGCTATGAGCTTCTCAACAAAAGCTACAAGTTGAGTTTCATGCAATCCCTGCTTTTCAAGTTCCTCTATGTTGCAGGTAGGTGTTACAACAAGGGAACCATAGTTTATGTATCCATTTCTTGTAGTTGTAGGAATTTATTCCATTTCTAGTTCTTCACCCCTTCCTTATTCATTTTGTATTGGAAAAATCTTATTGACATTGTTACTATTTAGAAAATCCTCCCAAGGTATATTGGGAAACTAAATATTGAGGCTTATTTTAACAAGTGACTAAACAAAAATGAGAAAGGGAAGGTTGGTTCCTTTTTCTCTTATACTTTGATGACACCATTTTTAACAAATTATACAATAAATTTGATACATTTACCAACCTCTGATGGTGTAGATGACCGAGAATCTTGAAATGCATTGTACATATAATAATATTTGGCTTCCATCATAGGTCAAGTATTTAATAATATATGAAACGAATGAGGCCCATAGCCAAGGTAGATAAATATGTTTCATACCTTATGAAGAATAATCAAAATTCTTTCCTAGTAATGAAAATTCATTTCTTGCGGCAATTTCATTTGCTCTAATTGGGAATTCTTCTCCCACTCTCAACAGGCCTGACATTGCTACTATAGCTACCTCTGATGCATCAACCCTCAGTCCCCTCACAATTTCTTCATCATTTTGAAAACTAATAGTATATTGTTGGGTCATGAGCTCATTATATTTTGTAAGTCTAAGGAAATAATCTAACTAGCTTGCCTATTGAAACATGGGAAAACATTGCCTATCTTCTAGCAACAAATTATGAGTTACAGTCTCTCTTCTTACATTATCACCTTACATTATAGTTTAACCCATTTTTATTTCTTTAATCTTGAATGATCAACCAATTCAACTCTAGATACTTTTTCTTTGCTTTGAACTATCATTTACTTGGTAATAGTAATGTGAACCCTTGTTTTATACCTGCACAAATACAAAAAAAAAACACATTATTAGATCAAAATGCAAGGTAAAACAAAGATTCCCCATGAAATCCATTTACAAAACTTAGATAGAAAGGAAAATGAAGAATAATGCAATGAATCAGATTAAATCTATATAATCTAAGAAAACTCTTGATCCCATGGGGGAATTGGTGCCATTTGATGTGTCGAAATTGGCCCTTTCCCAACTCCTTTGTTGCAATGTTGATGATATGTGGATAGTTGAATCTCCTTGATGAGATTTTGGCATAACCTAGCTATGAAATTGTGAAAATTATGAATACTTGAAAATAAATGGGCAAAATTAGCTCTCAATGTGAAGAGAGTAACTTTGCATGAGATTGTGGATGTTGAATGAGAGGAAGAACCTTTCATTTATAGATTTCCAAAATGGACAAGAGAATGAAATGAAGCAATGTGGGATAATTTAACATCAAATGGCCAAGTGCCACTTGTCAAGATGTGAATGGTTGAAGGTTGTGCACATTTTGGCCAAAGTGCTAATAAATGCAATTAGGTGGAATTTGAAATTGAAGAAATGACATGTGAGAGGGAAAAATGAATGAAATATATGCCACTTGGCTCAATGCACAAGGACATGCAAGAGGAGTGAATGCCTTGTTGGAAGTACCCATCCATTTGGATTTTTGAATTCAAACTTGAGGGAATATTCCTTCCTTATTCCTTGTTGAGAGAAAATAGGAAATTAAATAAATCAAATTAATTGATTTATTGTGCAAGTTGCATTATCTAGAGGATTTTAGTGATTGAGATTAACTTAATCAAGATTTGATTAATTTAATGAGAGGTTAGGTGATTTGACAATTTGGACTCAAATTTATGAGTTGATTTAAATCAAGAATTGAGAAGAAAGATTTAATTAAATAAATGATTTGATTTATTTAACTAAAGGGGATAATGTTAGATTAAATTAAATAAGGTTTAATTTATTCAGTTTAATAAGAAGACTTTAGAGACTTGATTTAAATAAAATGAATTATTTAAATAAACAAATATAGAAGGTTAATTAAATTAAATTGATTAATTTAATCAACAGAGGAGAAAAACCTAATCAAAAAAATAATGATTTATTTAATTAAGAGACAAAAGGTGATGATAAGCTGAGAGTGTGATTCAGGAAGAAATTTCATTAGTAGTCAGGATCAAGTGTGCTAAATCGAATTTGTACATTTTCCATGTCTACATTTTGCCCCTCTTTGAAACAATGTACTTGTTGCATTGATTCAAAGAATAAACTACTGTGATCAAAGTTAAAAAATTTCTTAATTTTTTTTAGATACTCCACTGTTGCCCCAACGCGAAGGATTATGTTGGTATATTGCCCCCTTGAGAGATTGGACATTTTTTTTATTTTTTGGATGATCTCATGAAAAGAAGAGGACAAGGTGTCCGACAGGTCCAAAAATGTCCCAGGATGCTAGAAAACATGTTAGAACACCAAAAAAGATGCGAAGTGGTCCTCAGTTGGACAAAAACAGGATCGGGGGACCAAAACCCTAGCCAGATGGCCAAATTAGGTCAAAAAACCCTAATTCATAGGCTTAACTAGACCTTGAGGGGTTACTTTCAATACATTTGCACCTTTTACCCTTATCATTTTTTGCATTATGAGCTCTGATCCCTAATTGATATGGTGCAATGATAGCTTCCCAAGCACATGTCGAAGAGAGTACGAGTACATCAACGACCAGTCGCTGCAGGACCCGTGGTATGTACCCCCATCTCGACTTTTTAATTTCTCATTTTTCACACATAAACTAGGGTTCAGATCAAATTTAGGTTGAGTGGCGCTATATAGCACCATTGAAAGTGCTTGGTTGGTGTCGTGCGGTCCTATATTGGACCGCATACGCAAAGAGCGTCGCGCGGCGCAGTTAGGAATTTAGGGTCTTTGGGGTCAAAGTTGGACACATGGACAAATAACATCACGCGACACTATTTAGAAATTAGGTTTGTCAAAGTTCGCCACGTGGAACAGTTTAGAAATTTTCAAACTATGTCGTATTTGCAAACAAAGCCGCATTTGCTATTTCAAATGCGAAAATCCAATGCGAGAGGGAATTTTTTTTACGAGATTTGATGCGGTGGTTTCCCTTGCACAGGAGGAGCTTGATATACTTCATTTGAGGGAGCACAAATGGCTGGTGCTCCACAAATTATAGGGTATGCATGTATATCTTAAGGAGAAGCTTGGTATTATTGGTCTCTGGTTTGTTGCCTATGTCCCTCCTGTTCGGACACATTTGGGTATGATGACGAATTTGGACGAGCAGTGGCACAATGAGACTTCCTCCTTCTATCTTCCTATCGAAAAGGCTACCATTACTCTTGAGGATGTCTGGCACATTCTCCGATTGCCTATCCATGGAGCCAGAGTGATTTACGATCTAGAGGAGGGTACAGATGCCTACTTTGACGTCATGGGTGTTGATGAGCTTATCCTTTTTCATGGATAGATTGACCTAGAGTGATACCGGGGTAGAGCACCCACCTATAGATTGATTGTTGCTGCTATTATTTCTGGTCTTGTGGCACCTGATCAACGGGGCCGATACTTTAGTCCAAGCTAGGGACTAGCATGGCATCAGATGTGCATTCACCAAGAGTGCTTTACCTGGGGACCAATATTATTGGCCTCCCCATACAAAGATTTGGATGAGTTCGCATTCCTAGATAGTCGGGCCCTTGGGGCTAGAGTTACTTTATTACACATTTGGGCAAGGGAGTAGATCCCAGTGCTCTGTCGAGATGTCACAAAAATTTTCCTCGATATTGATGATCTTGTTGTTTGGCGGTATGGAGGGACACAAATTCATTTTACTCACACTAGCACAGGTGGCCTTGCTTACTGGCGATGAGTTCTTGATGAGATGAGAGAGTTCATCTGGAGACCTTGGATGGGCATAGGCCCATGGTATGATGATGTAGATCAACTATTTTTTTCTCAACAAGACAGGTGGATGGAGGGCTGGGAGCATAGCATGATAGAGCAGTATCTCTTAGACAGGGTGGCTCGCTATTTTAGAGAGATGCAAAATAGGCTCAATGATCAGTACATGATGATCTTTGCTTGTACTACAAGAGAGACGACATGGGGCCAACCCATCCCAATAGTTGAGGTAGTGTCTTCCTTCTGACAATTAGTGGCCTGACCATGGCCGTATGATCAAGGGCCAGTGGATTTAGGGGTGACTCCAATGTACAGAGTCTGGTTCAAACCTCCCTTGAGATTGACAGTTCTCGGTGTAGCACTCCCTTGGTGGAGACCCAAAGGAAAATCAATTGGTAGGGGGAGAGGATAGGGTGGCAGAGGTGATAGAGACAGAGGAGGACCACCTCCTAGAGATCAGGCACAATAGGAACCTCCACGGGTAGAGGCACAGGTTGACTAGTCGAGAGATGGGGACAAAGCAGTAGCCACCAGCATAGCCAAACCATAGAGACACATTGATCCAACAGTTGTACGATCAGATTCAGGTCTTGACTATAGAGAGGGATGAAGCTCAATAATAGGTTGTGATAGTTACTGTCGAGAGAGACCAGGCTCAATTCAAGAGGGATCAAGAGATTGGTCAATGAAGGTAGGTGGAGAGTATGGCTTCATCATCCCAGGGCCGATCAGTCTCCCTATGAGCATACAAAGAGGTAGTCAGAGAGGCCGAGTACTATCGAAAAAATTACAGACAAGCAGTGCTAGCCGAATGCAAGACTTTTCTCAGCTGACAGGGATGAGGCCACTAGAGGATCATGGTGAGAGGCAGGTGGGAGAGGGCAGCAACCAACAGGGCTAGCCCTTGATCACAGATAGTTTCCATTTTTTATTTATGGGCCTCGATTATTGCCCCTATTGTATTATGGATTTTGATGCGCACTTGATCTAATTTTTGTACCATGACAATATATTTTTGATGATATATATGAGATGGTTCAGATTTATGATATGTCTTGCAATGTATGATATGGTAGATGCATTTTAATTTCCTATGTGTTGTGAGATGCTTCTCTTTTTATGCTCTTACGATATGATGTATGCTGGATGTACTTCCTTTTATATCTTTCTATGCATTTATGTGGTAAATGATATGTTAATGATGATGTATTGATGTGCAAATGATAATTGATAAATGCTTATGCAAATGATTAATGATGATGATGCATGCTAATGGTTTTTTTATTATGTCCTCAATGATTTATGTATGATGTGTAATGATTTGTTAAGATGCTTAGAATAAAAAATTTATATTATTCCTCATAACTTAAGATGATGATAATGTGGTATGATCTATGACATGATATGCACTTAGTCTAATGATCTTGTGGATGCAGGGTGTATGCATTGGTGATGTTCTGATTATTTGTCATGATACCATGTTAGTATGGAAAGAAGATAGAAGAACTTAGAATCAATGAATTATTTAGGATGTTGTGATTTGCTTACTAGGAGCTGGGATTTTCAAAGGGCCTGTAGACATCCAAAATTTTCCATGTCATAATATTACCTAATCAATACATGACCTTGTAAGATATTTTGTAATATTTTATCCTAGGTCATTACATTATCCCACTTATCCCATTTATTCCACTTAATCACCTTCCCAATTAATTAAATAAATCTCATTTATTTAATTAATTCCCCCTTCACATGTCTCAAAATAATTCAAATTAAATATTTCAATTAATCCCTCTTATTGTCACATTGCAACATGTGTCACATGACTACAACTCTTCACATGCATAAATAATTTTATTATTTAAATTGTGAGATTCCCACTCACATCCTATGTTTACCCCCATTCATTGTGCATCATAGGAATCTTTTCATTCAAAATAAATAATAGAATCTCACTATTCCCTCATATCCTAATTTTAGCCTCATGTCATAACCCACTTAATGTGCATCATACACACTAAAACAAAATTTTAATCCTAGCCATACATATCACAAATTTGACTTTTAATCTTGGTCATTGAATCAAATCAGCCTTCTCCTATAAATCTAGCCTTTCACGGGCCATTTGGGGGAATCTTCTTCTAACATCCTCACTCTACCAAAATTTCTCTCAATCTTCTTATCTATCTATCTATATTTCTTCTATTATCTTCATCTTATCGTTATGCTATGAAAATGAGCAATCAACATATCAACAATCAAACCTTCAAAATCTTGCATTCTCATGCAGGTGGAAAAGAGCAATGGAGATAAATCAAATCTAGCTTAGAGATCGGTTTGATTTGCTTTCTTGTTTTGATTTTCATGCTAGTGTGTGCTCTATTGTGCTTGTTAGGGTTTTCATATATTGTTGTTTTAGTTTTATATCTGATTTTCCCTAACTACATTTGGTGAACCCGACATGAATCATTTGATCTAGCTTGCTTTTTGTAGGTTTCATTAACTTTTTGTTGCAAGTCTACTAGTTTTTGGACAAAACACCGAGTTTTACAAATTTTATCATATATTTCAAATGACTACGCATTTTTTTACAATATTTTCACAGACACCTACACATCATTTCAAGAGGCCACAATAAAAAAATTGAGAGTTTATCGCCATTTTTGTAGGAGTTATCACCATTTTATGTTTTTTCATAAAATTTACTTTTTGAATGCAAATCAACGAATTTGTAAAAAATGTTTACTGGAAAAATATTAAAATTTTGTTTTGCAGATTTAATTTATAGGTCAAATACAATGCAAAATAATCTGATCTTTGTTTTTTGTATGTTTTTCACAAATCTGCATTTTTTGGCGCAAAACAGAGAATTTTTTTGATTTCTTTACATTTTTGAAAAGCTCTCCGAAAATTAGCAGGGGTTCCTTCTTTGAGTTTTTATTTTTCAGATCAATAAAATCTTCAAATAATCAAATCTAATTCGTCTATGTTGAAAACATGTATCTGAAATTGCAATTTTCTGATGAATTTTTTTTGTTTATGGTTGCATTATAATTTTTTTTTTTTTTGATTTTGTAGGTGATCATAAGGAGCTATAGTAGCAGCAATATCATTCATACACATCAAATTGGAAAGCAACAAATTTCAAGTGCACTCATTCTATTATCTTTATCTCTCATTTAATCAATCAATCTTGTTTGGAAAACACTTCAATTTTGGGTTTTAAAACAAACATCTTGTTTGCAATCACACTTTGAAATTGAGCTAAAAAAAAACCCATTGTTTTCCATCATACATTTTGACTTTGGGTGAAAAATAACAAGTGTTTGAATTGTTTTACACACATTTCAATTTTCTAAAGGGAAATTAACAATTGCGAGTGTGAATCAAGTGCGTGTGTGATAAAAAAACACTTCACTTGGTTCGCTTTTATTATACCCTTCATAGGAGGCCTGCTAGGGTATTTCATCACCCCTAGGGATGACCTCAATCAAGGTGTGAATCGAATGACACACTTCTTTGAGAGTTAAAATCTTGTCTCTTGGCTAAGCCCCAAAGAACTTTATACCTTTGGGAAGTGAAGGTGAAGGGTGGGTTACCCCTTTCTCCCAATTGTGTGATAGGATTTTTCTTTCAAATTATGCCTAGTCAACCTCATGCATCCTAGCTTAAGACCTAATTGTCCATACCCACTTGACTAGTTCTAGGACTTTTTGATGTGTCTTCTTCAAGTGCGTGCTTAATCATCACATTCATAATTTCAAATTCAAACTTTATTATGTTTCTTGCATGTGTGATTCATGTGTGTACATGTGTAATCATTTATTTGAAAATTGTCATATTAAGCTATAAACATATCATTCTAATCACATTCAAATCAATTTTATCCTAATCAATCCAAGTCATCCAATCTAATAATTCCACATCATCATCACCTTAATCCTAAGGAAGCACTTGTTAAAATGGTCCTAATTCTTAATGATCTTAGTCACAAGCCCAAGTTCATACTTCGAGAATCCCCTTCACCTAATCATGAAGATAATCCAAAACCATATATCCTCCAAGGTGGGTCAAACTTTGCTTCTAGTGATGATGAAAACTTTGTAGATCTTAGTGATGATGAAAACTTTGTTGAAATCTTAGGTCACCTTAATGATACTATTGACAAGGGAAATACCACCCTAAGTTTGGAATCATACACCATTTCATTTACTAGTTCTCCATCTCCATCTAATAAAATTCCTATCTCAAAGAACACTAGTCCTACACCAACACCACCATCCAACTTCTCAAGCTCTAATCCATCAACCAAAGAATCCTTTAATGGTTTTCCCCAAAGACTACTAGCACGAAATAGACCATCCCCATGTCAAGAACCCATTAATGATCTTACCAACAAACCTTTGAATGCCATGCCTATTCTTCCAACTCCATCATGTGGTCCACAACCTATTGATCTTATATGTCTAAGCCAAATTCCATCATGCCTTCATGTTGTTGATCATAAAAAGAATACCAAGCCTATTCTAGATCCTTCCACTTCCATTTCCACTCAAATCCAAGAGCTATGTCAAGAGAATTATCTTAAGCATGAGAAAACATTAACCTCTCATTCTAATCAAGATCTAGACCCTTCTAATGATCTCACTCATAACATACTTGGTATTATTCATGATGAAGCTTCCCTCTATGATCTAGATCCTACCTATGATCAAGAAGGCCATGATGATCCTCTTAGCCAACTCTATGCATTCCATGGTCAAGATCCTATCACTTCACCTATCCATGAGAAACAATCTTCCATTGCTCCTATACACCCCCCACCTAGTCCTATCCATGATCCTGCATTATCCACTTGTCATGTTGAGACACATGCATCCCAAGTAAATGTAGAAGATCAAACCAATAGTGTGGATCTAAATGAACATAATCAAGATCCTAATGATCCTTCCACATCCACTATCAAACCCATTTCAAATCCATCGACATGTCCTATTGGTCTATCCATATTTATTCATGAATGTTCCTCCTTAGAACAACAACAACCTTTATCCACTTCACCTTCTTCATCTAATAATGAACTCAAGTCTAGTGTCCAAAACACACCTAGTCCCATTGTCCATTGCATGCTTTAGAACATGAACTATCAAGGTAAAGGTTTATGCCTTCATGAACAAGGTGTTTTGGAGCCCATCCATTGCAAGTTCCCTCCACGCTCTTATGGCCTTGGATACTCACCCCAAGGTAAACAAGCTAAATATGTTGGTACTTCCTCCATCCATCATATGTCCTCTTTCCACCATAAATCCTATCATATGCCTAAAATATATGTTGCCATCCCTCCTCCATCATCTTACAAATGTCAAAAGAATGTGACCATACATCTTCCACCATCAAATTTTCCACCATTACTTCCAACTCTTAATATCCCCCCATCTAATCTACCTCCACTACTCCCAACACCTAATATCCCCATTATCCAATCCCCTTATCCACCTATCCATAAATCCTCTAAAAATCCTAATCATGAGCAATCAATGCACACATTGTCTAAACATAAAGCTTCCACTCATTTCACCATACCCATGGGATTCAAAAGAAAAAAATTTGATGCCTCTATCTATAAAGAAAAAAATCTGAAGGTTCCTCATGCCCTAGGACATAAAATCAAAGAATCAAAGAAAAATCCATCCAAAAACCAATATAAGCTCGTACCTTCAAAAGAAAAGTCTAAAAAAAAAAATGGTTTGGGTACCTAAGAAAAAGGAAAACAAGTCAAATGAGGCATCTAAATCTCAAAAATCCCAGCCATCCACTTCCACCTCACATTCCCACTCTATTCAAAAATCTCATATTTCATCCCACAAGAAAAATAAGTCATAAAAATACTAAGTGCATGTCGGTACCTAAAGCACTTCATCACCCATCTCCTAAGAAAAAATTTCCATTGCTTCCTATGCCCCCTTCACATCAAAAGATTCAATGTTTATCACAGTGTGTGCAACCATTGGTCATGGTTCCCTTCCATTTCACAATAATTCCACGTACCTCCATCTCCTCACCCTTCACTTATTATCCTACATATCTGCCCCATCACCTTCCTATGATCCATGCTTTTGGCCAAGCTTCTCATCCATCTACCCTACATAATCCACATCATAATCCATCAATCCTTCCATAATACACATCATAATCCACCAATCCCTCCATAATCCACAACATAATCCATCATCTACCTACTCCATCTCTCTTTCATGTCATCCCTTACCAACATCTATGAGCACAACGACATTTGAAATGGTCCATGCGATGGCATCCATATCTAGTGGGACTATCACCTTTCATGAAACTAGACGCTTGAGTCCCTCCTATCCATATTCCCCTCCTCTTATCCAAAAATTTAAAAAAAGTCAAAAAAAAGAAAAGAAAAAGTCAAAAAAGTCAAAAAAAAAGAAATAAGTAAAGAGAAATCCCTTCATCCAACGGTGAAAACCTTGTAAACAGGCACCCTGGATAAGTACCATGATGAAAACCTGGCAAATAGGCATCATGTGTAGGTTGATCTTCTATGTCACTTACACTTGGGGGCATGTTGTCTCATCCTACCATATCATTTTTTTATCCTATCTTACCATCTCCTATCTTATCATCCTTGGCCATCATACCCATCTTATCATATTTAGTCCATTCATACTCTCTTCCTCCTTTTGATCTTGATAAAAATATGGGGCAAAATATTGAAACATGCTTTGGATATCTTTTGATATACCTCATCCTTCCAAACAAGCCTATCATTATCCTAGTGTCATAAGCTTTTTCATGAAGAAAACTAAGTATTGTACCTAGAATGGGGCATGTTATTCCTATGTGACATAGTCTTTGGAGATCACATCCTTGCCATCTTATGATGCATACATCCATTTCATTCACTATGACCTATCATTTTTTATCCATCCATATATCATGAGCGTTTTGTCCCTTATCCTATTACCCACCCTTTCATCCATCAATCCCATCTATCTCCTTGCACCTAGACTTGGTTTTCCCTTGTCATTGGTATCTAGCAAAAAGGCTACCCAAATTGTCATCCATTGAAATCTCTAAACATTTAAAAAAAGTCTTGAAAAAAAATCAAAAATAAAAAAATCCAAATCAAAACATCACATATTCCAAAAATCCAAAAAACATCAAATATTGGACAAAAAAATCCAAAAAAAATCAAATCATTTCAAAAATCCAAAAAAATCAAAACATTTCAAAAATCCAAGCAATAAAGTCAAACCAAATCACTTCTTCCAATCAATTCAACTTCTTCAAATCAATTTCTTCATCAAATTATTCAATCACATCACTTCTTCTAATCAATCCAATCGTTATCATCAAATCAAATTATTTCTCCATCAATCCAATCAATCAAAATCATTCCAAGTAAATCCATCCTCAATTTAATTCATCAATCATCATCCAAATCTTCAAATCTAGCATCTTCAATCGTTCCAAGAAATAATCCAAATGCAAGTCAATCCTTAATCCATACCAACAAAGCTAATCAATCTTGCCAAATTATCCAATCACATCATTTGGTCTTGATCTTAATCTTGTTGTAAACCCAATCAATCAGTCAATCATCCTTGTGTTGATCTAGGGATATATCGTTCCCTGCAATGACAACACTATCATCATCATCAATCAATCAATCAATCATCCTTGTGTTGATCTAGGGATATATCGTTCCCCACAATGACAACACTATCATCATCATCAATCAATCAATTAATCATCGGTTTACAACTTGACAGGGGCAATACCTTGTTTGTTTTTGTATCATTTGTGCATGCTTGCTTGCTTGCGCGTTTTATCATTTCAATTGGCATTTGCATCAAATCTGAATCACTCCTAGCTAATATTCATATCTTGTATCTAGACAAGGTTGTATTATGCTAGGGCACGAGACACATCGTCACCTTGGTCCTTATACCTTGGTGCATAATGTCTAGTGCTATATCAAACATATGATTGCTCACTTTATTGCAGCATAGCGTGTCATTTTTCTTTTTCATCTACTTCTTATCTTGTATCATTCATCTTATCCATCCTTTATCATTTCATTCATTTCGAGAGAATATCTGTGTTTATGTAACCCGCCTATCCTCTCAAGGGGGCATCATCATCATTATCATATCCTATATCATCATCCCATTTCTTCATATCTTTTGCATCATCATATTCTTCTATCATCCCTTTCCTTCATTCATCATACTCCTCACTTCTTTAAGTGGTTGGGGCATCATCTTTTTTTCATCTATCCATACCTTTGCTTCTTTGAAATGATGTTACTCGACATAAATTTCACCATCTCGAACATCATCTCAAAGAGGGGCAAAATGTAGACACCCAAAAATTGTCCATGTCATAACATTACCTAGTCGATACATGACCTTGTAAAACATCTTGTAATATTTTACCCTAGGTCATTACATCATCCCACTTATCTCATTTATTCCACTTAATCACATTTCCAATTAATTAAATAAATCTCATTTATTTAATTAATTCCCTTTCACATGTCTCAAAATAATTCAAATTAAATATTTGAATTAATCCCTCACTTTTACCACATTGCAACACGTGTCACATGACTACAACTCTTCACATGCATAAATAATTTAAATAATTTTATTATTTAAATTATGAGATTCCCACTCACATCCTATTTTTACCCCCATTCATTGTGCGTCATAGGCATCTTTTCATTCAAAATAAATAGTAGAATCCCACTATTCCCTCATATCCTAATTTTAGCCTCATGCCATAACCCACTTAATGTGCGTCATAGACACTAAAATAAACTTTTAATCCTAGCCATACATATCAAAAATTTGACTTTTAATCTTGGCCATCGAATCGAATCAGCCTTCTCCTATAAATCTAGCCTTTCACAGCCCATTTGGGGGAATCTTCTTCTAGCATCCTCACTCTGCCAAAATTTCTCTCAATCTTCTTATCTATCTATCTATTTTTCTTCTATTATCTTCATCTTATCGTTATGCTGTGAAAATGAGCAATCAACATATCAACAATCAAACCTTCAAAATCTTTCATTCTCATGCAGGTGGAGAAGAGCAATGGAGATAAATCAAATCTAGCTTAGAGATCGGTTTGATTTGTTTTCTTGTTTTGATTTTCATGCTAGTGTGTGCTCTATTGTGCTTGTTAGGGTTTTCATATCTTGTTGTTTTAGTTTTATATCTAATTTTCCCTAACTACAGGGCCAATTATGTTATGTTTGATAACAAACATAGGTACAATGCATCAAAGTATAAAGAACCAGGATGGTGTTGTACCCAGTGTGATGGAATTTGACTTGAAAATTAGATAGGAGTATTCTTGTTCACACTTAGCATACAAAATTCACTCGGGATGTAGTTCAGACATTCTAAACATCTCGGGCCAAAATATAGGAAAGCAAGCTTTCCTATGTGGTCAACAAGATATCTAAAACATCCTCTCCATATTCCAAATAAAGTATGCATGACTAATTTATTTTACAAGTGTATCCCACAAGCGTCGTAGATAAAAGAGACAATGATCATTGCCCCATTCCTTTATCTCTAAACCTATTTTATTCTAGGCATCATCGAGAGGTCCTTGGAATGAGCGCAAAATAAGATAAGCCAGAAAAAGACCAAATAAAGAAACCAACAAACTAATGTTCTTCATACCACTAGCCAAGACTAAACTACTATGAGAGACCTGATGCTTATGTTCATCATGGGAAGGATTCATCCTAGGACATGTTGTGATCGGGGTTTTGATGAGACTGATTGGATGATAAGCTATTGATACTCCGAGTTGATTAACTTGCTTACTAACTTAGACTTTTGAGACTCTAACGATTAAGGTGTTCACTTTTGCATCTGCTAGATTTATTTTTGAATGACTCACCAAAGGATGACGGTGATGAGTGATACTATTATGAGTGATGATAATCGTAGGTAAAAGCGAGATGAGATGAAAGCACCATTTTGAATTTTTCAAATGTTTTAAGGCTATTTTTGGTATTTTTGAAATGTTTTACGAATGTGTTTTGTATTTTCGAGATTTACGAAGAAGAGAGTAACCTAGAGACCTATCCTAGTGGTCTCGGGAGCTGATCCATAGATTAGCCTTGCCTACGTTATACATGCAGAGACAATGTAGTTCGACTGATGACAAACTTGACTCAATGATAAGATATATGGGAAAAAAAATTGCCATTTTATTGCGACAGACACCTAAGGACTGACCCAAAATGTCTCGGGGGATGATCAAAGATCAACCTTTCCTACGGTCAAGCTCAGAGATGACGTAGTTTGGACAAGGTGAAAGACTGACAAGACTCAATGATGAATTTTTTGAAGACTTTTTTTTTTTCGATGTTTTTGGATTTTCACATGATTTGGATGTTTTGGATTTTCTGATGAGTTTTTTGAATGTTTTTGAATTTTTTGATGTTCTATGAAGAGCACACAAAAAATATACACAAATCCGATCCAATACTAGTTTAGGAACATGCCCCCAGTGTCAAGCGATAAACTACTTCAATAAAAGTAGGACAAACTGACCTTAGGAATATGCCAAGTAGTACTATGATTGAATATGATACGAGCACAATATCAGGCTATGGTATGGATGCGAACGGATGGATGAATGGAGGATTAATGAAATGTGATGGAATGGATGAGTCGTGCAGATCCTGGTGGATGGGGAGTGTTTTATTTATGCTTGGTGCCTATTTTCTAGGTTTTCACCAAGGTACTT
>CM021100.1:933263906-933293009 GCA_007115665.2 Sequoiadendron giganteum
AAGAAAAGAGAAATCCCTTCGTCCAACGGTGAAAACCTGGTAAACAGGCGCCCTGGATAAATACCATGGTGAAAACCTGGAAAAAAGGCATCATGTGTAGGTTGATCTTCTATGTCACTTACACTTGGGGGCACTTTGTCTCATCTGCACTATCTATCCTATCATGTCATTTCTTATCATATCATTTCCATCCTACCTACCATCTTTATCCATCATACCCATATACTTATCATATTGATTCCATTCATCCTCTCTTCCTCTTTTTGATCTTGATAAAAATATGGGGCAAAATGTTGAAACATGCTTTGGATATCTTTTGATATACCTCATCCTTCCAAACAAGCCTATCATTATCCTAGTGTCATAAGCTTTGTCATGAAGAATCCTAAGTATTGTACCTAGAATGGGGCATGTTATTCCTATGCAACATAGTCTTTGGAGACCACATCCCTGCCCTCTTATGATGCATACATCCATTTCATTCACTATGAACTATCATTTTTTATCCATCCATATATCATGAGCCTTTTGTCCCTTATCCTATCACCCACCCTTTCATCCATCAATCCCATCTATCTCCTTGCACCTAGACTTGGTTTTCCCTTGTCAATTGTATCTAGCAAAAAGGCTACCCAAATTGTCATCCATTGACATCTCAAAACATCTCAAAAAAGTCCTAAAAAATGCAAAAAATTTGAAAAAGGTCCGAAAAAAAATCGAAACATTTCAAAAATCCAAAAAAACATCACATATTCCAAAAATCCAAAAAACATCAAATATTGGACAAAAAAACTCAAAAAATCAAATCATTTCAAAAATCCAAAAAAAATTCAAAACATTTCAAAAATCCAAGCAATAAAATCAATCCAAATCACTTCTTCCAATCAATTCAACTTCTTCAAATCAATTTCTTCATCAAATTATTCAATCACATCACTTCTTCTAATCAAACCAGTTCTTCTAATCAATCTAATCATTATCATCAAATTAAATCATTTCTTCATCAATCCAATCAATCAAAATCATTCCAAGTAAATCATTCTTTAATTTAATTCATCAATCATCATCCAAATCTTCAAATTCAACATCTTCAATCATTCCAAGAAATAATCCAAATGCAAGTCAATTCTTAATCGATAACAACCAAGCTAATCCATCAAGTCAAATTATCCAATCACATTTTGGTCTTGATCCTAATCTTGTTGTAAACCCAATCAATCAATCAATCAATCATCCTTGTGTTGATCTAGGGATATATCATTCCCCGCAATGACAACACTATCATCATCAATCAATCATCCTTGTGTTGATCTAGGGATATATCGTTCCCCACAATGACAACACTATCATCATCATCAATCAATCAATTAATCATCGGTTTACAGCTTGACAGGGGTAATACCTTGTTTATTTTTGTATCATTTGTGCATGCATGCTTGTTTGCTTAAGTGTTTTAGCATTTCAATTTTCATTTGCATCAAATCCAAATCACTCCTAGCTAATATTCATATCTTGTATCTAGACAAGGTTGTATTACGCTGGGGCATGAGACACATTGTCACCTTGGTCCTTATACCTTGGTGCATAACATCTAGTGCTATATCAAACATATGATTGCTCACTGTATTGCAGCATAGCGTGTCATTTTTCTTTTTCATCTACTTCTTATCTTGTATCATTCATCTTATCCCTCCTTTATCATTTCATTCATTTCGAGAGAATATATGTGTTTATGTAACCCGTCTATCCTCTCGAGGGGGCATCATCATCATTATCATATCCTATATCATCATCCCATTTCTTCATATCTTTTGCATCATCATATTCTTCTATCATCCCTTTCCTTCATTCATCATACTCCTCACTTCTTCAAGTGGTTGGGGTATCATTTATTTTTAATCTATCCATACCTTAACTTCTTTGAAATGATGTTACTCGACATAAATTTCACCATCTCAAACATCATCTCAAAGAGGGGCAAAATGTAGACACCCAAAATTGTCCATGTCATAATATTACCTAGTCGATGCATGACCTTGTAAGACATTTTGTAATATTTTATCCTAGGTCATTACATTATCCCACTTATCCCATTTATTCCACTTAATCACCTTCCTAATTAATTAAATAAATTCCCCCTTCACATGTCTCAAAATAATTCAAATTAAATATTTGAATTTATCCCTCACTTATTGTCACATTGCAACATGTGTCACATGACTACAACTCTTCACATGCATAAATAATTTAAATAATTTTATTATTTAAATTATGAGATTCCCACTCACATCCTATTTTTACCCCCATTCATTGTGCGTCATAGGCATCTTTTCATTCAAAATAAATAGTAGAATCCCACTATTCCCTCATATCCTAATTTTAGCCTCATGCCATAACCCACTTAATGTGCGTCATAGACACTAAAATAAACTTTTAATCCTAGCCATACATATCAAAAATTTGACTTTTAATCTTGGCCATCGAATCGAATCAGCCTTCTCCTATAAATCTAGCCTTTCACAGCCCATTTGGGGGAATCTTCTTCTAGCATCCTCACTCTGCCAAAATTTCTCTCAATCTTCTTATCTATCTATCTATTTTTCTTCTATTATCTTCATCTTATCGTTATGCTGTGAAAATGAGCAATCAACATATCAACAATCAAACCTTCAAAATCTTTCATTCTCATGCAGGTGGAGAAGAGCAATGGAGATAAATCAAATCTAGCTTAGAGATCGGTTTGATTTGTTTTCTTGTTTTGATTTTCATGCTAGTGTGTGCTCTATTGTGCTTGTTAGGGTTTTCATATCTTGTTGTTTTAGTTTTATATCTAATTTTCCCTAACTACAGGGCCAATTATGTTATGTTTGATAACAAACATAGGTACAATGCATCAAAGTATAAAGAACCAGGATGGTGTTGTACCCAGTGTGATGGAATTTGACTTGAAAATTAGATAGGAGTATTCTTGTTCACACTTAGCATACAAAATTCACTCGGGATGTAGTTCAGACATTCTAAACATCTCGGGCCAAAATATAGGAAAGCAAGCTTTCCTATGTGGTCAACAAGATATCTAAAACATCCTCTCCATATTCCAAATAAAGTATGCATGACTAATTTATTTTACAAGTGTATCCCACAAGCGTCGTAGATAAAAGAGACAATGATCATTGCCCCATTCCTTTATCTCTAAACCTATTTTATTCTAGGCATCATCGAGAGGTCCTTGGAATGAGCGCAAAATAAGATAAGCCAGAAAAAGACCAAATAAAGAAACCAACAAACTAATGTTCTTCATACCACTAGCCAAGACTAAACTACTATGAGAGACCTGATGCTTATGTTCATCATGGGAAGGATTCATCCTAGGACATGTTGTGATCGGGGTTTTGATGAGACTGATTGGATGATAAGCTATTGATACTCCGAGTTGATTAACTTGCTTACTAACTTAGACTTTTGAGACTCTAACGATTAAGGTGTTCACTTTTGCATCTGCTAGATTTATTTTTGAATGACTCACCAAAGGATGACGGTGATGAGTGATACTATTATGAGTGATGATAATCGTAGGTAAAAGCGAGATGAGATGAAAGCACCATTTTGAATTTTTCAAATGTTTTAAGGCTATTTTTGGTATTTTTGAAATGTTTTACGAATGTGTTTTGTATTTTCGAGATTTACGAAGAAGAGAGTAACCTAGAGACCTATCCTAGTGGTCTCGGGAGCTGATCCATAGATTAGCCTTGCCTACGTTATACATGCAGAGACAATGTAGTTCGACTGATGACAAACTTGACTCAATGATAAGATATATGGGAAAAAAAATTGCCATTTTATTGCGACAGACACCTAAGGACTGACCCAAAATGTCTCGGGGGATGATCAAAGATCAACCTTTCCTACGGTCAAGCTCAGAGATGACGTAGTTTGGACAAGGTGAAAGACTGACAAGACTCAATGATGAATTTTTTGAAGACTTTTTTTTTTTCGATGTTTTTGGATTTTCACATGATTTGGATGTTTTGGATTTTCTGATGAGTTTTTTGAATGTTTTTGAATTTTTTGATGTTCTATGAAGAGCACACAAAAAATATACACAAATCCGATCCAATACTAGTTTAGGAACATGCCCCCAGTGTCAAGCGATAAACTACTTCAATAAAAGTAGGACAAACTGACCTTAGGAATATGCCAAGTAGTACTATGATTGAATATGATACGAGCACAATATCAGGCTATGGTATGGATGCGAACGGATGGATGAATGGAGGATTAATGAAATGTGATGGAATGGATGAGTCGTGCAGATCCTGGTGGATGGGGAGTGTTTTATTTATGCTTGGTGCCTATTTTCTAGGTTTTCACCAAGGTACTTGTCCAAAGCGCCACCAAAGTGGTTTTCACTAGAGGACGATTTTTTTCTTTTACTTTTTTCAATCATTTTTTTGTTTTTTTTTGGATTTTTGTGTTTTTTGAATGTTTTTGTTGTCGCCAAGATGCCTGTTTGCCAGGTTTTCATCAAGGTGACCATTTTTTTGATTTTTTTTTATATTTTTGGTTTTATAACTTGAAAGCTTTTAGGCATAAATTTTTTTAAGATGGGAGTTGTTTAGAGGCTCCCGCAGAGGCTCGCCTTCTGGTGTTGATAGCTGATAGGATCCTAATTTTTAGTTGGCTGTGATGGTGAAAGGTCTCAGCCAGTTGGGTTCAACTTACATTTGCTTTCTGGATTCAACACATTCCTTTGGTTCTCTTTCAACACAAGTTCACCAACTTGGAAGGTGCGTCACATGCTCTTCTTGTTGTAGTTGTGCTTTAGGCAATTCTGATAGACTTGTAGATGGTTGAGGGCATCCATGCACTGTTCATCTAATAAATCCAGTTCATTCAATCTTGAAACTCGGTATTCCTCATCTGTTATGAGGTTTTACAAAGATATTCTTAGTGATGGGAGTTTGATCTCAATTGGGAGGATGGCTTATGATCCGTAGACTAGGGAGAATGGGGTGGTTCCTGTTGGCATGTAGATGCTGGTGCAGTAGGCCGATAAGGTGAGATTTAGCTATAGATGCCAGTCACGACCAGAGCCATTGACTATTTTCTTGAGGATTTTTAGAATGGTTTTGTTAGTAGCTTTTCCTTGGCCATTGCCTTATGGGTAATATGGAGAAGAAAAGTGATGTTGGGTTTTGAATTTGTCGCATAAGTCACAGACATCCTAATTCTTGAAAGGTGTCCCATTATTAGAGATAATGGATTGGAGGAAACCATATCGACAAATGAGATAGTTCAGGATGAACTTAGAAATATTCTTTCCTGTTATGTAGGTCATGGGAATTGCTTCGATCCACTTTGTGAAATACTCTATGGTGGTGATGATGAACTTGTCGCCATTGGATGAGGTGGGTGTGATTTTTCCTATGAGATCAAGCCTCCATTGTGAAAAGGGCCATGGTGTAACAATAGGATGGAGTTCCTGAGCTGGTGGATGGATAAGGTCTCCATGCTGCTAGCATTGTACACACTTTCTAAAAAATTCATTTGCCTCTCTTTCCATTTTTGGCCAGTAGTACCCGGTTCTTAGTAACTTCTTGGCCAAGGTCATACCGCTCGAGTGTGAACCGCAAGTGCCATTATGTACCTCAATCAGAGTAGTCAGGGCTTCCTCAGGTTTTAAACAACGTAATAGGGTTTCATCAATGCTCCTACGAAAGAGGGTTTCTCCTAGGATGAAAAAATGTAAGGACCTTTTGACAAAGGTTCATTTAAGGTTTGGGTTAATGTTAGCTAGGAGGAATCCTATTCTTAGGTAGGTGTATATTTCGTGATACCAAAGATCACCGGGACCAATGATTTTGCACGCATATTCAGACTCTGGTACTGCAAAAGTGGGTACGAGAAGATGGTCTACCGAGAATTCATGTTTTGAGACATTGCGAGGGATATCCAGAAAGGGTCCAATTGTTGCCATGGCGTCAACTAGTCTGTTGTTAGCCGTTGATATCTGCTCAAAGGTGATATCGATTAACAATTCTTTGAGGCTTTCTACTAATTTCTTATATGGTGTCATCTTGTCATCCTTAGTTTGGTACTCACCATTGACTTGGTTGATAATAAGCTGTGAATCCCCATAGACTTTTAATGTCATGATTCACCACTGTGCTACAATTTTGAGACCCATGGTTAAAGCCTCGTACTCTACAATGTTGTTGGTATAGGGGAATGCCAATTTTTAGGATCTAGGTATACAATCCACCTGTGGGGTGATGAAGAAAACATCGGCTCCTGATCCATGTTATGTGTGTGAATAGTCAAAGTAGAGTTTCCAATGATCGGCTATGCTGAGATAATAGATGGACTCGTCTGGAAATTCTGATATGAGTGGATTCTCTGAATAGATGGGAGCTTTTGCTAGTTGTTCTGCAATGAATTTTATTTTGATTTATTTTTTCTCCACATATTCAATGTAATATTCTGATAGTATCATGATCCACTTAGCCATCCTTCCTATGAGCATAGAATTTGATAGTAGATACTTTAGGGGATCTATCTTGGTGATGAGTTTGATTTTGTGTGCCAACATGTAATATCAATTTTTTTGTGAAGAAAACACTACTGCTAGATAGGATTTTTCAATGAATGAGTAGTTTAACTCATGGCCAACCATTGTTCTTTTGATATAATAGATGGCCCTCTCTGTCCCATTTTCATCGTGCTGAGCTAAAAGAGCACCAAGGGCTACTGTTGCTGCTAAGATATATAAAATCAGTGGTTTTCCTGCAATGGGTGGCATTAATACTAGTGGCGTGAGAAAATATTCTTTGATTTTATCAAATGCTTGATTACACTTGTCGTCCCACTTGTATGCTACTCCCTTGTGGATTAGATGTGAATATGAAATCTATTTATCTACTAGTTGTGCTATGAATCTTCAGATGGATTAGAGTCTGCCTTGTAGGCCTTTGAGTTGTTTTGGTGTCCTTGGTGCCTCCATGTTGAGGATTTCTTTGACGTTGGTGGGATCCACCTCTATTCCCCTCATCAATACTATGTATCCCAAAAGTTTACCTGATTGTACCCCAAAGACACATTTCTTCGGGTTGAGCTTGACCTTGTACTTCTCCAGTCTGTCAAAAATGGCACTTAGGGTTGCTATGTGATTTTGTCTCTTCTTTGATTTGGCCAGTATATCATCCACGTAATCTTTGACAGTTTTGTGTATCATGTCATGAAAGATCAGTGTCATGGCCCTCTGGTATGTAGCCCCTGCATTTTTTAGCCCAAATGGCATCATGTTCCAGCAGTAGGTGCCCCATGGACATGTAAATGTCATGTTATGTTGGTCCTCCTTTATGATCATTATCTTGTTATACCTCGAGAAGCCATCCATTAGTGATAGAATCTCATGTACAACCATCATGTCCACTATCATATCAGTGTTAGGTAGTGGAAAATCATTCTTGGGACATGCTTTCTTGAGGTCTCTGAAGTCAATGTAGATACAGATTCCCTTGTTTGGCTTTGAAACTGGACTAGCAAGGCTATCTGAGGGTGCATTTTCCTTTGTTTTTGTCTTACTGGCTTTGTTCCCAGGTAAACAACCAAATTATGATCCACCACTTCTAGATCCAGACTTGGCATGTCAACATAGGTCCATGCAAAATTTACCTTTCTTTCCTTTAAAAATTCCGACAGTAGTTCTTGTTCTTTTGTCAGAAGCAACTCAACATAGAAGGTGATTTGTGGTGTTGTCTTTGTTCCCAGATTGACAGGATTGCATTGTTCGGCCAAGACTACTGATTTATCCTGATGAAGTGCAGTAGGGGGGAGATTTAATCCTTCATCCTCCAACATCTCAGAGAGGTGTTCACCATTAGATTCATCCTTTGTTTTTACTATTCTTTAGTTAGAGAGTTCCATAGTGTGGTTTTCACTCAATGACCCCGAGTTTATTCTCGTTCTTTTTCTTTTGTGACTGGAGAACTCAATCATCTCCCCATAATATGCTTGAGTGTCCAATGTGATGTTAAACCCAACCTTGTGATCTCCACATGGTACTGTATCCCTTAGTCCCATGAATTTTGAGAGTGCCTCATCATTTTCGAATGTGTCTAGAATTGGTGGTCCTCGTTGGTCATAGTCGATGAGTTGTGGGTAAACTAGGTTTACTTCGTAAGTTTGGTGGTTTGAATCAATAGGTGAGGCACTAATCATCAATAAGGAGGAATCCTCAAAAATCAAGGGAAGACCAATTATGGTATCCTCATCATCACTACTGGTGCAGACATCAGTTATGTCAAAAGTGAAATTATCTAGGGGTAGGCCTGTGGATACGGGTAGTCAAAGGGTGGTTGTCAATGTTTGAGGAGAGGATTTGGCTACTCTACTGGGAGTACCTCTACCATGTACTGTTATACTCAGAGGGTTACATTTGAGGCCAAGGTTTCTCATTCTTCTTTCTACAATGATGGTCTCTAGTCATCCATCAATATTTCTTCCCAGGCTTTCGTTCCTGTTGTAGCCCATACCAAACATTATTTGCAATCCTTTGCTAGCTTCATCCATGGGTAGAGTGGGTGTGAGTCCTTCATCATGGCATAGCATGCTTGAAATTCCTTCCTCATCTACATTTTCTTGACTTAGGTCCCCCCAATGGTGGAATCCAGAATGGTCTACCCTAAGAGTGTGGATAGGTGTTTTGGCTAATTGAGGTTGCCCATGCAACCTAGGAGATTGTGGTAACTCTCCTATAATAAATGCATTCTTCTTCATTATGTACTCTCCACACCCATTTTCTGGGATCATGCATTTGATTTTGGATATATCGAGGATGGAGGGTGTCTCTATCGCAAAAGTGGAGGCAAGGTTAGATGGGTCTAAATAAGAAGTGGATGGGCCTTCATCATTTTTTGGTACTTGGGGGATTTTATAAAACTTGGCTTCCAAGTTTTTGTAATAGGAAAATGGTTCGGGATCACCATGTATTGTTACCTCCTCATTCTGGTATAGGAATTTGATGCATTGATGGAATGTTGAAGCAAATGCCTTCATTCCATGGATCCATGGGTGTCCTAGGAGGATGTTGTATGGTAGGTCGAGATCAAGCACTTGACAAGTGGTTTCCATGGTTGTTGGCCCAACTAGGATTGGGATTCTGATAGTGCCTTTAGACACTCTTTCTTGATCATCGTATGCTCTTATGTTGATGCCTTTTTTCTTGTCGATGGAGTCCTTTGAGATTCCCAAGTTCTTTATGATTTTGAGGGAACAAATGTTGAGGCATGCGCCTCCATCCACCAGGATGCTTTTGAATTTATTTTTGTGAATCAACACTTGAAGGTGAAGTGCATGATTGTGAGATGGCTAGGGAGGGAAGTCTTGGTCAAAGAAGGTGAGGAGGTTTTGGGTAACAATGTTACCAACCATAGCTTAGAACTATTTTGTATCAAGGGTGGTGGAGACGGTGGATGTAGCTAAGGCTTCATCAAGGATTTTCCTATGGGCAGTGGAAATTTTCAATAATTCCATGATGGAGATTTGGGAGGGGGTTCTCTTTAGCTAGTTGATGACACTATAGTCATAGGGAACGACTTTTGTATTTGAAATGGGGGTCTTATATGGCTATGATGCCCCTACAATAGTGACCTTGCCACCCTATGTTGTGACTCCACAATCGGTGTTGGCTCCTTTGATGTTAATGACCATGACCATCTTGTCTACACATGCGACTATGTCTTGATACATGAGGTTTTCTCTAGCGTACTTTTTCTTCCCTTTGTTGTTCCCTTAGTTATTTCCTTGATTATGATTCGGCATCGGATTTGTGTATATTTTAAGGTCCTAATTTCCAGCTAGTTGTTCAACGTTTATGATCTTGTCCTCAATGAGGTCTTGGATGATTTTTTTCAACCTCATTTAGTTTGCGGTTGTGTGTCCCTTGATTTTTTGAAAATCACAGAGGAGATTTTCATTGTACCATGGTGGTTTTGTCATGTGTTCTACATATTGCTCAGAGTTGGAGATTTTGATAAAGTTTTCCTTAACCAACTTCATTATGGATTCAATTGATTCTCCAAGGGCCGTGAACTTACGCTTGGGAGGATACTTGTTTCAGGGAGGTGGTCCTCCTTGATTGCCCAAGTTATTGATTTGGTTGTTAGGGAGTGGTTGTTGTTGTACCACTGTATTAGTTTTCACATTATTGCAATTGTGATTATATGGCTGGTGATGAGTCTAGATGTTCTATTTAGGAGCATTGATGACCACCTTAGCGTCAACCACTCTGTCGTTCGTGATAAAAATTTTCCTCGACCATGTTCAAGGTTTATCTTTATAATTTTTGGTCAGGCGGTTATCTTTTCATGGAGGAAATGTTGATGCGCCTCCTCGCCCAGTAAGGGCTCTTTCGATATTGAGCGCCTTTGGGATCAACTGATCATACATTGTGATGCATTGCATTTTTAAGTAGAATGCCAAGTTTTCATCTATATTGGATATAATCATGCAAACTTGTTATTTTGGCATAGTCCACTTGCTTTGATTGGCTTTGGATTGCCATCTTTGCAAGAAGGATGCGAATAACTCTCCTTTTTCTTTGTTTGAGTGTTGACAATTCCTCCAAAATAATGTCTGCACCCATGTTGAATGCATCATTTTTAAGGAATGCTTCCACAATTTCTTGGAATATTTTAATGCCTATGGGTAGGCAAGAAAACCATTCTATGGGAGGACCAGTCAGACTTCGAGGAAAAATTCGCATGAGATATGTGTCATCGTATGCAACCTCCATGCAATGCACTTGAATTTCCCTGACATGATTTTCAGGGTTTCCCATTCTATTATATTTATTAAATTTGGGGATTTCAAATCCCTTTGGGAATGGTATCATTGTGAGATCTCTGTGAAACGGATAGGGACACAAGTTGCCTGACATTCTGGTCTTTTTTCTTGCTTGGAGGTCCAACACCTACTGTGAGAGTAGTTTGATTTGTGTTGCAACATCGTTGTTTGGATCAAGAGGTGGGATGAATGTGTTTTGGGGTGTTTGGGGTGTTTGATTGATGAAAGGGGTATTGGTGGGGGTTTTCTACAAGCTTTGTTGTGCGTTCAAGGCCTACTGATATACTTGCATTTGTGTCAACAATGCTTGTTGTTGATCTTGCTGCTATTGTTCCAATGAAGCTTGGTGTCGGTCCAATTGTTTTTGTTCCCATAAAGCTTGTTGTTGGTCTAACTGTTGTTGTGCCAACAAATCTTGTTGTTGGTCTAACTACTCTTGCACCAACAAAGCTTGTTGTTTAGCTTGTTTTTGTGCCTGGAAGTTTTGCAGGGCTTGTTGGTATGCTTGTTGATGAATTGCTTATAGTTGTGCTCGATATTGTGCTTGCGCTTGTTGAGCCTGGTGTTGGGCTTGATCTTGAGCTTGTGCTTGTTGGGTT
Source organism: Sequoiadendron giganteum (assembly GCA_007115665.2). Taxonomy (NCBI): domain Eukaryota; kingdom Viridiplantae; phylum Streptophyta; class Pinopsida; order Cupressales; family Cupressaceae; genus Sequoiadendron; species Sequoiadendron giganteum. Next base: position 933,275,351 of record CM021100.1, read on the forward strand.
GCTTGTGAGGCTTGTGTGGCTTCCTGGGCTTGTGCAACTTGTGCAGCTTGTTGGGCAGCTAGTTGTGCTTGCACTTGTTGAGTAGCCTATTGTGTAGCTTGTTGGTTCTGTTGAAGTACCCTTTGATGGTTGGCCTTTTGGATTTCCTGAATCACGGTGATGAAGGAATTCGTCACTTTGGCTTTTGGTGGGATTGGTGGTGGATTGGGAATGGTGCTAACCATGGTGGCAGGTGGAGGGGTTGCGTTAGTAGCCGAGACTTGGGTTGTTGGTGGTGAGGTTGAGATGGTCAATCCTTGAAAAGGTATGCTTTGAGGTATTTGCGGACCGACTGATGTATTGACCATGGTGGCTTGAATGGTTGCCACTTGTTGTTGTGATGCTACTGGAAAAAGGAGAGGATTCGATGTGATGCTTAGATTGTCTTGATTTGGAAAACTAGCAGTGGGTAGGGGGGGAAGACCCAACCCAAGAGGTGATACAGATGTGAGTGATAATAGAGGGAATGATGGTATGTTCCCTTGGAAGATTGATGATGAGAATGGGTCAGTCACTCCTGTTGTTTCGAACAAACCACCTTCTCCTTGTGATAGAGAAGTTTGTATGTTTAATGGATAGGCTGGTGTTTCATGGGATGAGGATGAATCCATATGATTTTGGAAAGTGAGTGGAGTGTAGGGGTGTGATGGATTTACCAAGATGAAACTATCCAGTGTGGTGCTTATATTTACCTCTCTGTTGTTTACAAGGTGACGCTTTTGTAATTAACAAAACATGACACTTCCTTTGTTAACAATTGGTGAGGTTGATGTGATTGTTGATATGGTTTGGGGAATTTATTGAGCGATGTTTGGAATTGAAATTGGGGGTATCCTTGCAATAGGCCTTTTCATACTGGTGCTTACATCAAGGTCAAAAGGGAACTGGACCCCTTCTTTCGTTAACGTGCGTATATATAGAGAAGGATTAAGTTTAAGAATAGCATTGGAAATTCTATGATTCTCTGGATTTTGAATCATTTCAGTTATTTCTTTTTGTGTCATTCCTAAGTCCTCGTTGATGATTTCCTCTTCATAGTCTTCCTCTTGAGGATTTTGTGATGGTAGAGAAGAGTTGTTTGGGGGATGGCTTGATCCCGCAAGGTTTACTTCGATGGTTGCTTGAATTAAGTCACTTGAAGTTGATATTTATTTGGTTTTTTCCATGTTCCTCTTGTGTTGTGATCTTGTTTGGATCATAAAATAGGGATCGTTTGATCTTAATCTTTAGGCACAAAAGAGGAGAAGAACTAGGAGAGTCCAAGGATTAAAAAAAAAGGGGGATGATGGGGATGAGATAAATGGATGAGGTGAATGAGTGAAAATTTTGAAGAAATTTTAGGGGTAATGCTAAAATTTTTAGGGCTTGAATTGATTTGATTTCAATAATTTGACTAGATGTGTTAAGCCAAACAAGATGATGGTGGACTTGAAAACCCTAGGAAGTTGTGTTATCCTAGGGATAACTCACACAAGAGAATGAATTGGCTAAGTAGGTTAAGCCAATCAAAGTGATCATGAACTAGTAGACCTTAGGAAGTTGCATTATCCTAGAGGTAAATTTATTCAAGAGAATTGATAATTTGACTAGGTGTATTAAGTCAAACAAAGTGATGCTGATTTTTCCTTTAAGTTTAGCATAAATTATGTTTCAAATTTCTCAAAATTTTGTTGCTGAGATGAAATTTGATTGATGGAGAGATGGATGAGCTTGAATATTTTGATCCTAGACTTTGACCTAGACAAGACTCTTTTTTACAAGGCCTTGGTATTGAAGAACACGCCTTACTTCTTATGTGAGAAAAGAAAACCTTTGGAAAAGAGTTGGATTCTATTGACAATAGAACTCATACAAAATTGGGTTGTTCTTTGAAGCCTTCTTGTAGAAACTATACACCAATATTTCTCTAACTTCAAAAAGCATTTCAAGATGCTCCTCACGAGCTTTTAGACTAAGCTTCTTGAACTTTGGTTTTTGGATTTTGACTTTTCGGGAAATCATTTGAGACAACACATGTGAGGTCCAATTGTCTTTATGTTTTCTTAATGATTTATTTTTACCAAAATAAATTTTTTGATTTATAATTTCAAATTAAATATTTATGTCTTAATCCCTTTTCATTCCACAAGGTCCATTATGTGAAAATCAAGGTCTCAAGAACATATTTTCCTAGGTTAACTTTAGTGGAAACAAATGATGATTAAACCCAAGCACTTAGAAACATCTAAGGATGGAATCCCTAGGGTAAGCAAGAGCACTTGGATTCGTCAAGTGTATTTGTTTCCTCCAAAGGGTTTGAAATTTATAAGTTCTTGTGAATGTTTGTTTCTCAAAGTCTTAAAATCAAGCAAGGTGTTTTGATTTCAAGAACATATACAATCCCTAGGCTAAGAAGACAATATTTTTTGGGTTCCCACTTGGATGAATCTAGCTACACATATTCAGTGCAGATGATTAGATGTTTGACCACATAGGCTCCCCCTTATAGTGCACTCACTTCTTGGGTCAATCAAGCATCAATACCCATGAATCTCCCATGGCATACTTTTCATCTCTACAACAGAACCACATGTATAACGTGAGGTGGCTTCAAAGGACATGAACCTTTGCACCAACAAATAGATAGGATTTTGGCCTTTGCTAAACAAGGGTTTTAATGCAGGAATTTTGTTCGTGGGGGACTATGCATGCGGCAAGAGACCATTGTTTCCCTTCTCGTCAGAATAATCCTCGTGATATTGGACTTTGTTCCAATATCCACACTTATATCCCGGGTGGAAGTCGCTTGGCTTTAGCATGTTGCCGGTTGGGTCATTCCCTTGGGTGATTACTTTTTCCCACAAGGCAGGCCCGCTAAGATAAACAAAATCAAGCTAGAATATCCCATAGTTCAATCGACCTTCATTGAAAAAAAAAGGGAGAACACTCGCAATATACCATGCTCACACTTGCATGATTGGTTCAATTTTAATTCCAAAATGAAATGTGGAGGTAATTATTTTAATCAACTTAAGATCACCAAAAGAAATTTTGATTCTCAAGATCATCATGAGGCGCAAGAGAAGCGCATACGTCATTTTGATGATATTATCTTGAATAAATAATTACAAAAAAAAATAGCACTTGTTCATTTTAAGCCCACAAAGCAAGGTGAATTCTTTTTAAAGCACCATTTCAAATGTGGAAGTTTCCTTGTTCAAGTTTTAAACCTCAACCAAATCTAGTAAGATTGTTTCTAAGGTTCTTTTTAAGCCCCTTTGTTTGCAAAATTTTGAAAATAAAATTTGTGTTGTTCTTTTTAGAGCCCAAAAGAAAATTTAGTGTTTTCTAAAGCATGGAAGGTAACAAATCCTTAAAAGAGATTGAGAATTCTCTAAAGTATTAAAAAACACTATAGTGTTAAAAAACACTTAGTATAAGATGGGAATGATGCCATCATGTAACCTTCCATTTTGCTTTTGTCTTTGTCTTAACCTAAAAAATGATAAAAACTAGAGAATACAGGAATAACAAACAAGTCAATAACTCAAAAATCTAAAAACAAAAGGCACATGTTAAAAACATAAATTTGAATTTATGACTATTTTTTAGCGACACAGTTAGCAAATACAGCACAGTTTAGAACAAATGTGGTGCTATAAGCACCACACCTTTCATTGAGTGTGAATCTTTGCAAAAAACAGAGAGTGTGGGTGCGACAAATTTTTACAAGGCGGCGCAGTTTGCAACTTAAAAGTTCATGACAAAATTTAAAAATTTGAAATTTCTGAGCGGGAAAGCGGGTGCAGAGCATTTTGTAGTAAGTGTGGTGTGATATAGCACCGCGCCTTTGAGAGTGGTACAATATAGCGTCGCGGGACTATGTGTAACATAGTTTCTTGTGTACAAAAAAAATGTCAAGAAGCACGAAATTGTTGAAAAACGTGATGAAATCCTTGAGATTTACCCTCCTTCTAGCGCCAAAATGTGAACCCTGGTTTTATACCTGCACAAATACAATAAAAAAACACATTATTAGATCAAAATGCAAGGTAAAACAAGGATTCCCCAGGAAATCCATTGACAAAACTTAGATAGAAAGGAAAAATGAAGAAAAATGCAATGAATCGAATTAAATCTATCTAATCTAAGAAAACTCTTGATCCAATGTGGGAATTGGTGCCAATTGATGTGTTGAAATTGGCCATTTCCCAACTCCTTTTTTGCAATGTTGATGATATGTGGATAGTTCAATCTCCTTGATGAGATTTTGGCATAATCTAGCTATGAAATTGTGAAAATTATGAATACTTGAAAAGAAATGGGCAAAATTAGCTCTCAATGTGAACAGAGTAACTTTGCATGAGATTGTGGATGTTGAATGAGAGGAAGAACCTTTCATTTATAAATTTCCAAAATGGAGAAGAGAATGAAATGGAGTAATGTGGTATCATTCAACATCCAATGGCCAAGTGCCACTTGTCAAGATGTGAATGGTTGAAGGTTGTGCACATTTTGGCCAAAGTACCAATAAATGCAATTAGGTGGAATTTGAAATTGAGGAAATGACATGTGAGAGAAAAATTAATGAAATAAATGCCACTTGGCTCAATGCACAAGGACATGTAAGAGGAGTGAATGCCTTGTTGGAAGTACCCATCCATTTGGATTTTTGAATTCAAATTTGAGGGAATATTCCTTCCTTATTCCTTATTGAGAGAAAATAATAAATTAAATAAATCAAATTAATTGATTTATTGTGCAATTCGCATTATCTAGAGGATTTTAGTGATTGAGATTAACTGAATCAAGATTTGATTAATTTAATGAGAGGTTAGGTGATTTGACAATTTGGACTCAAATTTATGAGTTGATTTAAATCAAGAATTGAAAAGAAATATTTAATTAAATAAATGATTTGATTTATTTTTAACTAAAGAGGATAATGTTAGATTAAATTAAATAAGGTTTAATTTATTCAATTTAATAAGAAGACTTTAGAGACTTGATTTAAATAAAATGTATTATTTAAATAAATAGAGACAGAAGGTTAATTAATTAAATTGATTAGTTTAATCAACAAAGGAGAAAGACCTAATCAAATAAATAACGATTTATTTAATTAAGAGACAAAAGGTGATGATAAGCTAAGATTGTGTTTCAGGAAGAAATGTCATTAGTAGTCAGGATCAAGTGTGCTGAATCAAATTTGTACATTTTCCATGTCTACAAGTAAAAAATTGAAAACAATGAAAACAACAACCATGGGTTACCCCTCCCCACAACTAAGGATGTGATTTATCCTCAAATAGAAGGTACAAAAAGGGTGTGGGTAATAAATTTTAAGAATTATAATTTGAAACATAAAGTTTAAATACATGCATGAATTATTAATGTATAGAAAATTAGTAATCTTAAATGTTAATTATGATAGTTAATGCAAGGAGTAATTTTTTGCATGTTGTGAAGTGATAATTGGCACATGTGAAGTTTCTTGAATGTCACCATGCAACATGGGGAAAGATTTGAAATTATATGGGTTGATGGTGAAGTACTATAGGTGGTCATGGAGAAAAAGGTAACTCAACATGAGCATAACATGTGACAAGGAAGTTGGAGTGGTGAGAAAAAGACTAAAAAAGTACATGATGGATAAGGGTAATTTATTGCATGGAACAGGTGATAAAAAAAAGTGGATTTAGTTGCTACATGTTATGGTATGAAGAAGCTGCATAAAATGAATACTACAGGAACATGTGAAATGATGGTTGTGAAAGTGTAATGAGTTGCTAAAGAAACAGATTCCTTCTGAATAATGTGCTTCGGGGCATGATGAATCAAGTCCTGTGAGCTTTGTTGTGGGTCCAAAAAATAAAGACTTCTATGTGTCACCCATGCATGTGTGTTCTTGTGATAAGTGTTGTAGAATTATATGTGGGTAATAGCAGTACGCAAGTTGGGTAGCTTGTCTGTTGATACTTCTGATGTAGTGTTGGTAATTGTTGATGAATTATGTAACTTTGGTTCCAATTGATGTTGTGGTGTTCATAGGAAACCATCCTTTTGTAGTGGTCTCTTGTAAAGCTTCAATTGATGGTCATTGACTAAGAGTGAAAGCCTTACAACATCAATGGTTTTCAGCTGAACTACTCCATTGGGAAAAATAGTTTGAATTTCATATGGGCCAAGCCATCTTGTTTGCAATTTTCCCTTCTAATATTTATACCTAGATTCATAGAGTAACACCCAATCACCTATATTAAGCCTTTTGATCTTGATGAATTGATCATGCCAAGAAAACCTCTATTTTTGGATGATTTTTGTATGGTGAATGACTTCCATGTGTATCTTATCTAAAGCATTGAGGTTATGCAACATTTCTTTCTATGTTGTAGATATATCCATGCCCAATTGTACTATTGTTCTGAGAGTTTTGTACTCAAATTCAATTGTAAGGACTTATTCATTACCATACACCAATTCATATGGTGTGAAGCTTGTTGTTGTTTTCCAATTCATCATGTAGGCCTAAACTGCTTCAGGTAACTCACATGCCCAATCCTTCCTATGGAGTTGCATTGTCTTTGTAAGAATGTTCTTTATTTCTCTGTCACTATTTCCCTAGGAACACCATACCTTGTAAGGATATCTTCATAGATAAATTTAGCAACATTTCTATCCCTTGCAAATTGCAAGGCTTTTATCTCCACCCATTTTATAAGATAATCAATATAGACTAAGATATATTTGTTGTTGTTGGAGATATAGGATCAATAAAATCCAACTCCCATTTGTCAAATGGTGCAATGACTAGTTGTGGCTAAAGTGGTATTTCATCTATTTTAGTAGTTCATCCCATCCTATGGCATCTCTCACACCTCCTTGTGTACTTGACTACATCCTTGTGAAGTGTTGGGAAAATAATAGCTAGTATTCAAGATTTTAGGAGTTGTTCTCTTTGCTAAAAAATTTCCTCCACAAGGTTCATCATAGAATTCCTCGAGAATGTCATAGACTTCATCTTCCCTGATGCACCTCCTCATTATATTATCAGGCCCTGTATAAAATAGATATCTAGCTACCCATGAATAAGGAAAAATTATCTCAACTAAATGTATCTTTTCCTTTGGTGAGAGATGTGGGGGTGTTTTTCCCTACAACTAGATAATTAGCTATGTCTACATACCAAGTTGTATGTAAAGAGAGGGAAAATAAGTGTTCATCAAGAAATGAATCATCCATAATATCCTCTTCTTATTTTGTTGACAGTTTGGAAAAAAATTCTTCTACTACATTAGCCTTTGATGGTTTGTCTACAATGGTAATATCAAAATCCTAGAGTAGCAATAACCATCTCACAAGTTTTCCTCCAATCACTAGTTTATTCATCAAGTACTTGATTGTTGTATCATTTGTGAATAAATATAAAATATCCTATGATGTAGTGCCTAAATTTATTGATTGCATAGACCATTGCTAACACCTCCTTTTCAATGATTGTGTAATTGAGTTATGCTCCTTGAATGTTCTTGTTGACATAATAGATTGCATATTCTAGATTTCCTTCCTTTTGTCCTAACACAACTCCAATTACAAAATCAGATGCATCAGTGTCAATATGAAATGGTAATGTCCAATTTGGTCCTCTCAAGACTAATATCTTAGTAGGTGTTTCTTTAAGGGCTTTAAAGGCATGTTGTAAATCAGGAATCTAGTCAAACTCCACATCTTTAGATAATAGGACAAATAATGGTGCTGCAATTTTACTAAAGTCTTGTATAAATCACTTATAGTACTTAGCATGACCAAGAAATCTTCTGAAATTGTTTTGCATCTGAGGTATAGGAAGTGTGGATATTACCTTAATCTTGTTTGGGTATACTTGGATCCCCTTGTTGGACACAAATTGTCCCAAGACTACTCCCTCATTCATTATCATGAAATATTTCTCATGACTTAGGGATAGGTGGTGATCTTGACATATCTATAGTACTTTCTCCAAGTTAGAAAGTGCTTCCTCATAAATATTCCCATAGGTTGTAAAGTCATCCATCTAAACCTCCATGCAATCATGAGAAAGATCTAAGAATATACTCAATACTACCCTTTGAAATGTGCCAAGTGCATTACATAGCCAAAATGACAAGACAAAATAAGTATATGTACACCAAGGGAAATTAAAGGTTGTGTTTTCTTTGTCTTTTAGAGCTATTTTGATCTGGTTATATCCACTAAACCCATCCAATAAGGAATAATATTTTTTTCCTACTAATGAATCCAACACTTGATAAATGAATGGAAGGGGGAAGTGGTCTCCTTTGGTTGCTGCATTTAACTCATAGTAATCAACACACACTCTATATTTACCTCCCTTCTTGGTTACAATTACTAATGGATACACCCAGTGATTGTAAGATATTGGATACATGAATCTTCCATCCAGTAACTTTTATAGCTCTACCTTAACTATGTCACATACAGTTGGGTTCATTCTTCTTTAAGTTTGCATCACCAATTTTTAGCCAGTATTAATGTAAATTATATGCATGCATAGGTTTGGATCTATTCCTTTCATACCATGATAATCCCATGCGAATACAATTGCATGTGTTTACAACACGTTCAACAATGAATACTGTTGTGCAATAATCAATTGAATGTTTACATTTAATATCCTATCCAGTGTAATCTCTAATGTTAGGGATGATGTTTTAGTAGAGGAAATATCAAGGCTTTCTATATTGGGACTACAATTATAGGGTAGTAATGTGTGGAAAATATAAGAGATGGAATCAAATGAATTGGCAAGGATAATGTTTTGCAAAGGGTCATGCAAGCATGTTAAACAGTTATATTATTGTGAGTCCCTACCATAAGTGTTTTGCATAATGTTTGCTAGTAGTTTATCTTCATCTTGAGTTTCCAACATAGGACTATGTTCAATATTTATTATTTATTGTAATGGGTATTGATCATCCTCATTTAAGGTAGCCCATAAAGTTTTCTCCAAATCTATATGTGGTTGTAAAGGTTGGTAAAGGATTAGCTTTTTGGTCACACTTTCATTGGAAATGATCATGTTACAAACCTACAATCTATGAAGGAATCTGTAGTAGCCAACCAAGGTTTACCTAGAATTAGGGGGTAGCCTACAAGTTTGGCTTTAGGTTGTAACACCATAAAGTATGTAGGGTATTCCCACGAGTCCAAGGTAATAACCAAGTCTTTTATGATTCCCTCTAGTTTTATTGTAGACCTATCTGCTAATTGTAACACAATAGGTGTAGGTTGGAGCTCCATTAATTAAAATTTCTTCATGGTTTCATTTTTCATCACATTGATTGTTTCTCATAGGTCAATTAAGGTATTCTTGATGAGAGTTCCATTGATTTGGACATCTACAACAAGACTCCCAGGGTCTACATATTTAGGGACAACTATGATTCCTAACATAATATCTACAAGTTGTCCTACAACATGCACAGTCTGAGGGTCCTTCTATTTTATACCTAGTTTATTATGAAATAACTCTCACTTTCTTGGTATATATTGGTACTTCCTTAATTTACTATATGAGGGTTATTTTTATACAAACATCTCTGAGTTGTCCTAACAGATTAGATTCAACTTCTAAATGATCCTTTTGTATAGTTATTCTCTCAAGGAATGGTGATTTTGGATTTATGTTGGTTGGTTTAACCTAACTTGGTTCAAGTTCCTTCAGTTATTTTTTCATAGTTTCTGTTGGGATTTCCTCATCAATAAACTTTGTGATGTGAGGAGATGAAGTCCCAAGCAGTATTTTCCTTGATCTAAGGTGGAAATCACTCACCTCAACCCCATAGGTAGGGTATTAGATGGTTTTGTTAGCATAATCCTATTGGACATGCTTATTGTTGGGGTTAGGTGTAGGTTTTGTTGGAAATTAAGGTTCTCTTGGTGATGTTGGTGCATCCATTGCTAGATTTGGCATTATGGCAGGTTGATGTGGCTACAAGGGCTATTGTGGTTGTGGGTAATTTAGGTTTTGGTTTTTCCATTGTTGACCTCCACACTACTGTGATGGCCATTGGTTTTATTGGGGTGACCATTGCGAATTATAATTCAGTACCTGGTAATTTTTTGGTGGCCACAATCCTTGTTGTTTTTTAGTCCAATAGAGGATTAGGACATTTCCCATTGTGGATTTTGTACATTAGTCTAGGGTTGAGGATTCCAATTTGGGAAGTGTGAGATACTACTTGGAAATGACTTATTATAGGTGAAGAGGTCTTGGGGCATACCTTTTCTTAGTTTCCATGGCTTGAATTATGCAATGTAAAACACTTCACCTTATTCATCTTTCAAGGCATGAAATTTTGGCTTCCCTTGCTTGTCTTCAGAGATAATGGCTAACTTTTTGCACTTGCAATTAATATTCTTTTGGTGGAAGTGTGGACATAATTATGTGATGATTGCATCTACTTATTCCTAATTCTTCTTGAAATGGAGGGTATCCAATTGGGTAGGCAAGTGGTTAATGTTGTCCAACTTCATATTGGATAGAAGACTTCTAAGTTCCACCTTTGAAACTCTAGTTGATGTCTTGTTGAGAGAAGAGGTCATGTCACCCCTAGTCTTCTTGATGAATGATCTAGAGTAATCTATACAAACTTTACAAATCTCATCAAAGGTAAACTAAGATATGTCCCCTACTCCTATAAGATTTAGAGTGCCCATATAGTCTTCATGGACTCCCCTTAGAAACATCGATTTTAAGGATTCAGGGGAGAGTCTATTTTGATGGATTTCTTGAGACAAAATTGAAACCTCTTAACATAATCTTCTGATGGCTCATCTTCTCACTATGAAATCCTAAAGATGGCATCCCTCTTCCTATTTGTACCTATATAGTGATATTGATATTTTTTGAAGAATTTTGTCTTCATTGTATCCCAGTTGAGAACAACATTCCTTCCCAACACCATGAACCAATGCACATTCAATAATAATTAATGTTTGTAATGAGTATTGATCATCCTCATCTAAGGTAGGCTATACAATTTTCTCTAAATCTATATGTGGTTGTGCGAGTGGGTAAATGACTAGATTTTTGGTCACATATCCATTGGAAATGATCATGTTACCAAACCCACAACCTATGAAGGCATATGCAGTAGCCAACCAAGGTCTCCCTAGAATTAGGGGGTATCTTGTAAGGTTTAATTTAGGTTGTAACACCAAAAATTCTATAGGGCATTCCCATGAGTCCAATGTAATAAGCAAGTCATCTATAATTCCATTTGGTTTTATTGTAGACCTATCTTCTAATTGTATGACAATAGGTGTAGGTCAAATCTCTATTAATTTCAATTGCTTCATGGTTTCCTTTATCATCACATTGATTTTTTCTCCTAAGTCAATTAAGGTATTCTTGATGAGAGTTCCATTGATTTTGACATATACAACAAGACTCCTAGGGTCTGCATATTTAGGGAAAACTATGTTTCCTAACATAATATCTATAAGTTGTCCTAAAACATGCACAGTATGAGGGTCCTTCCTTTTTTTTCTTGTTTTCTTTAGTAATAACTATATCACTTTCTTGGTATATATTGATACTTCCTTAATTTCCTATATGAGGGGTATTTTTATGCAAACATATTTGACTTGTCCTAACAAATTAGATTCATCTTATGAATGATACTTTTGTATAGTTAGTCTCTTAGGGAATGGTGGTTCTAGATTTATGTTGGTTGGTTTAACTTGACTTGGTTCAAGTTCCTTAGGTTATTTTTTTATAGTTTTTGTTGGGAGTTCCTCATCAGTCAACTCTATGATGTGAGGAGATGAAATCCCAACTAGCATTTTCCTTGATCTAAGGTGGACATCACTCACCTCAACCCCATAGGTAGGGTATTAGATGGATTTTTTAGCATAATCCTATTAGACATGCTTATTTTTGGGGTTAGGTGCAAGTTGTTCTGGCACCTAAGGTGCTCTTGGTGGTGTTGGTGCATCCATGTCTTGATTTGGCATTATGGCAGGTTGTTGTGGCTATAGGGGTTGTTGTGGCTACAGGTAATTTAGGTTTAGGTTTTTCTATTGTTGACCTCCACACCACTATGATGACCATTGGTTTTTTTGGGGTGGCCATTAAGAATTATAATTTGGTATTTGGTAATTTTTTGGTGGTCATATTCCTTGTTGGTGTTGTTGTTGAGTATAGGGTTGAGGGTTCCAATTTGGGAAGTGTAAATTACTACCTAAAAAATGACATACTATAGGTCAAAGGATCTTGGGGAATACCTTGTCTTGGTTGACATGGCCTTAATTGAGAAATGTAAAACACTTGGCCTTCTTCATCTTCTAAGGAATGAAATTTTTTCTTCCCTTTCTTGTCTTGAAAGATACTAGCCTAGTTTTTGTGCTTGTAATTAATCTTCTTTGGGTGACAATTTGGATAAAATTTTGTGAGGTTTGCCTCTACTTCTTCCTGCTTCTTCTTGATATGGAGGGTAGCTAAGTGGATAATGGTTTCCTCCTTCATATTGGATAGAATATTTCTAAGCTCTACCTTTACAACTCTAGTCAATGTCTTGTTGAGAGAAGAGGTCATGCCACCCCTGGTCTTCTTGATGAATGACCTATAGTATTTTCTCCACACTTTACAAATCTCATCAAAGGGAAATTTAGAGATTCCCCTACTCCTATGAGATTTAGACCGTCCATACCATCCCTACAATATTCATGGACTACCCTTAAAAACACTGGTTTTAAGGATTCAAGGGAGAGTCAACATAATCTTCCAATGGCTTATCCTCTCTCTTTGAAATCCTGAAGATGTCATCCCTCTTCCTATTTGTACCTCTATAGTATTCTTGATATGTTTCAAATAATTATGTCTTCATGTTGTATCCCAATTGGGAACAACATTCCTTCCCAACCCCATGAACCAACACAAAGAAATATCGTTTAGCATGGCTAAGAATAATTTAAGTTGGTGAGCATCTATAGTGTAGTCAAAGCTCTAACATAGTACATAAAACTTGGAGAGAAAGGTGTTTGGATCCTCTGTAACTTTTCCATAGAAGATGGGTAGTACTGAAGAAGGCATATTTTTAAGTGCATCAACCCTTTCTTGGTTGGTTATTGGGAATTCAAACATCACATGCTCTCTTGGATTATCCATGAATTCTTCAACCATACTATCAAAGGGTATTCTAGAAATATCCTCTATGATTGGTGTAGCCACTACTGTAAGGGATAATTATTCTTTGTTGATTCCCTTAATATGTTTGCTTTGTCTATTAGTGTCTACAAATGCTTTGTGTTCCAAGGGGATAAATCTTCCAAAAGCATCTAGCTATCTTCACATGCAATGGTTCTAGCTCTTTAGATTAGTGGTTCTTTCACATTGTTAGTAAATCATGTTGCTTTTGATGCCTAAATACCTGTTTACCCTAATGTTGAAAGCTTGAAAGGAATTAGAAGACACAAAAATAATCTTGAACTTAGCACCATCCATGACAATGATGCCAAAAATGTGGAGCCAAATATAATTCCTAATTAAATTGGTGATATCGGGTATACACATGACTTAGAGGACTTGAGGATCCCTAACTAATAAATTCATCATTTACAAGAGGGTTGCACGAAAGAATCAAATAGGGAGTCATAAAACTTTAGATAGTTCTTGAAAATTATACGTATTTATATATTCTAGACATCCTACATTGATTGAGTATAAGTGAATAAACATATGCAAATACAGTAAAAGATTGAAATCATAATAAATTGCTATAAATTCAAAAAACAAGGGAAAATAATACAAGTAACTACCTTTTTCTATAGGTACCTAATGTTGAAGATTGTAACTATTAACCATTAAACTATAGTTTCCTAACTTAACTAATCCTTCCAAGTATGAAATAGAACATTAAGCTACAAAATCTAAATCACGATTTACAACACATTCATTCATAATCATATAACTAAAAACAACCAATTGAATTCACAATGCATCATCTAATCTAACAATTAAAATTAAAGTGGTTCAACAGTACCTCAAGTGGCCCTTGCTTCATTTGTTGCTTCCATGGGATTTACCAAATGCTTACTTACTCAACAAATCATAGTATCGAATCAATTCTCCTTTATTACATTCTAAACACAAAACTATTACACAAAATCTAACAGGAAATTTGTTGAAGATATTTGCACAATAACACACATTCTATATTCATAATATTGTTGTTACTACTAGTGCTACTAGATATCATCCTTGTCAAAGGATCCTAATAAATAGGGTCTGTGAGAGAGTCACATTATTCATGAACTGAAAGTCACAAACTATACCTCAAGTATAGGAAGATGACTGAGTTTTGAAAAAAATAACTACTTGAAACAGGAGTAGATAAATCAAACACAAATTCTATGTCCAACAAACTTAACCACTTATAATAGAAATGTGCCCAATAGAACATTTCTGCCATAATTCAATCCTATTGAAATTAGAATCCTTCTTTTCCTGGTTTTCTTATTGGTGGGTAAGATTAATATTAGGTGACTCATGGACTGATCAATAAATGATCACCTCCATTTTCCTTTGAAAGTGTCACACCCCAATCGGTTGATTTATTCTTTGCAACAATCTGCAATCCTTATGTTGCAAGCTGAGAAGCCCATTGTTGTAGGTTGATATTTGTCTATGTTGTAAATGTTAGTCTTATTCCCTAAGAGATTCTCATTATCAGCAATCATAAATTAAACATAAAATGCTACTAAAATTCATAGACATTCATGAATTCATACATACACATATTAACATAACATGTTTCTATTTCCAAATGCTTAAAACTGCTAGAAACTATATGAAAGGCATAAAAGGTCTTAGCAATGTCTTAAAGCTTAGTAGAAAGAAATGATAAGTCTGAAACAACAATAGGAAACTAGCCAATTATCAATCCCGTCAGGTGTTTCATCATATTTTGCAATATTTTCAATTTTGTGTTCAACATTTTGATTTTCAATTTCATGTTCAATAATTTCAATGTCAATTTCATGTTCAATATTTTCAAATTCAATATCAATTTCACTTTAAATTTCATTTAAAGATAAAGAAGAGCCTTCCCCTTGAAGAGAATTTGACATTTTTTTCTTTCCACCCTCTTCCTTGATCTATCTTTTTCCTTACTTGCTTCGATTTCCTCTTCCTTTTCACTATATGACTATTTCTTCTCATTATCCTAACTCAAACAAGTACCTTGATGATTGAGAGGATAATTTTTTGTGTAAAAGAGTGCTCAAAAATTGATTTTTTTTCTATAATGGACAAGAATCACAACATTCCCAAAAAATGGATATCTATTTTGTTCTATTTGTAAAGCTTGTATTCTTGTGCAAAAACAAGCTTTACGAAATAAATATCCATTTTGTAAAGCTTGAAATGAATTTATAGCAATCAAACATATAATATATATAAATTATAATATAATATGTATGTTATATTATATTATTTATACAATGTAATTTTAACGGCATCAAATTGTACCCTAGTGCAATTTCCCATTATATACCCCTACCTTAGCCTTATAAGCCTAGAAATGCAAAATCCACCACCTTTGCCTTGATTTTTGCGCGTGCCTTTTGTCATTTTGCATTGGTGAGGGAATTTTTTTCATGGATGCCTACACACCACACAGATGTTTGTGCATCGTGCTAGCATCTTGATGAGATTCCTACATCAAGAGATGTTGGAGATGTTAAATTTTCTATCACCCTACGACTGTCATACCTCTCTTTGTATCTTGACCACCCGAAAAATATCTATTTGGCTCCAAAAATACCTTTTTAACATCTCTCTTGCAATTTACTTCACTCCATTGCTTGCATTCTCTCAACTCCTTTTTCTCTTGCTTCACACTCTACACCATTGTTGCTGCTTCTACACCTTTTTATATAGCAATTTTTCAATCTCTACACTATCAACACGATTCTATTTCTCTCTCCCTTCCTCTCTCGGCTTCACCAAGCACATAGAAAGGAGGGTAAAATATTTTTTTACTTGCATTATCTTTAGAATAGCATCTAGATTATCTTTGAATTCTATAAATTGTGTCTATTTCCTTTCTTTATCGTTTTCTCTCCATCATTGCATATTTTCTTTTCGTGGAGGTGGAAACACCAAAATAGGGGCTTGACTTAGGCAAGCTTCAAAACATATTCACAACACTTTTTCTTCACCATGTGTAGGTTCATTGTGTTTGTCAGGAGCCTACAGAAGGCTGGACCTTCGGTGATTTCCATTTATTCTTCATTTCCCTTGTCATTTCATTATTAGATAATTTATATTTCAAGTTAAAGTATTATTCTTGTTTTTTCCTTTCATTTTATGCATTTCTTCATATTTATTAAACTGTTGGATTAGAACTCTTGGGTTGTTAGCACGCCCTGTGAGTTTCAGTTTGCAAACCTAACTCTCTGTTCGTACAAGACACCAATGCATCATGTTGTCATAAGACACCAACGCAGCTTGTTGTCATCTGACTCATGTGCTAGCATCCTTTGGCCAAGAGCTAGTTAATTCATAGTCTGAGACCTTTGTGGCTTTGTCACCCATTTCTCGAAAATCTCCATCAGAAAACATAAAAGCAAGGTCTAGTTTGTCCTTCCTTTTTTAGCCTTTTTAGTGTTGAGCTAGTCGAGGAAAATTTGCTCCCTTTAGGATCTTCTGTGTCATAGAGACTTGGGAGTAGCGAATCCCCTCCTCTACAAAAATATTATAATATTATAATTATATAATATAACTATTATATATTATATTAATATTAATATAATCTAATATATATTATATTCATATTAATATTTTATAATATATATATTATATATTAAATATTAATATCATTGTGTTGTAATATATTATATTGTGTATTATATATTATATATCATATATTATATATTATATATTATATATTGTATTATTATTAAAAATAATATAGATAGAGAGAGGGAGAGAGGGAGAGAGAGAGAGAGGTAAGGTGGGAGGGAGAGGGAGAGGGAGTGGGAGGGATAAAGGGTGTGAGAGGTAGGTATAGATAGAGCCAGAGATATGGAAGGAGGGAGGGAGGAAGGGATAATGGAAGGGATAGGTGGAGAGAGGTTGTGTGTGTGTGTGCGGGAGAGAGAGGGAAGGAGGTAGGGAGGGAGGGAGAGAGAGGGAGAGATAAGGTGAGAGGGATAGAGAGAGGGAATGACGGAGATAGGGAAAACTAGGGTGGGACAGAGGGAGGGAGGGAGAGAGAGAGAAAGAGGGAAGGAGGGGGATAGAGAGAGTGAGAGAGAGCGAAAAAGGGAGGGAGGGATAGGCAGGTGGAGAGAGGTTATGTGTGTGTGAGGGAGATAGAGAGGAAGAGGATAGGTTGTGGTAGGGTGGGAGGGATAGGAGGGAGATAAAGAGGGAAGTATGGAGATAGGGAGAGGTAGGTATAGAGAGAGTGAGAGAGAGGGAAAGAGGAAGGGAGGGAGGGATAATGGGAGCAGTAGGTGGAGAGATGTTGTGTGTGTGTGAGGTAGAGAGGGAGAGAGAGAGGGAGATGTAAGGTGGGAGGGAGAGAGAGAGGGAAGGAGGGAAGGAGGGAGGGAGAGGTAGGATGGGAGGGAT
>CM021100.1:933293029-933423762 GCA_007115665.2 Sequoiadendron giganteum
AGGTAAGGTGGAAGGAATAGAGGGAGGTATGTAGAGAGAGTGAGGGGAGATAGTGAGAAGTAGAGAGGGAAGGGGAGATAATTAGAGAGAGGGGGGAAGTTGTGAAGGAGGGAGAGGTAGGTAGAAAAAGAGGTAGGGTGGAATGGATTGAAGGAAAATAAGGTAGAGAGGGAGAGGGTGAGTGGAGACAGAGAGAGGGAGGGGTAGGTAGAGAGAGGTAAGGTACAAGGAAGCAAAAGAGAGAGGTACAAAGAGAGAGATCTAGTGTGTGTCTGTAAGAGAGAGAGAGGGGGGAGGGAGAGGTAGATAGATATGGGTAGGTAGAGAGAGGTATGGGTAGGGTGGGAGAGAGTGAGGGATAAAGGGGGGAAAGTAGATAGAGAGGTATGGTTGGAGGGATGGAGGGGGAGGGATATAGAGAGAAGTAGAGAGGGATGAAGGTAGGGAGGGGATATAGAGATAAGTAGAGGGGGAAGGGTCTAAGAGAGAGGTAGAGAGAGGGTGGAAGGTGGGAGGGAAGGAGAGTTAGGGTGAGACAAATTGAGAGAAATGTAGGTAGAGAATGAGAGGGTGAGTGGAGATAGACAAAATTACAAAGGGAAGGTGTGAGAGAGGGAGAGAGAGATGTATATTCTTGTAGTTTTATCATAATAAATATGATATTTAAAATTCCCTTGTAACAATCCATCAAATAATATTATATTTATATAATATAACATATAATATTTATAATAAATCTAATGAATATTATATTAGTATTAATATTTTCTAGTATATATTAATTTATAATATATTATATTATATATTAATATTTTAAATATATAAATATTTATAGTAATATTAATATTATAACATGTTATATTTTAATCTATACTGATATTCAAATATATTCATATTTCTAATTAAAGTAAACAAATATCCATTTTGCTTCAAGATTGTTTTGGGATTTGGCTTGGGGGTGTCCAACCTAAAAATTCAACAACCCCAAAGTGTTTACAAGGGTTGCAATAGTTTTTTGAACTTCACCCTTCATGTTGATGACTTTTTTTCATCTGAATTTGATAAAACTTTAAGGGTTTATTTAGAAAATTGTTAGCATTCTACCAATATAAGATATGCTTTATTTTGAATTTCATAGATAATTATTATTGATTTTCTACATGCATTGTGTAAAGTCTTGATTGATAGGTTAATTGAAAAACACCTATAACTTTTAAATGGTTATACATTTTTTGAATCCGAAAGATGCATCACACTCTATGCCTCATAAACTATAGTTTAAAAAATGAATTTCATAAATTTTTGACCATGTTAGGGTGGCCAGACAAATGGTTTTTAAACTTAAAAAAAAATCCTACTAGAAAATTCATAACTAATTATTTACTTGCAAATTTTTCATAAAAAAATATGTGTCACATTCAAGCATGTGTCCTCTACTTATATTGAAAGATTTGAAAGAAAATATTTATTTTTTTGTAACAATGTGAAAAAGGTGATCCTAAAGTTTAATGCTAAAACCTAAGGTCAATTATATTCCTTTTTCAAAAGTACATTAGAAAGAAAATCAACAAGGTGAATAGATTGCCTTTCAACCAAGAAGGTGAGTCAATCAAACCTAGATCTGCATTCTTGGGGCCTTGAAAATGGACTAGAAATGATTTGGAATGATTAATCTAATTAAGTTATATGACCTAATATGACAAATGCAATATTTTGGACACACAAACCGAAACATTAAACTACAGGTAGAGATATGAGAAGTATAGGAGATTGTGCAATTATCATTAAAAGTTGGATCTGGCATGCAAAGGAGGAATCAGAAGCTTAGAGGCATATGGCTCTCTGATAGGGGGTCGTAAAATTGATTTTTTAGTCCTTTGATGTTGGATTTGACCTTTGTTTCTCAGTTGTAGAGTTGTTAGAATGTCATTCGATAATTTTGTAGGTGAGTTTATGTGGCTTGAAAACTTTAAAGGCTTTGAATTCAACAATGAACAATTTGTCTTTTATATTCAATCCTCTTCAAACCTATAACCCACACATTCAAAGAGAGGGGAAATATTGGGCCATTTAGTGGCTTTCCGCAATCAAACCCCGTGTAAATGTTTTCACTTCTACAATGGCATTGCCAATGATAAAATAATAATGGATAGGAAAGAATGATGAAATCACAAATTTCTGCAACCCACCACCCTTCAGTGACTTCCTTGAAGGTTTGAATTCATACACATCACCTCAAGGACTTGATCTTGTTTTCTTGATTGCTTGAATTCTTGAATGCTTTGGAGACCTACAAAAAGTGAGCCTTCACAAAACAATGATAACATGGACACAAATAAACTCACATAAGATTTGACATGACATTGAATCTTGAATTTCTGCAATAAAGATTTGAAATGCTTCTCTTGACTTGTTTTATGGTACTCTTAAAAATAATTTTTCCAATAGTTTTCTGGATGATTTTTAAATGATGCAATAACTAGGTATTTATAGGAATTTATTCAATTTCCCACAAATTAGATCCCAAAAAATGACACTTAAAATTTGAATTTTTGAATGTTAAAATGCCACCAACAACATATTAAAAATTGGTCCCTAGCAAGATAGGGGGACCCATATGCCCATGGGCACATTAGTCCTGGCCCTATCTTCCAGGACATTGAGTTTCGAGATCAAAACATTAATTGCTCGCAATCCTTCGGAAAATGATAAAAATAGGCCTTTGGAATGCATAATTCAGGAAACTAGGGACCCAATTAGGATCACTAATTTAGGGGGAGAAAAATACAGTGTGAAATTGTCATGGGTGACAATTTACGATGCTACATTTTTCAAATACTTAGGGTGGCCGGACAAACACCCGCTTTTTTTCTTTCAAAATTTAAAGTACTACTGCATTGAAATTTTTAATTTTCACCAAATCAAATTACTCTTTTCCAAAAAAGGCCTAGTAGCCTACAAACTAAATTCAATTTTATACAAATTACATTCCTACATATTTTCCAAATTATGTTAATAATCTATTCAAATTCTTATGTGAAGTTGCTTAAGTCTATTTTTTTGTATTTTCATTTCCACATAGAGGCGCTTTTTGGCCCATCATGATCCTGCATTGACCCATCTTAGATAAAATATTGGGGCCTTAAAACCTGCCTTGATCATATCATATATTTTACCTATATTACTATATCATTTTTATCCCCATCTCTATAATATAAATGGAAATTTTATGGTGACATCTTCATCATATTGATCCTACATTAGAGGCATCATGTTTCCCCCCTTATTATATTGAGGTGTACAATCATAGATTATTTAGATCTATATTAGTTACCCTATGATTGTACTAGCTATATTTATGGATTTGCACTATTGATGAGACTTTATGTTACATCTCCTATCTATCTATCTTATATATTTATTTTATTGATCTTACCAATCTTATTGATCCTATTGATATTGTTGAGCTTCGTGTCGTTGGTCCTACTCTATGCGTGTTTATTCTCTTTTATGCCACATTAGGCCTTTTATTATACCTTCACAAGTGGTCATGTCACCATTATATTGATCCTACCCTATGTGTGTGTTCTCATGAATATCACCATTATTTTTACCCATGTTGGTGCAATGGATCTATGTTTGATTGCATTTAACTATGCTTCCCATGATGTACTCTTCCAGGTGCCAAGATTGCTATATTTTAGCACTTGGATGACTATATGTATTTACATTCTTATCATTTGTTATTAATTTATCAAATGACTATGATGATTATCTTAGGTGCATTATGTTATTAATCTATTCTTATATCTACCAAGATATTACTTCAATAAATTTAAACCTAATGACGACACTAAATTGAAGGAGGGTGGTATACATGATCACTAATGTTCACTTTTTTGTGTCTGATTTATCTTGTGTCATAAGCTACTCGTGGAATATTTTATCCCTTATCTTGCAAGAATTCATGGAATAACCTATGTAAAAGAAAAGAGCATGGCATAAGAACCTTTTTTCTTTATCGATCTTGATATTTTTTGTTGTATTTGATTTATTAAATTTTAAGAATGATCATTATGGATTTTAATTTACCTCAAAGTGGGGGAAAAATGAATGAAAAAAATGGATCCTTGATACATTTTCTCATTTATTTTTGTTCCTAGTTTTGGTCAATATCTTAATGCATATATAGCTATAAATGACATATTTTTATATAGTTGAGTCTATGTAACTAAAATTTCTTGATGTGCATCAATCCCAATCCAATTTGATTTTGATGATTAATCTAATCCTTATCCGGTATCTAATCCTATGAAATATATATCCAACTTGGTTTTCTAACCCAATTTGTGTTCATAGGTGTAAATTTATCCTTGTATCCATTATCTTGATCCTTTAAAATGAAAACCAAAAATTAGATAACTGGCCCCAATCTTACATTTTGGTCCCAAGTTGACTTTGTACATATACTCATAATTTGGTGATAATTGTGTTTATGTATAAAAAGGTATGAAAATTAACTAATTAATCAATTATCATCTAAAAATTATTTATTGCACTCACACTTGCATCTAAATAAAAATAATAATAATCAATTATATTCATAATATTAGATCACACAAACATCCCAATGCTTGTGAATCATTAGGAAATCATCCTATAATCCATGTGAATGTTTGAAGATTGTTATATACCAAGGTATTTTTAAGTATTACCAACTTGGTAGAAAAATCCTAGGAATTGAATGCAAGTACTTGTGAATAAGTGGCAGTTTCCAAGTCCCAAGGCATTATGAGGATGTTACATGGGTGTTCAATATCATGAAAACATTACTAACTTATTTGTTTATTGAATTTAGTAAGATATATATTTATGATTTAATAACCTTAGGAAAGGTTAAACAAACAATTCAAACTATTAGTCATGTGTTAAACCTTAGGTCAGAGGTAGTTTCCAAGATAAGTTAGAGGTGTGTGAACTTACAACTACACTTCCTAATTAAGTGTGTTATATATTTCAAGTATTTGGCCAAATTAATGCAATATTCTCTACTTACATTAGTCGATTCACTATGTTCTAGATTACACATCCAACCATATTGGTCATACTAAGTTAGAGAAGTCTAAAGTCGTATGGTCGATTGGTTATGTAGGACACAACACTAGAACTTATATGGCATACTTGTTGGTTCCTTTGTCTATAATATTCATGAAGGGTAGGGCCAATTCCATTTGGAAGATGTGCAAAGGACCGTTGATATGTGGTTGGAGGTATAGTGCTCGAGTGATGCTCTCCCTCTTGTAGATGACAATGTTGAGGCTTGTGAAACAAAATCATTTTCTAGATATGGATGATTTGACCTTGTATCATTAATGTATTATGTAAACTTGTATTCTTGAAAGTATCCTATGTATGATTTGTAATTGAAAATTTCTATCTTATCCCTCAGTTTGAAATTAATGTAGTTCATATTCAAAGGTTATATTATTTATTCATGTGCAATAAATGTTGTATGAAAAAGAAAAAAATTACCATCCTATTTTTGAGAATATGTTTATTTTAATTTCTATGGTAAAAAAATAAGTAGTTACTTTTAATTATGAGTGAGTATGTTACAACAAGAAGCTTGGGCATGAATAACATTCTCGTTATGAGAAGGATATTGATGAATTGAAACATCTTAAAAAGAATCATATTAATTTAACTTCTTTAATGTTTGAGTCAACTTCTTCTTCAAAATAGTCTAATAAGGACAAAGGTCATGCTATTTTGGTTACTACATCACAAACAAAAGGAACAATTATTTGTGCTTTTTCAAGTCTTGGATCAGGGAGATGATTTCTAGATTCATGAGCATCTCATCATATGGCATCTTCATAGTCTATATTATCTTCTTTTGAGCCTTGTGTTATGTCTCCTATTTTGATATGAAAGAATACATACATTAGTGTAATTAGGAAGGGATATATTATTTTTGGGGAGGGAAATTTCAATAATCTTTTGTGTGTATCTCATTTGGAAAACAATATTCTTTCCATCTATCAGATTATCCATGGTGGAGATGGGAAGACTATGGAGTTTTCTCATGATTCAATTAACATTAGATACATGGAGGGTACATAGATTATTTCTTATAGGATGGTTGATCATTCATCTTTGTTGTACACCTTTGAATATTTTGCTTCTAATGATGACTTTGTTCCTTAGGTTGTTGAGTACAATTCTAGTGTGGACCATGATTTTGAGGATGCTTTTGGATACTTGAACTTGGGTGTTCTCACATCAGATCCCATTCTTTATCCTTTCATTTCATCTCCATATTTTTTTTCATTTGATGATGCTCATGTTGTCACAATTTTGACCTCTTGTGATTCAATGCAACAAGATCTATATCATTTTCTAGATACATCTACTTGGGATGTATACTTGGAATACATTATTGGTTTGTTTGTTAACTCCAACATTTCATATTTATGAGACCATTGATTGTGTACATCTTATTTTTGATGGAGATGATCCTTCTTCAATTGTTTTGATGGAGCACTCTTGTAGGTGTTGTGAAATCCAACTTCCCCGAAGATCACTTGCATGCAAATAACCTATCATAGAAAGAAGAGATGGAGACAAAAAATCAAGGGTGCTCTGAAAGCTAAAAAATGTATTAATCAGAGAGTGAGTAATAATACAATGATCAATCCTTATGAAAGGAGATTGTGCAACCCTAAAAGTAACCCTAATAGGTAGACATTTAATAATTAATATAATTATTAAATGTCACAATATGAAAACTAAAGTGAAAATATTAAGAGAGGAACAAAGGTAACTTAATTAACATAATTAAGTTAGAACCTTTACTCTAACACCCCCACTTAAGATGAGCAAGAGTGAAGCTAAAAATATGTGTAAAAAAACAAAGTAACTACAATGCATGAAAGTAAACAAGGGTCCCGACAACTAGGCTTGATTAGGTACCCATTTACAAATGAAATGCAAACTAAAGGAAACAGGGTAAAGGAGAAAACCCGGTGGGAACAAAACTCCTCCCCAAAATAGAATGCAAAAAAAGGAATCCAATGCACTAATGAAAGAAGGATAGGAGGTGGATTACATGATGCCCCCCATAGAAAAATTCTATCATATAAGTACATGTACAATGGTCTCCATAGGAGAAATAGAAAGAGACAAGAAGGCCCCCCACAATGAAGAAAATCCTGTCCAAAATAGAATGCCTGATGTAGAATCCAAAAGGAGATCCTGAAGCAGAAAATGATATTCATCCCCTTGGGAAGAAAAAGATCCAAAGGATGATGTCGAAGAAACCCTATGAAGAGTGATGAACCAATCTATCTCAAGATGTGTACCATGATAGGATGCTGGAGAATCTTTTTGTCTGAACTGAAATAAATGATGCCAAATCCAAATTGATGTGGAGAATCCTGAAATGCAACCTTTGAATGCACAAATAATTGTGGGCATACAGTGATAACCTAACTTTCAAGGTAGAGGAGATGAGTCTCCTCAAAATAATCCTCCAAATCTGCAATATAGGACTCCACAAACAAGAAAGATATGTTTCCAACATAAGAGTCCAAAGTAGCTATGTCTGGAAGATATATGATTCCCTGCTACATTGAATCAAGAACAACAAGAGATGTTGATGAAATCTCAATTTGAAGAGTAGGAACTACTCTTCAAATTGAGACTTCATCCCAAAGATGTGTCCAAAGTGGGTGAGGACAATCAATGCCCGATATAGCCCACACAATGTCATGATCAACACTAGATAATATAAGTCCTACTATGTGATCTCTAATGATATCCCAAGCTAATTTTCCCTCTAAAGTGGCTGGTTCAGGTATGAGATCATACAAATAAGGCAAAATATTAATCCACCTACAATGTGTAAGGATGCCCTTTGCCCATGACTCATAATTACTTCGTTCCAAAAATACAACTGAAGGGTGAGTAGAAAAACCCATGATAACTCTTCAAATGAAAAAAATAGATATTGAAACTCTCAGCAACAATAAATCATATTAATCTAACCCATCCAACACAAACATAACCCATGTAGGTGCCAAAATGTCCAAATAATTAAGCAAAGTGTAAAAAAACACAAATTTGAATAAAATATACTTGATAAATTTTCTGATGAAATATATTACAGATCTAGAAAGAGAACTGCAACACCTTTCCAATGCCTTTTTTTTTGTGAAAAACGGAGTTCAAACGCAAAATATATGCCTCCTGGAGTGAAAAAAACTAGTTTTGACTTTGACTTGCAAACAAGACTGCAAAATGACAAAATTAGAAAACCACACCTGCACCACTAGATAGAGCATTGAACTAGATTTCCAATGATACCTCATTTTTGAAAAATGGAGTTCGTATGCAAAAAATATTCCTGATTCTGTGAAAGACCTCCAAAAAATCCAAATAAGTCCTCCAGAGCCCTCAGGGGCTAAACAAAAATTAGCCCCTGGTCACATGCACAACCAGGGGGCTTGCAGTCAGGTGCAGGGCCAAAGCCCCTGGTCACTGATGTGACTGCCGCAGGGGACTAGGCGTTTGGCGGGGTTGTGTGTTGGGGTTCCCAGTCAACAATAAGACCATAGGCTAAAGCCCAAGGGGGCTAAGACAGGAAGCGACGCTGAGCAACGGGTGACTAGTGTCGCCGACGGCGGTGGGCAGTGGGTGGCCGCTTGGCGGCAGTTAGGTGGCCACCAAGTGGTAGACCCCTCTTAACTAGAAGAACTTTTTTCAAATCATTTTTTGTGCTTTTTTTAATTTTTATTTTTTTGCCAATTTTTGCCTCAGAAGGCGTGCCCTAGGGCTGTACGGCCTTAGGGTAATTGTTTTTGCCTTTTTGATTGACTATGGCCAAATTGGACAAATTTTATATGAAAATAGGGGTTTTTGGATGCTGCGGACTCAATGGTGAGGTCCTTTTTATCCCAAAATGTCCAAAAAATTAGGCGACCCCCGGATCCACAAAAAAAAAGTTCCTTTTTGAAACCCTTGCATAGAAGAAAACTCTGTAAGATGATATCTTCAAAAGAAAAACATGCAGTCATAGGTCTGGAGCTCTGATTCCATGTAGGTGTTGTGAAATCTAACTTCACAAACCTTGAAGATCACCTGCATGCAAATAACCTATCACCGAAAGAAGAGATGAAGACAAAAAAGCAAGGGTGCTCTAAAAGCTAAAAAATGTATTAATCAGAGAGTGAGTAATAATACAATGATCAATCCTTATGAAAGAATATTGTGCAACACTAAAAGTAACCCTAATAGGTAGACATTTAATAATTATTATAGTTATTAAATGTCACAATATGCAAACTAAAGTGAAAATCTTAAGAGAGGAATAAAGGTAACTTAATTAACATAATTAAGTTAAAACCTTTACTCTAAGAGAGGGAACACTCTAACCCTCTTGTTCATTATCTATATGATCATTCTTTACAATTTGATGTGAGTGTGGATAATTTTGGAAAAAAATTAGAGGAGGCTTCTTTGTCTTCAGAGGAGGTATCATTTTCTTTGGATTGTGTTCTACATTTGTAACTAAGATATTTTGGATTGTCCTCTTCAGTTGTGTGGCCTAGAATGCCTGTTTGGAGTGTGAAATTTTTTAGCATCGACATGGAGACACTTGAGCATAGTTTAGAGATAACACACGTCATCCTTCTTCTCACATCTTCCCTTCAAGAATGGGAAGACATCTTGCATATCATTTTGGTTTTGTTTCTTCCTAAGGGGAGGATTGTTGTTCGATAAGATTTAGATCATCTTCAACATTTAATGTCAAGCTTCTACCATTATTGCAGGAGAATCAACATTGAGGGTGGTTGTATGGTCTCTCTTCTTCTCTTTTATGGGAGGTATTTTTCTTCATATGTAGGGTAAATTTTCCTTCTCATTCATTATTGAGAGAATCTTGTTTTTCTCTCTTTTTGGGAGGAGTTTTATCTCATTGGGTTTTCTCTTTTTCTTCGTTTGTTAGAGATTACATTGTATTTGTACATGGGTACCTAACATGGCCTAGTAGACAGGACCCATCCTTGTATCATTTTTCATAATAAGATACTCCCTAGGTTGCGCTTAAGGGGGTTGTTAGTGTAAATATGTATTTTACCTATATATTTCACTTATATGTCCTATTTACATGTTAAGTCCACTTAGGCCCTAGGTGTTTTTTCTAGAAGTCTTAGTTGTCTAGATAGTATCTTATAATATTGTATCTCTCTGGATTTTATTTAATTCATGTGTTGCAGTCCATTTAATAATGTTGAGGTAGTTGCCTCATTATATAGGATTATGACACATGTCAAGATCTTGTTTAATCCAATCTCACATATTTGCCTTTATAAGAAAGGAATCAGATGCACATTCCATTGAATACCAATTTGATCCAATAAAATTGCAATTTTGAGCATTACATATTGACCATATTATCTTGCATCCATTATTACAAATTTATGCTCTTGATTTTCTCCCTTGTAGAAGGTTGTTCTTTTATTTTGTAGGTTATCCTAGAAGCTTGAAACCTTGAGTAAATACTACATGGTATCAAAGCTATCTATAAGCTCTTACACTTTGATCAACACATTGACCATCTTGTAACCAAGAAAATATGAGCCTTTTCTCAGCCAATCTATTAGTTGGATAATGCATTACATTTCATATTATCATATCCTATTTATAAACATGTGATTGAAAATTCCCCTTCAAGATAATGCTGGTGCGGGCATAGTGGTGTAAACTTCAAGTACATGAAATTAATGGATTTATGTCATTGGGGTTTGGCTCTCTTCCTCGATAGTGCCTCTTTACCATTTGTGTTTCTCCTCATTATGCTTGGTGTATGCTTTGTTATTATGCTTTACTTTGAATTTGTTGGCCTGTTACATTGCCCTAGTTCTTCTGTGTTGTAGGGTTGCAGGCTACCTTTGGTTCCTTAGCCCTGACCTTCAAAGATGTTGTCGCTCAAGAGGCTATGTTTTCTCCACCCATGATGATGATTTTTTTTGGATAGTATGTCGATGGTGACTATGCAAATCAACCTCTCTCACCCTCAAAAATATTAGTCCTCACAACAAATCTAGAAATGGAGGAGTCAATAAAAAAGGAAGAATCAAGGTTATGTAATATTACAATATTCCTTGGCACTCTTGATATTAATAAGGATATTTCTATAAATTTCATTGATTCATGTTTTAAAAATGTTTGGGATATGAAATTAGGCATTAAAATTTTATTTTGTAGACTTTTGCAAAAAAGATTATTCATAATTTTTTGAAGGACAACATAATACCAAAAAAAACATTGCAAAAGGGTTATTGGGCAAAGGCCACCTTTAGGGTGATTGATTGGTCTCTGAACCCTATACTTGAAGATATAATCACCCTATCAAACCTTAGATGGGTTACAATTAAGAACTACTCTCCCCAAATGTGGAATTGTTTGCAACAAGTAGCCTCTCATATGGGGAAAGTAATTAAAATTGAAAGAAATGAGTTTACTGTCTTAAACTCCAATGCTAGGGTATTAATGGTTCTTGACCTAGGAGTTCAAATTCTAGAGGAAATATACTTGGAATTATTTGGTATCTACATAGTGTGTCTTTTAGAAATTTTGGGGGGTTTTGGCATGTGTCATATCTGCAAACAAGATGGGCGAAGATGCAACTGAATCAACTCCTTCAAGGAGTGAATCGACCACATGCCTCAATAACTTAGACTCCATAAATAATAATGAACATGTTCTTTGCTCCAAAAGAACCGAATCTCAAACTATTATTTCTATCACCTCCACAACCTTTCATTCTGATGTGATGTCTCTTGTATCTCACAATAATAAGATGATTGAAATCTTAAGTGAGATTTTTTAAAAAACTAGCAATGAGGAAATAAAGGATATATGGTCTTCCTCAGTCAAAGATATCGAGCATATCTCCATGTTATCTCAAAGAATGGTTTAAAAAAGGTACCATCTTGGGGGACAAGAGATCTAATGCTAAGAAGATGTTAGCTCCAAAAGAGGAAAATAATTCAAACTTGAACCCTCCAATGACAAACACTAGCCACAAAATGAACACCCAGGAAATTGTAATGAAGAAAATAAGATAACGAATAACTCAAGTAAATAAATCTAGTTTGTAATCTTGTCGTGACTGATAAACAATCTATTTCAAAGTGCTCAGGCCTCAATGATAAAGGAGGAGAAATAAAAATCACCCCCAGAAGGAGCTCGATTCAAATTCCCAAGATGATGGGGTGGTCCTATCTGCCCCCGAAGTAGTGATCAAAGCAGATTCTCTTGTTAATAATTAGCCATTGGTTAAAAAAATCCAAAAGGGCTAAATAAAGTAGCGCATGAGCCAAGTTCTAATAATGGATTCCTGTTATGGGGGGAAATTCATCCACCCCTACAGATGCTAATATTAATAAAAAAAACTCTATTACCTTTAGGGTGATAGGTACCCTGAGCATCCTATGACGAACACCAGTCCTGAGACTAACTCATTGGGTGACTGTTCAAAAGAATTCAGCCTATCCCAAGAGCATAGTAAATACTTTGAATTGGTATCCGCCATGGAATGCCCATCACCTGGTGATACATTGGCCCCTTCTAAAGTCATCAAGGGTGAATACTTTGAAAGTGACTTCCTATCAATTACTTTTAAATCAAACATTATTCAAGAAAATAACATTGAGGATAAAGCCCCAATCTTAAATAAAAACCATTCAGGAGATCTAGCATCAAAATTATGCTCGATGGTGGGTTCTAAAATAGTTATAAAAAATTAAAAAGGAAAAGATTAGTAAGATCTAGAGAGAGGAAACCATACACCAAAAGGAAATAAAAAAAATATAGAAGAACTATCTAAAGCCAAAGATGGAGAACTTCCAAAGTGTTTTGATTCCTTTAGGAGTGAAAAATAAGAAGTTCAATTAATGGATGTTGATGATACTTAATTGCTTAACCTGGAATATCAGGGGGATCGAATCCACTAGTAGGAAATATTTCATTAGAAGGTATTTAAACTCTCAAAGAAATAAATATATTATTTTTATACAAGAGGTAAAGGTGATCAACTTTACCCTTGAATGCAATCTTAAGTTCATATGGGGGTGATCACACAATCTTGGTTTGCAATTTCTGGGAGATTTTAATTTTTGCTGAAATCGGATATTCTTAGAAAATATAATTATTTAAGCCTTAAAAATTTTCATGTTAAGGATTCCAATTGAAGAGGGTTTGATCGAACCCCCTTGGATAGAACCCCTCTAGTAATAAACCATACATATAACAGAGTCTCCTTTACACCTATCAAAATGTTGATAAAAACCCACTTTTGATTTACCTTTTGGGGGATCAAATGAATTCATTTAAAATTTATTTTTTGTAAGTATGTAGTCTTTTTTATAAGCTTCCCAAAAAATATAATTTTAAATAAATATAATTTTATTATTATATTTATTTTTTATTTCTTATGAATGTAGGTTTTTCATTGAAAATCAAGTTCTCTATTCTACACATGTGGAAAAATAGTAGATTATCAAAAAAAAATTGAAAAATATCAATGCACTAGATATTGAAATCCTTGATCCAACAAAAAAAATAAAAATGAATTTTGATACATACACAAAACATTATGTTGTATATAGTCTGCATATGTCTGAATTGTAATTGGTTTGATTTCAAAACTTGATTAAGGAAAAAATATTCAATAAAACACTATGAAACCAAATGAAAGCGCTAACTATAGTAGTTAAAAATCTAAATTCAAAAAAAATAAAATTTATCCTTCATGGAAAATTTTTTATGTTGTATACAGTGAGCATCACTCCTTAAAAATGGTGTTTACTAAAAACAACTAGTTTTCAAAGGAGATGGAAAAAGAAATGCAATTTGATTCCAATGTTTTTGAAAACATATAGTTAGAATCTATAGAAAAAATGTCACAAATCACTAGTTTGCATCATCTTCAAATTCCTCATGACGGTTTAGCCACTATAGGTGTCTGAAAGTGAAGATTTAGTTAGAAAAAATCAGTTCAATGTCCAGTTTGGCCAAAAATTATAAACTAGTATTGTGGGATCACCTATGGAAAGATTCAATCTTGAAACATACCAATCATGAAAGGGGTAAAGGTGGGACTACCATATTAGTTAGTAACACTTGGGAAAAATATGTCACTAATAGTGGGATCTCACCTTGTAATAGAGACTTCTAGATAATAATTAAAAGAGATAATAAAAAGATCGATATTTACTCAATTTATACCTCCAATGACTATAAAGAAAGGCATGAACTCTAGAAATGGCTTTGTGACCTAAAAAATATCCCTTGGGTGTTGGGTGGAGATTTTGACATGATAGAAAATAAAGGTGACAAATTTAGTGGGATGGAGGTTGAATGGAAAGGAAATGATATTTTTTTGGAATTAATTGAAGTGCAAATTGAGGCTATTTGACCCTCTAGAAGGGTGCAAAAAATAGGACTCCTTATGGTTCACCTGGTGTAATGCACAAAAAGGAAAAAAAAAAGAATATACTCAAGATTGGACATATTATATGTCAATAAATGTTTGATTCTCTTTGACAAGCTATAGAATGGTTGCACAATTGTTGTATACCCCTCTACCCTATCATACCATCAACCCATATGAGTCAGGGTTAGACTGGGGGATAACTCTGAACAAAATGTAAAGGGGGACCAAAATTTTATTCTCAACATGAGTCTCTTAAAAGATAAAGAATGCAATAATGAAATCTATACTATTAGAGAATTAAATAAATGGATGTTAAAAACATTAACCCCAATAGAAATATGGAATCAAAATACTCAAACATGGGCCAAGCTCTATTGAATTTTAAGGAAAAATAAATCCATCGATGGTAGATGGCAAGAAAATTCCCTACATTAAGAGCTCCTAAAATTGGAAGTCAAACTACAGATAGATTCCTACCAATGAAAAGACAATTTTATTTTTGATAAAAAAATAAAAAAATGAATTAAGAACTCTCCAAACTAGGAAATCTCAAGTTCTTAAGAAAAGATCCAAAATCAATTGGATAAATGGTGGCGATAAAGGAACCAAATTCTTCTTCAACTATATAAAAGAAAAGAACTCCAAAGAAAAAATAGGATATATTTGGGAAGGTGAGAAATTGTTAGAAAAATCATATGATATTCAAAATCAGTTTCTCATTTTTTTTCTAAAACTTATTCAATTTAGAGGGGGAAGCCCCCAAAAACTCAAAGCCATGGAAGTATGTAGGAATTTAATCCCCAATAAGATTCCACCTAATGATGTAGAAATTCTTAGTAAAAAAATATCCAAGGAGGAAATCTCATAGATAATAATGTCCTTCAACTTGAACAAGTCTCTCAGGGCTGATGGACTTCCCATTGAATTCTATAAGGAAAAATTAGAATGGGTAAGTGAATATCTCCTAAATGTCTACAATGAAGCAATTAGAAAAGGCACTCTAGGAAAGAAAATAAACAAAGGGATCATTAAACTTATCCCAAAAGAGGGTGACAAATCTCTAATAAAAAATTGGAGGCCGATAATCCTCCTTAAAGTGTCAGATAAAATTCTTGACAAACTAATTGCCCTAAGATTAAGGAACATCCTACCTAAAATAAAATGCTACACCCAAATGAGATTTATCAATGGAAGATATGTCCTTGAAAATTCAATCACAAGCAGGGAAGGGATCGATTAGGCCAAGAGCTTAAAAAAAGATGTCAGTTTGATTCTTCTCAACTTTGAGAAATCATATGATAGGGTGGAAGGGCCATTCCTCATTGTGACCCTAGAATCGTTTGGTTTCCTAAGCACATTTTAGAAAATAATTAAAACTCTCTTACAAGATACCTCCACACAACTGGATGTAAATGGTTCCCTGATAAAACCAATCACACTTGACAGATCAATAAGAGAAGGCTACCCACTTGCACCAACCATTTTTTTACCTATTGAGGGAAAACACAGTCAGTACCAAAGTAAAAGGGTTGTGCCTACGAAATCAATCTGAGTTAATAAATATCCACTTCGTGGATGACAACAATTTTTGTCAATATGGAGGAAAACAAATTTAAAAATTTGATAAGAAATATGGACATATTCTATGATGCATCCAGAGCTAAGGTCTCCAAACCAAAATCAATTCTACTTAGTTAGAATATCTCCCCTAGACTGGTTTGACAAGTAGAGATCCAATGGGGTGGGCCTAATACCCAAGTAAGATACTTGGGGATCACATTTTTCATTAGTCCATTCCTGAAAGAAATGTGGAACTGGGTAAAGAATAAAATAGATAAGAAGCTAGATAGTTGGAACAAGAATTAATTTTCCCTAACTAGTAGGTTCTAGGTCTACTAGAAAATCATTTCCTCCTACACAATTTACTACTTCTCGATGTGGGGTTTCTACAACTACCAAGTTAAAGAAATCCAAAATAAAATCAGACAATTTATTTTGTTTGATGGGAAAATAAAAAAAAAGAAACATGCAGTAAACTAAAGTTGGTGCTGCATTGATAAAGAACTTGGGGGTTTAGGTTTAAAAGACCTGAAATTACATGGAATTGCTCTAGGAGTAAAATGGATAATAAACTCCTTCAATGGTGTTGAACCATGGAAAATTCAGGTAAGGAACAACATTGAAAGATCTGTTCCAAAAAATCTAAGAAATGGAAGGGACTACCAACCTGTGACCTTCTTTTGGGTGGTTTTCTCATCTAGCCAATTGGCTCTCTAATATTCAAAACAATATGGAAATCTAGGGAAATAATAAAGGGCAACATTACAAAAAATGAAAGCTATGCTAAAAAAAGCATATAAACTATAATAATGTCTATTTGGTGGAACTTACGACATAAAGATAAGTTCCTTGCACAACTTCAAGGCTACTCGACAAGGGATTGGGTAAAAAAAGGTCTCAAAAGAATAGATAACATCATATATAATGAATAATTAAAGATTGGAATACCCTTAGAAATGAATATGATCTTCCCCAAACACAATGGAGAACATATACAATAATAAGAAACTCTTGGAATAAGATGTCTAAGACTCCAAACTGTAGGAAAGGTTGTGAAAATAATGAGACAATTAATCTATAAATCTATTGTTGGGAAGATGGTTCCAAATTGAATTCTTTGAACTCAAAAAAAATCTAGAACACAATTAGTGAATCTAAAAAATTATAGATTATGTTAATAAAAACTAGGGTTTAAAAGAAACTGAAAAAAACTGGAAAAAACATTTTAAATGGAATTGGAACAAAATTGTTGAGCCAAAAAAGGCTTGATTCAAATGGGTTTTGTTATTAAAGAAACTTCCCTTTGATATAATTGGAAACAATATTGAAATTTGTGATGTATGTAAGAAACTTGAATTGATTGATCATATATTCTTTGAATGCTTCCTTGCTGATCTAGAAGGTTGGGGTAATTGTAACTCCATTAATAAATTGGAAATTATATGTGGAAAAATTGCTAATTTAGGAAAATTTGATAATTCATTCTGGTTAATATTAATTATTGAAATTCTTTGGTTTATCTGGAAAGCAAGAAATGAGGAGAAATTTCAAGGGGTAAAGAGAGCACTTACTAAGTCATATAGAAGACTTGCATAATTTCATATCTCTTTATAGGTATCTTGGATACTTGGATTATCAAAGACCTATTCAACTAACCAAACAAAGTGTTGATGGTTAAAATGACACAAACAACATTAAAATAGAATATTTCTATTCTATTTCTCCTGAAAAAGAAAGACTACATGTAGTGGCCTAACTCCCAAGGTCCTGGTAGTTGGTTCTCAACTGTCTGATGTCACTCAATTGGTTCATGCAACTGCAATATTCAAGGGGCCTGGACTGGTAACAAAGGATTCAAGCTACGACTCTCTTTGTCAAAATAGTTTTTGTAAATCAAGGGTTTAAAATAAAAGAAAAAGATAGATCCAAGGGGTAAATCAGTAAGTATGAATTAAATTTATCTACTATCCAGACATATACTTTTAACAATGAATATTTTCTTAACCGATCACAAAAACCATAACATGACACAACCCACAGTATAACTGTACCATCATATACATCTTAGGTGCTTAATTCAATTCCTCTATTCGCCTATCACAAATATTTCCAAGATCTCAAAACCACACACATTCATTCATCATTGAAACTATAGATCAACAGACTTTAATAACCTTAATTCAATGACAATTTAACAAGATAATCTTTAAACCTGGTTTCTTCTAATGACTTTCATCATATAAGAAACTATCATGCTTCAGCACAATCACTAGCATTCAAGTGGATTATAACTCATTAACCTTATCAAACACACAATTCAATGCCAAACTCCATATTTCGTAAACCTGCAATTCTATTAACTATAAACAAGATCTGGTACAATGTATCTCTCCAAAATGCTCTCTGAAAATTCTATCTCCTAACACTAGGTAAGCCAATCCAATTCTATATTAGCCGACCCTTACAATGTAATACCCCACTGATATTTATAGAATACAAAAAAGAAGTTCAAACTTTTACTTCTATCTTAGGCTTTCCACCTTTTTAGGAACAATCAACTATCTTGGAAACTCAGATCAATTTAGATCTTGAGTTCTTACATTACACATTCAGTTTGATCTAACAATAGAAGATAAAACATAGGAGAAAAGAAGATCCCATGTCCTTGAGACTGCTAGTGCTGCATGCATGCAACATGCAAGGAAGAAAATCATAATGCATCATGCAAGGAAGAAGAATATCATGCATGCAAGATTTTATGCATGTGATGCTGGATCCGCTATGAACTCATCATAACTGATGAAAACCTGTTGTAGCATATCCATATCTGGCCCATCAATCCAGTTATCTTCAAATTTGATGCGATCCAACTCAACTGCAGCAAATTCTTTCATGCTTTTTACCTTGACCAACTCTCTTCCTGCAGCTTTTATCTCTTCCTTGACCTCTACAAGTCAATCTATCACCAAGTCTTCTCCATCATCCTGCATGAGTCCTTGGAATCTTTCCTTCCATTTCTCTCTAACCTGACTTAACAGCATGCCATCTTTAGTCATTACATTCACATCTACTATTATAGCCATAACCGCTTCCAACTCCTCCAATTGCTCAATTAAATTATTAACTGCTCCCTGAATTTCATCCTTATGTTTGCTCAAGAAGCCAGTCCTAAACTTAAGGATACGAGAAGTCTTTTCTGCAAAATCTTTATTATCATCTTCGAGTATAGATTCTTCTAAAAGAGTAGTTAGAGGCAATGTATTTATCTTCTCCAAATTTTCACTATACTCTTTGTACTCTTCTTCTAACTTCTCGAAGGCCTGAATATATTGATGCATCTCTTTTATTACTCCTTTCGCCTCCTTATAGGTTTCAAACCCCTTTTCCAAAACCTCACCTACCTCCCGGTTCACTTTTTCTATCCACTTGTCAACCATCTCCGCCTTACCTCTAACCTGTATCAAATCATCCACCTCCTTTTTGCTTAGCAAAACAGGAGTCTCAATTGCTACAACCTTTTGTGACCTTAGAGAGGAGACACTCTTCAAAAATGAATGTAACTGATCTAACTGAGCCTTAAGCTCATCTTTCTTTTGTTTGTCCTTGATCATTCTGGATTTTGTCGTTGAAGCCACCACATCAATCAAATTCATTTGTTGATTTCTAGTGGGTCTTCCCAAGTTAACCGTACTCAATTGATAGTTTGTAAGCTGCATATCCCCTACCTCCTTTTCAATCATAGGCACGGCACATTCAGCAACTATCTCCCCTTTATCTGTGAGTTTGGTAGAGTGAAAAACTTTAGCCCTCTTCTTAGGCCTTTCCTGTTCAATCTCCTTCATCATGTCCTCCCAATTAAGAGATTGAGGAGGTGTTCTAGCTCTTTTCTGTAGATCTAATTTCAACCAAGTAGGAGCACCAGGAGCCATCATCATGGAAGAGGAAGCAACAACTGTAGAGGATGGTTGAATATCTACCTTAGGTTGAGAATCAA
The DNA here is from genome assembly GCA_007115665.2 of Sequoiadendron giganteum. Lineage (NCBI taxonomy): Eukaryota > Viridiplantae > Streptophyta > Pinopsida > Cupressales > Cupressaceae > Sequoiadendron > Sequoiadendron giganteum. Next base: position 933,313,084 of record CM021100.1, read on the forward strand.
CCTTTGCCTTTTCTTGTTGCTCCTACAGTACATGCAACTGCACCAACTTCTCAGCCTCCTCTCTATCTCTTTGTTCCTGCATCTTCCTGTCTCCTTCTTCTTTTCTCAATCTTTCCTCTTCCAAGGCTATGATTTGCTCTGCCTTTTCCCTTTCTTTCTCAGCTAGCTGTTTCTTTACCAACTCTTCAGCCTCCTTTTCTTTCCTTAGAGCTTCAGCCTCTTGTTCTTTCAGTCGAGTCTCCTCTGCAAGCTTCAATCTAGCAACAAGGGCTTCTTTTTCCCTTCAGTTTCTTGCTTTCTCCTCCTCGAGATCATGGATCTTCTGTATCAATTCCAGCTTGTCATTTTCAGCTTTGACCTTGATCTCATGCTCTCGTTGCCTCATTTTCTCCTCCATTGTATCAGCTACTATCCTTGTTTCAACTTCTCTTTCCTTCGATTGCTGCTGTTGAAGTAGAGCATCAAATTGCAACTTTGCCTCTATTTCCTTTTGTTTCTCTATAGCAGCCCTTGCATCAGATTCTCTGGTAGCATCTTCAAATTGTTTCCATTGCTCCTCCTGTGTAAGAATCTGCTCAATAGTAGGATCTAGAGGCATGTTTTCTTGCAAGTCCTTCTCTGACAGAGTTTCATCTGAATCTGTCTCAATTTCTACCAACTCTTCCTCCACTTCTTTTCCTTTAGTAGCTTCAACCATGGCATAAAGCACTCCTTGAACTTCTTTGCCTTTCTTTCTTGTGAGTGGGGCTTGTGTAGATGACTCACCCAATGTGGGCATAGGAACAACAGATTCAATTGGGACATCTCCCTCGAGTGTCTCTTCTTCTTCATCAACCACCTCCAACTCTGTTTCTTCAACATCCGGAGGAAAGAATTCCAATGGTTCCTTGGAAGGTGCCTTTCTTTTAATCCTCTTATACCCTTTACCTTTCTTGAGGATTGGTCCCTGAGGAGCTTGAGTCCTCATCATCAACCATTGCACACTTCTATCCAAGACTGTTCTTCCCAATTTCTTAATGTCAATCGTTTCTTCTTCACTCCAGTCTATTGGATCTAAGTTTTTGGTGCCAATATTCAAAGCTTCATATGAGGGATCTAATACCACTCCATCATCCACCAAAGTGTCAGGAATATTATCTTTAATGCCCAGCTCTACCATAAGTGAGACTGGTAATCTCTCATAATTCTTCCTCCTCAAGTCAAATTCATCCTGCCTATCACACCAAAAATCCTCTAACAAATTAAAGTGTCTAGTAAACACAGAAGGTAATAAAGTATACATCTTCTTTTTCGGATCAAAATACTTACGAGCTATATACAATCCCAATTTCAATTGTATCAACTCATTACAAACCACCTTAGCCGCCTTCAAGTGTTGACAACTATATTCCCCTAGTGTCATAGGAAACTTATGGCATCCTGTCTTGTGCTTCATCCCAAATCTAGCATTAACTCCGATGGCTTGATATACAAATTCCATAAGCACTATTCTATTACTGCAGCATCTTGGAAGTAAATGAGGATGACCTTCAAACCCAAACAATCTGAAGTATGTAAATTTGGGGTATTGGATGTACCAACTTCCCCATTCAGAAATGAAAGCCATAGCTTCCTAACTTAACCTGTATCCTGCATCTCCACTCAACTGATTGATAACCACATATAAAAATGCATCATTGACTCTTCTAAAGTGAGTCTCAACAACCTGAAGGGATAATTGATCATAGTGTTCCCATACCTTCTTTTGTCCATCCAAAGCTCCCATTATACCTACCCTGTTTAATCCTGGGAAAATCCCCAATCTTGCTGCAACATAGACCACATATGAAGTCATGAAGAAAGATTTGGTCTGTCTGACCCTTGTGAGCTGATCATGTATGGCATCAGAAACAATAATGGACCAATCAAATTGATAATCACCCTGAAAAATCACTTGAATAAAATGAAACATCCATTCCTTGAAATGGAAGGCATCCCTCTTCCCAAACACTCTGAACAACATCAATATTAAATCAGATATCTCCTTCTTGAAGTCTGCCCTCTTTGGCTGATTTGCCAATTTGCTCAAAGAATTCTTCTCAGTACTTAACCATCTTTTGTTTAAATGAGACTTATTGGAGTCTTTATGCTTACTGTATTTCTCCAATGCCTCAGCCTCAGTTAACTGCACTAAATTCTTGGGATCAGGAACATTGAATATGTTTTAGAACATCTGCGAAGTAAGATCTATAATTACATTATTCTGTGAATCCATGCATAATCTTGTAGCTGGATTATAAGTACTGGCCACTGTATATATCAACTCCGGACACTGAACTGACAAAGGAAACACAGTGATATGTGCAAGACCGGAGTCGACAATCCTTTGAGTTCTCCCTGTCAATTTTTCCCTTTCTGCAAAGGTCTCTTCATGTAATTCTTCAAAACTATACTGGCCCAGATTGGTATTTGTGATATCTGACCAGTTTGATTCCACCTTGCTCGCCTTCACCACCGGATTCCTATGATCATACCTTAATGTATAAGGTAACTGTTATGGTTTCACCTTCTTGATCTTTGGTGCAGGCTTTGATGTTCCAGCCGGTTGATTCCTTCGAGCAGCCTCTCCTGACATTCCTGACATCTCTCAAATCTCCTGCAAGCAAACCTCTAATTAGACCCCTTCCAATAAATCATTATAAAACTTGTTTTAAAAACATACCTGTTACATATGTATCGGAGTCGGAGTCGGACAGAAACACAAAATAATCATTTTTACAAGACTGGCAGACTTAGAGCAAAAACCAATATAGGAACTTCAGCTAGTAACAAACGGGCTCGGGGTCGGAGTCGGGGAAGTTATCGGAACCGGGATCGGAATAAAAAAAGGATTTGGTTTTTCTTCAAATTCCTCTCATTTCATATTCTATTTGCATTCCGCCTCCGCCTCCGATTTGTTTATCGTTACTTCGACAAAAGACTTTCCACAATATGCGGAGCCGGACACGGGATGAAAACGGAACTGATAACCTTTACAAACAAAAATTCTTAAGTTTAAGACCAGTTCCGATCCCGCCTCCGCTAATTATCACATACTTAAAAAAAAACCTTTTTAGAACTCGAAATCGAAAACAACATAGAAATGGAATTCACATCTTTGGTAAAAACAAACTCTTATGCCAATACCCATTCCAATCCCGCCTCCGCATATGCTAATCATGACATCATCAAATTTATTCATTTTCATTATAACTTCATGATTAAACCTAGGTCGCCATAACATAGCAAAGGATTTTAAAAACTCTACCCTCATATGACCGTGGGGGAACAATTATATTTTAGAGCCATTTATTTAAAACTTATTGCAGAGACCGACGAAACCCTAATCTAACAAACTTAATAAAACTAGGGCACGGGTTTTAAAACCCTGCCATTCTACCAAACAACGAAACCCTAAATTAAAACATAAACCTAATCTACCTCAACTCACTATAAAAATCTCTAATCTACCTCACTATAAATTCTTAATCTAACTTACACCATAATAAAAACCTTCAATATAATCTAAATCTACTACAAATCGAAAATGACCCGACGCGATCACGATTAAGTCGTGAAAACGACAATGCCCAAAGATAGAAAGAAACGACACAACAAAATAAAACAACAAAGATAAAAATAAAACGAAAACAAACCAAAACAAGAACCTACTCATTCAATCACATTGTTGATCATAAAATTGCTTAAAACACAATGATTGAACACGCGAACAGATACAAAGCAAAACATAACGAACACAACCGCAAATAAAACAACGAACAACAAAAATAAAAGACCTACCTTAAACGCAAACAAAGCCATGCTGACTTTTTGAATCAATTCGCACACAATCCCTTCTCTATCTCGATCAATTCGCTCAAACGAACTCTGCTATTGCTCTTCGCGCTCTCAGATTTGTAATAATAACAATAATAATCGGCTTTAACCCTTAATAAAGAAAAAAAAATGAATTTCTACCTACATCGGCAACCACCATTAATACATTAAAACACAGTAAAGGCGGAGTCAGAACTGTAAGAGAACAAACACTGGTCTATAGTGCAACTTCCATCAAAAAGTCAACGACAAAAAAAATGGCGAGGTCGGAACCAAAATGGAAACAGGATCTTAAAATCATAAACTTTCCAAACCTTATTCCCATTCCAACTCCACGTCTGATAACTAAAAACAAAACAAAAACAAAAACAAAATTTAAGTAAAAGACCAACCTAATAAAACAAAACACAAAAATCGAGACAAACAAACATTAAAAAGGGAGCGGAATCGGAATCGGAATTGAATTTGATTTTGCAAATTTTGAATAGAACCATCCCAATTCCCACTCCTGCTCCGCTTCCGCTAAAGAGCAAAAACAAAGGCAAAGAAAAGACCATCGGGATCAGAACCAAAAGTACACCTCAAAAGACCTTTCAAAACCCGATTCAGCTCTGGTTCCGCTTCCGACAGAGAAAACAAAGAAAAAAACAAAATACTTGGCAAAACTATACTCCAAATTTTGTTCCAAAAACAACTAAGTACAAAAACACAAAGGGGGACCCATTTTGACCAAGACAAAAGATGGGGTGGTTATGCAAGGCATAACACAAAGCATGAAAAGGAGGGAAGGAACAAAGACAAGAAAACCAATATCAAAATTTGGGTACTCAACAACAAAGACAACTCACCCTTCAAGGAAGAATTGATAAAGTTCCAAAGGAAGTATAACAAAACCAAAATAGTGAAAGAAAACATGAATTGTAACATTGTCAACTTCAGAAATAGATGTAAATTTTTTGGAAAAAAACAACACACATACTGATAAGTAGGAGGTATTTTCCATAGTGTGTCAAATTGTGATATTGCTATCAGGATTCAACTCTGTAGTTTTACAAGTCAAACTTATTGACCCATGCTTCATGATTAACCCATATCTCATGATAATGAATGGTCCACTTAACACTCATTGCATCTAGGTGATGCTCACAGAGGTGAAGCACTAGGCCTTCTTAGGAGGTCACCCATCCCAGTACTACTCTAGCTCAAGCATGCTTAACCACAATTTTTTCCCTAAGGTTAAGTCCACTTATCTTGCAACTCCATTCACAAAACCTTCAAAAAGTGTTGTTCCTTATGAACCATTCATTATAGAGCCCCTTTAGATCATCAATTGATAAGTATGAGGTATTTTCCACAACATGTCAAATTCTGATATTGCTATCAAGATTCAACCATGTAGTTTTATGAGTCAAACTCATTGACCCATGCTTCATGAGTAGTGGTTAACAAGAACCCATCTCTCGTGATAATAAATGACCAATCCACTTAAAACTCATTATATCTAGGTGATTCTCATAGAGGTGAAGCACTAGGCCTTCCCAAGAGGTCACCCATACCAATACTACTCTATCTCAAGTGCGCTTAACCACAAATTTTTCCCCAAGGTTAAGCCCACTTAGCTTGCAACAACATTTGCAAAACCTTAAACAAGTGTTGTTATCACTCATTGCATCTATGTGATGCTCATAGAGGTAAAGCACTGGGCCTTCCCGTGAGGTCATCACTCATTGCATCTATGTGATGCTCATAGAGGTAAAGCATTGGGCCTTCCCGTGAGGTCACCCATCCTAGTACTACTCCAACCCAAGCATGCTTAACCATGAAGTTTTCCCCAAGGTTAAGCCCACTTATCTTGCAACCCCATTTACAAAACCCTCAACAAGTGTTGTAACACTCATTTCATCTAGATGATGCTCATAGAGGTGAATCACTAGGCCTTCCCAAGAGGTCACCCATCCTAGTACTACTCCAGATTAAGTGCACTTAACCATGAATTTTTCCCCAAGGTTAAGCCCACTTAGCATGCAACCCCATTTGCAAAACCTTGAAAAATTATTTTTAGCACTCATTTCATCTAGGTGATGCTCACAGAGGTGAAGCACTAGGCATTTCCGAGAGGTCACCCATTCCAATACTACTCCAGCTCAAGTGTGTTTAACCAAAAAAAATTCCCCAAGATTAAGCCCACTTATCTTGCAACCCCATTTGCAAAACCTTCAAAAAGTGTTGTTAGCACTCATTGCATCTAGGTGATGCTCTTAGAGGTGAAGGATTGGGCCTTCTTAGGAGGTCACCCATCCCAATACTAATCCAGCTCAAGTCTATTTAACCAAAAAATTTCCCTAAGGTTAAGCCCACTTAGCTTGCAACCCCATTTGAAAAACCTCCAACAAGTGTTGTTAACACTCATTTCATCTAGGTGATGCTCACAAAGGTGAATCACTAGGCCTTCCCGGAAGGTCACCCATCCCAGTACTACTCCAACTCCAACATGCTTAACCATGAAGTTTTCCCCAAGGTTAAGCCCACTTAACTTGCAACCCCATTTGCAAAACCTTCAACAAGTGATGTTGACACTCATTGCATCTAGGTGAAGCACTTGGCCTTTTGAAGAGGTCACCCATCCCAGTACTACTCCAGCTCCAATATGCTTAACCATGAATTTTTCCCAAGGTTAAGCCCACTTAACTTGCAACCCCATTTGCAAAACCTTCAGCAAGTGTTGTTAACACTAATTGCATCTAGGTGATGCTCACAAAGGTGAAGCAGTAGGCCTTCTTGAGAGGTCACCCATCATAGTACTACTCCATCTCAAGTAGGCTTAACCACAAATTTTTCCCCAAGGTTAATCCCACTTAGCTTGTAACCCCATTTAAAAAACCTTCAACAAGTGTTGTTTATGAACCATTCATTATAGAGCCCCTTTAGCTCATCAATTGATAAGTAGGAGGTATTTTCCATAGCATGTCAAATTGTGATATTACTATCAAGATTCAACCATGTAGTTTTACGAGTCAAACTCATTGACCCATGCTTCATGAGTAGTGATTCACAAGAACCCATCTCTCATTATAATGAATGGTCCACTTAACACTCATTGCATCTAGGTGATGCTGATAAAGGTGAATCACTAGGCATTCCTAGGAGGTCACCCATCCCAATACTACTCAAGATCAAGCACGCTTAACCACAAAGTTTTACCCGAGGTTAAGCCCACTTAGCTTGCAACCCCATTTGCAAAACCTTCAACAATATTGTTAAGCAAGTTCATTAAGCACACTACTCCTTATTGATCATATCAAAATATGGATAATAATTCAAAATATGGATAATCAAGTTCCTTTTGGAAGTCACTCCATCATCCTTATTGTTATTTTGGGTAAAATACCACACATTAAAGTCATTCCTACATATGTTGGGATACCCTATGGGAAAACATTATGACAACTTTCACATGGTTGTTACATTTAATGATATATTTCATCAAGAAGCCAATTAGCTATTTCAAATTGGTTTTTGTATCCTTCTCATCAATTCATTGGAAATTTAGAGCCAAAATTTTCCAACTGGAAATTACTTGTGTCACACTTTACTCCTTTTTTTCAACAATGATGAGCATGTTGCATTCTATACATTTTCCCAACAAAATATTTGGTTGCTTTACATTATTTAACATATGTTGAAGTCCTTGAGGGTGTCAATTACATTGTGTACTGTAAAACAAACAATAGGGAAATTCTCTTCAAATCTTGAGGATGAGCAACTACCTACCATGGTGCTCTTGTGCATAATGAATTATGCTTAATTCAAATGTATGGGTCTTGTTAATAGAGAACTAGTGAAAATAATAGTTATTATCTACAAAAGTGATTAATTTATAGATCTTCCAATCCTTGTTGTTGTTAAGTTCAAAAGTTATATGGGTCCACCTTGGAATTTGTAGGATCCACACCTTATGCCAATTGTTTCAATTACTCATGGTAGTTGCTACCAACTCTTTCTCAAAATGGCATAAACTTTGACAATGCATAGATATCATAATATAGTACTTCAAAGAGCATTGACATCACAAGACATTGATATTAGGGTCTTAAATTTACTTATATATCTCAAGTGCAACATTTAGTAGATCTATGTATCTCCCCAAATTTTATTTGCTACTAATATTCCCACATGCAAGATAGTGCAAATGTCTCCATTAGAAAAATAGAATATTGTCTATTCACAATATTAACCCCAAATTACTAGACAATTTAATTAATAATGCACTCCAACTTTTTTCACTATATAATATATACAATAACTTCCATTACCAAAAAAAAATATTTATATTTCTTTATAATTTCCAATCAATGAATTAATCGTTAGAAACACCTATTGGTAGATCCATTACACATTTATAACTATATATACAATAACTTCCATTACCAAAAAAATATTTATTTCTTTATAATTTTCAATCAATGAATTACTTGTTAGAAACACCTATGGGTAGATCCATTACACATTACTAGTTATAAATTCTATCATTCTTAATACATTTCCTATCTTTAAACAATCACAACTATAGAAATTAAATTATAATTATGCCAAATGTGTTCCTTCTATGAATGATACCCAACAAATTTTCAAAATTGGCAGCTCACCTTACTTTAAAAGGGATGTAAGACAATGAACATAATCTTAGTCGAGCGTTCATTTTTGTCAATCTTCTTTGTCACCAAAATTTGTACACAAGGAAAGGTGTTAACACTAGGAAAGTGTCTCATGTCAAAAAAAACAATCTTCAGTTATTTGAAGCATTCCTTGCTTGATGCAATAGGGAAACCAAAACATTGGCGTCCTGCATATGTCTTTGACATTGCACTAACACTAATTGATATTTGTTGAAACACACAACATATTATTCTTCATTTGCATTTTCTACCTAAATGGAACATGAAATTATATCATCAATGAAGAATGAAGTCAATAATTTTTCCATATCTATTTGCAGTGCCCTCAATGCTCTCAAAGATTTTGGAAATATGTATAGACTGAATTTTTGTTTGATGTGAATAGATTAAAACAATGGTTGTATGGATGTTGGTTTTGGTTTGTCTCATTTTTATTTATTTTTATGGTAGGGTTTCATAGTTTTAGAAAAAGTGGAAGCATTAATAAGGTGCATGAACTGTTTGACATAATACCTTAAAATGATGTCATATCATGAACTACAATACTTGCAACAAAATGGATTTGTTGAAAAGGCTTTTGAAACTTTCAAGAAAATAAAATTGGCAAGTGTAAACCCATATTCCACAACCTTTGTTAGTATCCTCTCTACTTGTGCTAATATGGACATCTATCAAAGCATTATGGAAGCAGAATTTCTTCTAGATATTATAGTTGGAAATACTCTAGTAAACATGTATGCAAAATGTGGAAGCATAGAAAAGGCATGTGAAATATTTGATAGAATGCCTCAAAAAGAGGTTATCTCATGGAATGCAATGAATGTAAGATATGCAAAAAATGGATTTTTTGAAAAATCTTTGTATATTTATCTTCTCAAACAGACGAACCTTTTCCCAACCTACTAAATCATGGGAGCCACAAGCTCTTCCACCACATACTTCTTGTCTCTAGATAAAAAATTCATGAGGTCATCTCTGTGAAGCTTCATGTACACATTAGTTATGTCTTGCCTCTTTCAAACTCTCCTTTTGTGAAATCTCTATTGGAAAAGGATTCAATCATGAAGTTTTATGAGTCAAACTCATTGACCCATGCTTCATGAGTAGCACTTGAGCGAGGTGACCTCCCAAGAAGGCCCAGTTCTTCACCTTTGTGAGCATCACATAGATGCAACGAGTGTTAACAATACTTGTTGAAGGTTTTACAAATTGGGTTGCAAACTAAGTAGGCTAAACCCTTGGAGAAAAATTCATGGTTAAGTAGGCTTGAGATGGAGTAGTACTACGATGGGTGACCTCTTGGGAAGTCCTAGTGCTTCACCTCTATGAGAATCACCTAGAGGCAATGAGTGTTAACAAAACTTGCTAAAGGTTTTACAAATGGGGTTGCAAGCTAAGTGGGCTTAACCTTGGGGAAAACTTCATGGTTAAGCACGCTTGAGCTAGAGTAGTACTAGGATGGGCGACCTCCCATGAAGGCCCAATGCTTCACCTCTATGAGCATCACCTAGATGAAACAAGTGTTGATTGGACCATTCTTTATCATGAGAGATGGGTTCTTGTGAACCACTACTCATGAAGCATGGGTCAATGAGTTTGACTCATAAAACTACACAGTTGAATCTTGATAGAAATATCACAATTTGACACGTTGTGGAAAATACCTCCTACTTATCAGTTGATGAGCTAAATGGTCTCTATAATGAATGGTTTGTAAGGAAAAAAACTTGTTGAAGGTTTTGAAAATGGGGCTGCAAGCTAAGTAGGCTTAACCTTTGGGAAAAAATTATGGTTAAGTGTGCTTGAGCTGGAGTAGTATTGGGATGGGTGAGCTCTCGAGAAGGCCTAGTGCTTCACCTCTATGAGCATCACCTAGATGAAATTAGTGTTAAGTGGACCAGTCATTATCATAAGATATGGGTTCTTGTGAACCACTACTCATGAAGCATGGGTCAATGAGTTTGACTCTTAAAACTACACAATTGAACCCTGATAACAATATCAAAGATTCAAAATAAGGACACAAATGATCAATTGTTATGATGTAAAATGTATATTAGTTCATAAAATATATTTAATACAAAAAAAATCTCCTTCAAATGATTGCACATGGTACTACACACACCAAAAAATACACAATTCATAGGATTGCACATGCATTTTTAATAGCTACTCCTCCATTTGAATCATTATTTTTGTTGGTAGCTCTAATTGGTATTGTAGAATTCAAAATTAATGAATTCATAATCCATGCTACCTTGAACACACTCCATGAAAAGAGATGAATCCTCTTAAGGGGCGAGAACTTACAACATTTTAGGAGAGTATGCATTTGATTCAATAAGTTGTGATTGATGAAATGAGTTTTATTGGGCCTAGGTTGCTTAATCACATTAGTAGCTACTTATGTGAAGCATTTCTAATGGATAATAAAGTTCCTTTTGGCAGACACTCCATTATTCTTATTGGTGATTTGGGTTAACTACCACACATTAAAGACATTCCTATATATGTTGGGATATCCTCTGGGACAACATTATGACACAACTTTCACATGGTTGTTACATTAAATGATATATTTCATAAAGAATGCAATTAGCTATTTCAACTTGGTTTTTGTATCCTTCTCATCAATTCATTAGGAATTCAAAGAAAAAAATTCTAGCTGAAAATTTACTTGTGTCACACTTTACTCCTTTTTATCAACAATGATGAGCACGTTGCATTCTAGTCCTCTATACATTTTCCCAACAAATGATTTGGTTGCTCTACACAATTTAACATGTGTTGAATTCATTGAGGGTTTCAATTGCATTGTGTAATGTAAAAAAAAAGGGAAATTCTCTTCAAATCTTGAGGATGAGAAACTACCTACCATGGTGCTCTTGTGCATTGACCAACAAATTATTCTCAATTCAAATTTATGGGTCTTGTTAATGGAGAACTAGTGAAAATAATTGTTATTATCTACAAAAGTGATTAATTGCTAGATCTTCCAATCTTTGTTGTTAAGTTCAAAATTTATATGGGTCCACCTTGGAATTTTCATGATCCACACCTTATGCCAATTGTTTTAGTTACTCATGGTAGTTGCTACCAACTCTTGCTAAAAATGACATAAGCTTTGACAATGCATAAATCCCATAATATAGTACTTCAAAGAGATTGAAATCACAAGACATTGATATTAGGGTCTTATATTTACTTGTATCTCTGAAGTGTAGCATTTAGTAGATCTATGTATCTCCCTAGGTTTTATTTGCTAGTGATATGCCCACATCCAAGATAGTGCAAATGCCTCCCTTAGAAAAAAGGAAGATTGTTTGTGCACAATATCAACCCCAAATTACTATATAATTTAATTAACAATGTACCCCAACTTTTTGCACTACATAATATGTACAATAACTTTCATTACCCATAAAATATTTACATTTATTTATAATTCCCAATCAATGAATTACTTGTTAGAAAAACCTATAGGTAGATCCATTACACATTACTATTTATAAATTTTATCACTATTAATACATTCAAATTCTCTCTTCGGTGGTAATTCAGTAAGTTCTTTAGGAAATATCCAAGAACTCTTTGAGAACTGGATAGCCCTCTATACTATGTTGGACATTATCCAAGTCACTAACCAATATAGCATTTATGGAACATCCTTTCCGATGTGATTTCTTTAGCTGCATAGCTGAGATATGTCTCAACTCTAGAGGCTCTCGAGATCCTAAAATCTTAACTGGATGTCCAAAATCATCCAAACAACTCACGACCTTATCCTCACAGTTCAGTATGGCTTTATGCTCAGTTAACCAATTGATCCCTAAGATCACATCATAAGAACCCAATAATGCTACATAAAGGTTAACTCGGGTTTGTAAATTAGGTAGCTCTAAATCGTTGCATGATAGACATGAATCTGCCCTCTTCTTCGCTCAATTTCCATACTAAACCATCCATGAATGTGACATAAAACCAAGTCTAATAGGTAATTTAACAACTACTTTAGGATCAATAAAGCATTTAGTAGCTCCTATATCTATCAAAATAGAAACAGATTGACCAAAAAGCTTACCCGACATCTAAATAGGTGAAGCTTGAAAGTCTTCTTGATAATTGTCAACCGCTGCATGAATCTAATGTTGTGGTGCTCGCCGATCATTACCACCCCGCTGACCTCCTATACGTTGAGTGCAATTGGAGGCATAGTGATCTCCACAATTATAGAATCCATGTCACGTATATATTTCATTTGATTTATTAAATGCAGTTATTAATCATTATGTCGCTATTTAAATTGAAATTAAATGATTATTTTAATGAAAGTTAAATTGACATTCAAATTGAAATGAAATTGAAATTAAAATGCAATTATTATGATTTGAACTGAATTTATATTGATTTCGGGGTTTGTCATTGCTAATGTAAAATTGAGTGCAAGTGAACGCAGGAACAGGTGAACATAATTGAAGGCGAGAACAACGATCAGGTAGAGTTGTTTAGCCAATTGACATTTAAGAGTAGATAGAATCTCACAGCCTCACTTAGATAATATTTTAATGCATTTTTTTATGACCATGTTTGCAAGTTTTAAATCAAGTTTTAATTTAATTTCTCAAAATTGTGAAAAATGCATGTTGATTTAAATAATGATTTGGTTAAATTTGATGAAATTGACTTAAATTAAATGATTGGATTGCTTGTTTAAATATTTTATTATTGTTTGAAAATAATATGCTAGTATTTCAAAATTTAAATAGAATTAGCTTTTATTTCGAAATTTAATAAACTTTAAATGAATAAAGTTGTGTTGTATAAATTTAATTGTTTTTAAACTGAAAAAATTGAAAGAGAAAAAGAATTAAACTTTGAAATTAACAAATATCTTAAATTGTGTTATTGAAAACAAAGTTGAAAAGAAATAGAAAATCAAATATCCGTTCAAATTGAAATTTGCATTCAAAACTTCAGTTTAACAAGTTAAAGAAAAATATCTTCAAACAAGAGGAGAAGCAATCAATAATTTGGAATTGGGAGTTATAGAATTGATCTGGAGATCAATCTAAAATAGTGGATCTCATTTCTTGATTAAAGGAATGCATGAGAAAGAAAGAAGGAGGATATACAGGAATAATTTCGAAATTGGAGAGAAGAAAAAGAATCATTTTAGTGTTCTTGATAAAAAAACAAAAAAATCATTGGAATCTGCCATAGGAAATCACACTCTCCTCACGCGCCAGGCAACAAGGGGGCTCAAGAAACAGAAGGAAAGGTAGGAAAGAAGAATAGGAGTTGGGAATTGAATTCCAATTCAAAAACAAAATTGACAGACCAAGGAAGATAGGAAACTGAGAAGCTTCAAAAATTTACAAAGGAGGCAACAACAATCAATTCCATAATTTGAATTTACCAAGTAGGATCTTGAATAAACTAAATGAATTATTAGTAGATTGAATTGGAATGCAATTTTATTTGTCATAGATCTTGAAAACTAATAAATAATTTTCTGTTAATTTTGTTAATCCTTTAAATATCAAACTGAGAGTATTTTTATTCAATTACCAGAATAGTGATGAATTTAGAACTAGAAGATTTTTAGGAAAATTCTGATTGAAATCACAAATAAAATAGTTGATTAAATTTAGGGAGAATTTCAAAACAAAAAACAACTTTTAAATTTAGATTCAAAAATGATCTTAAACAGAAAATTTATTACTTTTGTTGACAAAAAATTGTAGTTGAAATTGTTTTGACAAGAATTCAGATAGAAAACATTTGATAAAATAACTTCAAAAATTCAACACTATTTTTGAAATAGAGGTATTTAAACATCGAATTTTCGTCATAGAAACAAAATAGTCAAAACATAAATAAAAATGAGTTTATTTAAATCTGTTTGAATAATTATTTATTTATTTTACAAAAGTATGTTAAACATAAACTAAATCATTTAAATTTAGATATGATTTACTTAAAAAGAGCAAGAACGAACTTGAAACAGTATTAAATAGATGAGTACAAACGAATAAACGTGTGCTCTTGTGTAGTTGTTTTATATGTATTTAATTGCATACTGGAGATACACCTTCATTAATTTTGGTTTTTAAAATTTACTCAATTTAAAATATTAATTTTATGTCTTTTATGGATTTAAACAATGAAACGAAACAACTTTTTAAACTGTTTTCACTTCAAACAAGTTTTCAGTTTTACTATTTTTAAAAGATTGTATTTGACTATTTAGACCATGCATGCTTGATAAATGTCTGTGCATGTTATTTTTTTGGGAAAGTTACCTTCCAAGACGGGTGTCGAATATGGGTAAATAGAAAGTGTAGTTTTGCTTTTCCAAAACTGCTTTATTTGTCGTGCATGACATTTTACTTGGCCAAGTAACTTAAGGACCATTGAAATAGATGGAATTATTGAACTCTCTACCATATCCTAGTATCGAACTTGCTTATTTCTTAAATGATTTAGAAAAATGAAAATGCTTGTGGTTTTACTAGTTATACTAGGCACGCACTAGATTACATCTTGCTCGTAGACTGCTTTTTGCTAAGCGATTTGTGCAGGGTCAGGTATTTCTTGATTGACTAAGGAATTTCGGGGAAGCGTAAGCTTTGAGGTTGGGCAGAAAAAGCGCCCGATCCTTGTTCTCATCTTCTTTAATGAAGATTTGCTTTTGGACGGAAGATCAACGAATGTCATCTTCTTTTATACTTTATGTATTCTTTATTATGTATTGAAGAGCTTAAGGCAATTGAATGCCTAAGTCTCGATTTGTAGCTGATATTATTATCATCTATTGTATTTTTTTTAAAATCGAAATTGTGTAATATGACACATGTATGTATTTAGATTGGAATTGTATATGAATTTATCTTATCAACTTTTATGTCATTGTTTTGAAATACACTAGTTCTTTGATGTCTAAATGAATGAGATGACGCCTATATTTTGAATATAATTGATTTTATTTAAAGTATTTGTCGAGGTTGTTTTTTAAGACTTCTGCTCTTTACAATCCACCTCATGGCTCTGGGTGACCACTTGTCCTGTTCCTGATATTGGAGAAGTTGGTGTTATTATTGTTTACTTTCTTGTTTCCACCAAAGCTTCCTTCTCCTTTATCCTGAGTGTTTGTTCATCTCTTCAGATTCTTGATCTATGGATTGCTATTACCCTTCTGGTTATTGTTGTTATTGTTTTGGAACTTCTTGTTTCCAGAACCAGATTTAGCATTCACACTCTTCCTGTAGTTTCCCACCTGTTGCAACTTCTGATCCTGTTTTATGGCCTTCTCAAAGACCTCATCCATAGTAAATGGATTATGAATATCCACATCAGCTCCAATATGTGGCCTCAATCCTAGGATAAATTTTTGAATACAGAACCTCTCATCCATTTGATATTGTGGTACGTACTTCAGGAGATTAGTGAACCTCTCCTAGTACTAAGTAACTATCAGACCACCCTAAGTCGGGTTTTGGAACTCTATCATCTTCCTATCAAAGAACAGCTGTGGAAGCCACCTCTTCCTGAAAACTTGCAAGAACACTTCCCAAGTAGTCCCACCTGGTAGTAACTTCTTCTCAGTCTTCTTGTTATCCCACCAAGTAGCAACTTCTCTAGTAAGCTGATATGTAGCCCAAACTGCCTTGGTCTCATTGGACATATTCTTGAGCTCAAAGTACTTTTTCATCTCAATAACCCAGGCTTCAACTTCATCACCTATAGTCTTACCATCAAAATTGGGTGATGCTACCCTTTTCAAATCTTTTGCCAACTCCCCTTCAATCCTAGCTTGAGGATTTTGTGGTTCTTCAACCCTTGGATTCTCATTATTGGGTTGCTCCTGATTTTGGGGAATTTCAACTCGAGGGTTTTGTCCTTCTCTGACTCCTCGAACTTCATGTTCCAGGTTATCCATTCTGGAACCCTGTTGATTCAAGAGACTAAGAATCTGATCCAACCTGTCATTCTCATTACTTGCAACAACTCCTTTTCCTCTTGTACCATTATGTATCTCAATTCCTACATCAAGGAAGTTTTCTTTATCGTAATGGACAAAGGACCTTGGTGTTCAAACCTAGGGCTGTGATACCAAATTTAAAGAGCAAAACTCTTTAAATAAAACATCGAAAAAACTTTAAATAATTTCATTTATATTCAAAATAAAGTCGACAATTCATTCATTTAGACATCATAAAAACCAGTCGATATCAAAGAAACAACTTAAAGTCAATAAAAATAGATTCATAATATACCTTTTCAGTTTAAATACATACACGTGTCATATTACACAACATTGATAATAATACAAAATAGGTTGTAATATAATTACAATTCGAGACTTAGGCATTCAATCGCTTTAAGCTCTTCAATACATAATTAAAGAATGCAAAATAACATAAATGAAGATGACATCCTTTGATCTTCAATAATGAAGACGAGAACAAGGATCCAGTGCTTTTTTCGCCCAACCTCAAAGCTTACGCTTCCCCAAAATTCTTAAATCATTCAAAGAATAACCAACCCTGCACGAATCACTTAGCAAAAAGTAGTCGACAAGCAAGATGGAATCTAGTGTGTGCCTAGTATAACTAGTAAAACCACAAGCATTTTCATTTTTCTAATTCATTTAAGAAAAAGGAAAGTTTGATACTAGGATATGGTAGAGAGTTCATTAATTTCATCTATTTCAATGGTCCTTATGTTACTTGGCCAAGTAAAATGTCATGCACGACAATAAAGCAGTTTTGGATAAGCAAAACTACACTCTCTAATAATCTATATTCGGCACCCATCCCAGAAGGTAACTTTCCCAAACACATGACATGCACATTCATTTATCAAGCATGCATGGTTCCAATCAACTAAATACAATCTTTAAAAAAAAATCAAACAAAAATCTCATTTCAAGCAAAACAGTTCAAATGTTATTTTTTTCATCGTTTTAACCCATAAATGACATTAAATTAATATTTAAATTGAGTAAATTAAATAACCAAAATAAAAATAAAAATAAAGGTGGTGTATCTCAAGTATGTAAATTAAATACATATAAAAACAAGCATAAATGAGCACACAATCTTTCGTTCAATTTACTCATTTAATTTGTTTCCTCTATGAAATAATCATAATTCCTTTAGTTTTCAAGTAAATTGTTATTTTAAATTTAATTGATTTATTTAATGTTTTCCATACTTGTAGAAAATAAATAAATAAATACTTTTTCATAAACAAAATTTAAATAAATCGTTTCATTTTTGTTTCAATATTTGAGTTTAAATTGCAATATTTTTCTAATTTAAAACTTCTATTTGGAAATCTTGTTAAAAATTTAAGAGATATTTTATCAAAATCCTTTTTGTTTGAATTCTTTTCAAATAACATTTTCTGTTTAAAATCTTCTCAAAATTTAAGTCTGAATTTCTCCTAAATGGATAATCAGTTATTTTTCATTGTTTTCCTACAATTTTCTGTTTTGAACTTGTTCGGCGTAGTTTCTCTAGTAATTCATAGTTTGATGTTCAATTTTTTGTTGCTATTCCTCTGTTGCTTGAGTGTGTTGAAGTGAAGCAAATTTTTGTTCTTCTTTTATAAATCTCCTTTGTTCTCTTCTCCCCACATGCTTTTTCTTTCTTTCCTACTATCTCCCTAAGACTTCCCTGGCATGCTTTACTTCTCCTTTCCTGTCACCTGTTGGTTTCCTGTGCATGGGAGATTAGAACACTCTCCTTGCCTTATGCACTTGGGAAAGGAAATGGTAAGCAACCTTCTTGGCCGCGTGGAGAATTGGAGAACAACACTCTCCCTACCTATGCGTACCTTCCCTTGGTGTGCCCTTACCTTCTCTGTAGCCATGCATGGAAAGTGAGGGATGGGGTGAGTGTATTAACCCTTCTCCCTGCGCATACCTTCCCTGCTACAGCACCTATCCTCCTATGTTCTCCTTAGCAGCGCCTATTCCCTGGTCTGCTAAGTGCATAGGGAGTGAGGTGTGAAAGTAAACAACATAAATTTTAAGAATTCAAACAGAATCCTCTCCTCCCAGTTGTGTGCACATGGAGTAATTAGCAGCTCCAAAATAAACAAAAAGATTACATAACAATCTCTGCCTCTGTCAAATTTATATTAATTCCCTGAAAAAATTTCTCATACTGTAATTTTCTTCTCTCCAATATAAAAATGGATTTTTACCCACTGTGCAAATTCGAAATTCTTCACTGACTGATCCTTTTTTCTCATGCATTGATGGAGTTTTTAAGAAATCAGATCCACAATTTTAGTGTGATCTCCAATTCAATTTAAAACTCCAAGTTTTCAAAATTTGATTGCCTCTAATTGATTGAAGATATTTTCTTCAATCTATTCAACTGTTGTTTGCATTCAATTTCTAGTTTGAACATATGTTTGTTTTCCAATTTGTTTTTAATAGCTCAATTTTTTATCTTTGTTTAATTTCTTCAATAAATCTTCTCTTCCATATTTTTAAATAAGAAATAAATAAAAACAATTAAATTTAAAACACAATATTTATTATATTTTAATAAATTCCGCAATAAAAATTATATTTCATTAATTTAATAATAAAGCATCATTATTTTAAAACAATGATAAAATATTGACATAAATAATTTGGTTATTTAAATAAGATCTATTTTCTCACAAAATAATAAAATCGTCATTTAAAGCAACATATTTTTTTACGAGAAATCAATTTAATTTAAAATTTGCAAGCACAATAATCACAAAAATACATTAAAATAATAACTAAATGTGTGTGTGAGATTCCATCATCCTCATAAACGTCTAATGGCTAAAATGACTCTACCTGATCGATGTTCTCACCTTAATTCACGTTCATCTGTTTCTGCGTTCACTTGCACTCGATTTTTCATCAGCAATGACAAACCCCAAATTTAAATTTAAATGCATTTCAATTTCAATTTCATTTTAATTTAGATTTCAATTTAACTTCAATTTAAATAACAATATTATGATTAATATTTTACACTTCAACTTATTTATTATACATCAACTATGCAATGATGTGACCATTTTGTCCATGTGCTTGGACCAATATATTGTAAAATTATACAAATTGGAATATAATATGTTATATTAGTTTTCTTCTATTTCCAAAGAAATTTGAAGTTGTTTTGAAAGATATTTTATTTGGTTTTATATTCAATATGTAATTAATGACAATGGTTTATTACTTAATGATTAATTGTATAAATATTAATAATTCAATTATATATAAAAATAGAGTTAAAATAATTAATTATATTTCAGTTATTAACATACAAACATAAAAAAGCTAATATTTTAATGTTCAAATATTATTTTACACATGTTCTATTAATGAACAAAATATGTCAAGAACCCTCTCAACTATTGAAACATAATGACATAGATAGTGGGTCCTCCCACTATTTTACCTTCCCCATTGGTAGTAAATAAAGATGAAGAAAAGGTAAGGGTAATACGAAGCAGCTAGAACAAAAGAGTTGATTGCTAGAAGATTTCAGTTAGGACAGAAAGACGAAGGTGAGGAAGGATAAAGTGGACGTGTTTTAAGCCTTAGAAAGTGGGTAGTAATGTACACGATTCATTGTTATTGGATAGCACCTAATGACGCGTCCCTTATCAAAATTAATCACCTGTACAGAAAGCTTTAAAGGGTCTTGCCTTATTGGAGGGCATATGAAACGGGGAGAATGAGGTGTGAAAGCAAAGGACATGAAATATAGAACAACAATCAAATCTGATTCGGCATACACATCGAAGAATAAGATTGTGTGGGAGTCGTTTTCGTTTGAGCTTTGTCGACAAATGTATGTGAATTATTGTGGGCGAAGGATCTTGAAATATCTCAAAAGGGCTGCTTCGGCGAAGGTCTGAGGCGACATAATAATGTTTTCAAATGAATGCATGGGCTCGTATAATGAAAGAGTGCCACGTGTGCACAAGCAGGGGCAAAATTCGACAAACACAAGGCAATCTTTTTGACATTTTATTCTATAAAAAAAATCAAACTTGAAGTTGTACACAGTCCTTGCATTTCTTAGGCGTACAGATTAAAACGTGTCTCTATCGTCGTGATCTGTTGGATTCCTATTGGCCCACGTTTTAGCTACAGGGCACAGTTTTAGGCGTATGAAGGAAGGGGGGAAAATGTTTGTCAGAGTCCTGCTTTGGATTGACACGCGGCGCTGGCGCTCTTTGAGGCGTACACGTGGCAGTCATCTGGACAGCCGAGGAGCCTTATTAATGCTGTTACAGGAAGCAAGGAATGGATCGTTCCTTCTTCCTTCCTTCCTGATTCGTTTTATGTTTTAGGTTTGTGTTTTAAAGGTGGCCTGACTGCTTTGCTGCGGTTTTCTGGTCACATGAGGGATAGCAAAATGTAGTGCAAGTTATTTATACAGCGTTTAAGCTCCATGCATAAGCACGCACTCAGGCGTAGCCGCCATCGGGCGGAGATTCGGCGGTTGCGTTTTGTCGAGCGGGAGGAATGCGCTAACTCCCTGCGAAGCAAAGCCCCTTACAAGAAGAAGATCAGCCGATCTACCAGTTTTGTGCCAAATGATGGTAATGTTGTGCTCCCTGGTCGTCAATTCTGCCCACCTCACGGCTCTGTCTCCGTCTGCGGCAGGCGGAGGGAAATGGAAGACGCGACGGCCATTGCGCCGCCTTTTTCGGAGGGACGCCATTTCTTCGCCGTTTATGACGGTCATGGCGGCTCGCGGGTGGCCCTTCTGTGCAGGGAACGCCTGCACAGGCTGATCGTGGAGGAGCTTCACCACGCCTCCGCCACTCCCGACGCCACGAGTTTAGACCAAACGGCGTGGCGGAGCGCCTTGTCATCTGGATTCCTTCGCATGGACAACGAGGCATGCTTTCAAAACCTTGAGGATAATGAGCGCTCACGCGTTGTGGCGCCATGCACAGATGGCTCTACGGCGGTCGTTGCCGTTGTCGGCCGCGATGAAATCGCGATCGCAAACTGCGGCGACTCGCGTGCCGTACTTGCGCGCGGTGGCGAGGCAATCCCTCTTACGCTCGATCATAAGGTATATATATACACACAGACAATGGACATATTCTTTGTACGTACTGCGTTTCTTGTGATTTTAGATGTATATGCACACATTTGTCTTTATTAGCTCTTTTAAGGTATATATATATTAAGTGCACATATTCTTTATTACCTCTTTTAGGGTATTATATATACAGTGCACATATTCTTTATTACCTCTTTTAGGGTATTATATATACAGTGCACATATTCTTTATTAGTTCTTTTAAGGTATATATATACAGTGCACATATCCTTTGCCTGCACTGCGTTTTTTGTGATTTTAGATGTATATACACACATTTGTCTATATTAGTTTTTTTATTGCATATATACTGCGTTTCTTGTGATTTTAGATGTATATAGACACATTTGTCTTTATTAGCTCTTTTCCTTCAAATATTTTAGGAGTCCAGGGTCATTACTATGGTCTTCTTTGCGTCTAGAAAGTAGAGAAAATGACAAAAAATTGTGCGTTTTATTTTTATTTATGTGATGAAGTTGGCAACAGCTACCGTTTCTAGTCGTAATTGTTTTTAGTTTTTACTCTTGTAGCAGACGGTGACAGCCACTGTGTTTAACAATTTTATTTTTTTGACTTATGACAGCCAGACCGACCAGACGAAACGGCGCGTATCGAAGGCGGAGGCGGCCGCGTAATATTCTGGAACGGCTACCGTGTGCTGGGCGTGCTGGCCACCTCCCGCTCCATAGGTAACGTAACCTTGCATAACGGACATATACACAGTGAGTATATATATTAATATGTGTGTATATATATCACTAACATATGCGTGTGTGTATATATTCAGGGGACGGATACTTGAAGCCATATGTAATTGCAGAGCCGGAGGTGACCTTCAGCAGCCGGTGCAGGGAGGACGAGTGTCTAATACTGGCCAGCGACGGCCTGTGGGACGTAGTATCCAACGAAACGGCATGCGAGGTAGCAAGACGGTGCCTAGCCGGTCGTAGCAAAATTTGCGACGGGCTATTGCCGGCTGCGGTTGAGGGAACTCCCGCCGCCGTGGCGGCGTCCATGCTCGCCAAACTGGCAATTGAGCGTGGGAGTTCGGATAATATCAGTGTGGTCGTTGTTGACCTGCGACAGAGTAAATACGATGACTAATACAGGATTATGATTTTTTTCTTTTAGGACGGAAAATATGAGGGAGAAACATAAAATCTCCCAAGGCTTTGTGTATTTTTGCATACGCGAGAGATATATTTAAGATTGTGTATAGATTATCAAGCCAATACGTTTCAAAAAAGCTATGTACGTCGTATGGTTTTCAAAAGGCATACGATTTTGCTAATGAAAGAAAATGCTCGCTGCGGGTATAAATTTGATATTTTTCCTGTACCTACCTTATAAGATTTTCTATTTTTATATCTTTTTCTTATAGAGATCTTATTCCTTATGAGAATCAATTTCGTAAACTTATCGTGATTTTTAATTTTAGTTTTATTACGATATCGATGAGGTAGACAGATAACCAATATTTAATTTTTTTAAATGATTTAAAATTTTAGTTATTGATAAGTAAGATAGATATCCAATATTTTAAAGATAAACATAGAAAGAAAAAGTTAAATAATCTGTTTAATCTTCAATTTCTAAAATGAAAAATAAAAAACTAAAAACTAACTGTTGCTTTAGCCAATAACAGTTAAAGTTTTGGTGACAATTTCCATTGCATAAGGGATATTTAGGTAAAGTAATCCATATGAATTATATAAAGATATATATCAAAATAAAAAATAATATTTTATATTTATATTGCTTATCAAATTTAAATGAAAATAAAAGATAATTAAGTCATCTAAAGAAAATTGTAAAAGAGAGATGGAGGGTAATGGTGGAAACGTGTCACAAAAATTTATTATTATTTTTATTTATTTATAATGAGAAAATAGTTTTAATGAAATAATATTTAATATATATATAAAAGATAATTTATTTTAAATTTAATATTTTTAAATATTAGAAAATTAAAATATATTTTAAATAAAGTATCTAATATTTTTATTTTACTATATTTTAAAACATAGTATAACTATATTTTATGCATTTATAAATAAAATAAAAAATAACATATAGTTATATAATTTTTCATATTTAAAATAATAATTATTATAATAGTAACTTTAATACTAATCCTAATTTTGACACTAACACTATTTTTAACTTCAATTTTAACTATAACTTTATCTATAACCCTAATCTTAATATTATCCCTAATCCCAATTCTAATTCAAACTCTAGTCCTAACCCTCATATTATCCCTAACCCTAATTTTATCCCCTACACAAACTATAGTCTAATGCTAGTCCTAATCCTAACCATAATCCTTATCCTAATCCTAGCCCTAACACTAACTCAAATTCAAATTGTAATCCTAACCTTAACCCCAATCTTTTGACTCTAAACCTAACCCTATCCCTATCCCTAATCCTAATTGTAATCCTAATACTAACCCTAATTCAATTAATATTTTACATGTTAAGCATGTATATTTAATAATATTTAATGTATTATATATATATATATATATATATATATATATGCTAATTAAGTAAAGTTATTTAAACAAAATTGTAAAAGAGAGATGGAGAGTAGTGGTGTGAGTGTGTTACAAAATTTTATTATTATTTTTATTTATTTATAATCAGGGTACAAAGAAGACCTCCTTTGTGACTGTCACAAGATCAAGGGACATACCACCGTAAATTGCATGAGGCTAAAGAATATCATCCAAGACCTCATCAAAGACAAGATCGTCAATATTGAGCAACCAATCGATAATCAAGATCCAAAAATATACACAAATCCGATGTTGAACCATAATCAAGGAAATAGCTAGGAGAACAAAAATCATCCATTCCATCACATTTCATTAATCATCCATCCACCCATCTGCTCGCATTCATACCATAGTTTGAGCTGGAGCCCATATCATATTCCACCATAGTACTACTTGGCATTTTCCTAAGGTCAGCTTGTCCTGTCTTTATCGAAGTAGTCTATCGCTTAAACGTTGGGGCATGCTCTTGAAACTGGCAGTGGATCAGATTTGTATATATCTTTTGTGCTCTTCCCAAATTCATAAAAATCCAAAAGCAGGTCAAAATCTCAAAAAATCTTCACAAATTTATCATTGAGTCATGTCAGTCTTTCACCTTGTTTGAACTACGTCGTCTCTGAGCTTGAACGTAGGCAAGGTTGATCTCCGATCATCCCCCGAGATAGTTTAGGTCAGTCCTTAGGCATCCGTCACATTTAGCAATCCATTTGAATAAAGTCAATCATCACCTTCACTCTTTGGTGAGTCAATCAGAAGCAAGTCTAGCAGTTTCAAAAGTGCACCCAATCATCAAAGTCTTAAATCTAAGTTAGTAAGCAAGCAAATTGATCAGCTCAGAATATCAATAGCTTATCACCCAAATCAGTCCCATCAAAACCCTGATCACAACATGTCCTAAGATGAAGATTTCCTGCGATGGACATAAGCATTAGGTACCCCACAGTAGTTTAGCCTTGGCTAGCGATATGAAGAACACTAGCTTGTTTGATTGCTTTTTTTTTGGTCTTTGTTGACTTAACTTATTTTGTGCTCATTCCAAGGACCTCTCAATGATGCCTAAACAAAATAGGTTTAGAGATAAAGGAATGGGGCAAAGATCATTATCTTTATCTGCTGTGCTTGTTAGATATTCTTGTAAAATAACTTTGCCATGCATACTTTGTTTTGTTTGTTGGAAGGATGTTTTAGGTATCTTGTTGACCACATAAGAAGGCTTGCCTTATTATGTTTTGGCCCAAGATGTTTAGAATATTTGAACTGCATTCCGAATAAGGTTTCGTTTGTCAAGTGTGAACAAGAGTACTCCTATCTGTTTGATGAGTCAAAGTCCATCACACTAGTCACAATGCCATCCTGGTTCTTAATACCTTGATGCATCACACCTACGTGTGTTATCAAACATAAAGAAGGGTATGCTCTTTATTTCTCCCATCCTTGGATAAGCAATACATCATCATCATTCATTATCATATCCAATAAAGTCTCGACAACTAGTGGACTTGTTGGACTTCTGCACCTTCTTGAATTTAAGGGTTGATCCCTCTCATTCTATCCGCTTTCGCACTAACAACGCATCTATCCTGCATCTTGCATTTGCACTTTCATCTTGCATATCATCATAGGACAACATCATTCATCTCACATGCATTGCATAATCATTTAAGATATTTAAAATAATATAGATTTGTTATTCTATCCATCTCCCAAGCATCTCATTTCATAATCATTTAAGTTGTTTAGGATAATATAAATTTGTTATTCTAAGCATCTTCCAAACATCTCATTTACATCATCATTATCATATAGATCAGTTAGTCTAACCATCCATACATCCATTTTAAACCTCTTTATCGCTAGATCGACCTCACATCAAATCTTTTCACTCGATCTCTCGAGGGGGCAATGTACTAATGTACTTCTTTTCACTGGGGCATCTGAAAAAATCATAATTTTTTTTAATTTCAATGTCGGCGGCATCATTCTTTGAACCAATGCAACGAGTACATTGCTTCAAAGAGGGGCAAAATGTAGACATGCAAAATTAACACTATTGATTAACATCATTGAGTAATCATATTTCATCCATCAATTAAACAAATCAGGTTTAATTAAATAAATCACTTTTTATCTCCTAAGGTCTTTTGATTTAATTAAATCGTGTGTATTTAATTAAATGAATAAAATTCATTTTCCTCTCATTTGATTTAAAACAAATACAAAAATGCAAATCAAATGTCACACCACCTAATCACTAGCTTAATTAGTCAAAATCTCTAATTAATGCTAAGATTAACCCATGTCCCATCCACTTGCACAATAAATCATTTAAATTGATTTATTGAAACACTTATTTTCCTCACAAGGCATATTCCCAAGGAATATGCCCTCATTAATTCCCCTTGTCTGATTTTTTGTTCAAACAAAATTCCCCCCAAATCCTTCAACCATATGTATCCAATGCCATTTTCAAATTTGAAATGGGCACATTAGCCAACACTTGCACAATCATAGGCCAATCCCATTATGACAAGTGACTCTCTCCTATTTGATGGGGATTAGTCCCACATTCATCAAACTGCTCTCGCAACAAGTGTTGGACCTCCAATCAAGGAAAACAACCAAAACACCAAGCAACTTGTGTCCCTATCCATTCAACAGAGATCTCACAATGGTATCGTTCCCAAAGGGATTCGAAATCCCCAAATTCGACAAGTGCAATAAAACGGGAAACCCTAAAAATCACATCAGGAAATTTCAGGTGCATTGTATGGAGGTGGCATACGATGACACATATCTAATGCGACTTTTCCCTCGAAGTCTGACCGGTCCTGCCAAAGAAAAGGAGAGCTATTCGCATCCTTCTTGCAAAGATGGCAATCCAAGGCTAATCAGAGCAAGTGGACCATGCCATAAGAACAATAGTTGGCACAATCATATCTAATCTAGATAGAAACTTGGCGTTCTACTTAAAAATGCAATGCATCACATCATACGATCAACTGGTCCCAAATGCGCTCAACATCGAAAGAGCCCTTACTGCGTGAGGAGGCGCATCAACATTCACTCCATCGCAGGATAACTGCTCGTCCAACAATTATAACGATAAACCTCGAACATGGTCGAGGAGCAAAAATATCACAAACGACGACGTGGTCGATGCTAAAGTGGTCATCAGTGCCCCTAAGCAGAGCATCTAGACTCATCAGCAACTACAAAATCATAATCGCAGTAATGTGCAAACTAATATAGTAGCACAATCGCAACCGCTTCCTAGCAGTCAAATCAATAATCTGAGTAATCAAGGAGGACTACCTCCTTGAGGAAAATATCCTCCCAAGCAAAAGTTCACGGCTCTTGGAGAATCCATCGAATCCATAATGAAGAAATTGGTCAAGGAAAACCTAATCAAAGTCTCAAACTCTGAGTAATATGCGGAACCCATGACCAAACCGCCATGGTATAAAGAAAACCTCCTTTGTGACTTTCACAAGATCAAGGGACATACCACCATAAATTGCATGAGGCTAAAGAATATCATCCAAGATCTCATCGAAGACAAGATCATCAATATTGAGCAAGCAGCCAATAATAAAAATTTGAAAATATACACAAATCCGATGCCGAACCATAATCAAGGAAATAGCCACGAGAACAACAATCATCCATTCCAACACATTTTCGTTAATCATCCATCCACCCATCCGCTCGCATCCATACCATAGCTTGAGCTGGTGCCCATATCATATTCCACCATAGTACTACTTGGCATTTTCCTAAGATCAGCTTGTCCTGCCTTTATCGAAGTAGTCTATTGCTTAAACGCTGGGGGCATGCCCTTGAAACTGGCAGTGGATCGGATTTGTGTATATCTTTTGTGCTCTTCCCAAATTCATAAAAATCCAAAAGTAGGTCAAAATCTTAGAAAATCTTCACAAATCTATCATTAAGTCTTGTCAATCTTTCACCTTGTTCGAACTACGTCGTCTCTGAGCTTGAACGTAGGCAAGGTTGATCTTTGATCATCCCCTGAGACAGTTTAGGTCAGTCCTTAGGCATCCGTCACATTTGGCAATCCATTTGAATAAAATCATTCATCGCCTTCACTCTTTGGTGAGTCAATTAGAAGCAAGTTTATCAGGTTCAAAAGTGAACACCTAATCATCAAAGTCTTAAATCTAAGTCAGTAAGCAAGCAAGTTGATCAACTCGAAGTATCAATAGTTTATCACCCAATCAGTCTCATCAAAACCCTGATCACAACATGTCCTAGGTTGAATCTTTCCTACATTGTACATAAGCATCAGGTACCCCACAGTAGTTTAGCCTTGGCTAGCGGTATGAAGAAAATTAGCTTGTTTGATTGCTTTTTTCTTGGTCTTTGCGTTCATTCCAAGGACCTCTCGATGATGCCTAAACAAAACAGGTTTAGAGAGAAATGAATGGGGCAAAGATCATTATCTTTTTTATCTGTTGTGCTTGTTAGATACTCTTGTAAAATAACTTCGTCATGCGTACTTTGTTTTGTTTGTCGGAAGGATGTTTTAGGTATCTTGTTGACCACATAAGAAGGCTTGCCTTATTATGTTTTGGCCCGAGATGTTTAGAATATTTGAACTGCATTCCGAATAAGGTTTTGTTTGTCAAGTGTGAACAAGATTACTCCTATCTGTTTGATGAGTCAAAGTCCATCACACTAGTTGCAATGCCATCCTGGTTCTTAATACCTTGATGCATCGCACCTATGTCTGTTATCAAACATAAAGAAGGATATGCTCTTTATCTCTCCCATCCTTGGATAAGCAATACATCATTACCATTCATCATCATATCCAATAAAGTCTCGACGACTAGTGGACTTGTTGGACTTTTGCACCTTCTTGAATTTAAGGGTTGATCTGTCTCATTCTTCTATCCACTTTCACACTAACAACACATCTATCCTGCATCTTGCATATCATCATAGGACAACATCATTCATCTCACATGCATTGCATAATCATTTAAGATATTTAAAAATATATATATATAGATAAAAACATCTCATTTACATCATCATTATCATATAGATCAATTAGTCTAACCATCCATACATCAATTTTAAACCTCTTTATCGCGAGATCAACCTCAAATCAAATCTTTTCACTCGATCTCTCGAGGGGGCAATGTACTAATGTACTTCTTTTCACTGGGGCATTTGAAAAAATCAGAAATTTTTTAATTTCAATGTCGGCGGCATCATTTTTTGAACCAATGCAACGAGTACATTGCTTCAAAGAGGGGCAAAATGTAGACATGCAAAATTAACACTATTGATTAACATCATTGATTAATCATATTTCATCCATCAATTAAACAAATCAGGTTTAATTAAATAAATCACTTTTTATCTCCTAAGGTCTCTTGATTTAATTAAATCACATGTATTTAATTAAATGATTAACATTCATTTTCCTCTCATTTGATTTAAAACAAATACAAAAATGCAAATCAAATGTCACACCTCCTAATCACTAACTTAATTAGTCAAAATCTCTAATTAATGCTAAGACTAACCCATGTCCCATCCACTTGCACAATAAATCATTTAAATTGATTTATTAAAACACTTATTTTCCTCACAAGGCATATTCCCAAGGAATATGCCCTCATTAACTCCCCTTGTTTGACCTTTTGTTCAAACAAAATTCCCCCCAAATCCCTCAACCATATGCATTCAATGCCATTTTTAAATTTGAAATGGGCACATTAGCCAACACTTGCACAATCATGGGCCAATCCCATTATGACAAGTGGCTCTCTCCTATTTGTTGGGGATTAGTCCCACATTCATCAATTTGGACTCTCCTCTCTTCAAGCTCAACTATAAATTCAAGGCTCCTATCCTTCAAACAGAAGACACAAAAGTTCATGCAAAGTTATTCTCTTAATTTGAGAATAAATTTTGTCCATTATCACATCATTTGCTTATCAAGGATTGAGAAAGGGCTCTCTTCTCATATCAAGGGGCACCAATCCCCCTATGGGATGGTGGTTGGTTAACCTAGATTAGATTTACATAGTTTAGGTTGTGCATGCTTTACTTAATGTTTTTCTCTTCTATGTTTCATCAATAATTTCATAGGGAGAGGTTTATTTCAGTTTACTGATAATAGCTAATCCATCTATTGTTAGGAATTGCAAATTTGCCTCTCACAAATTTATTCAATGTATAACACCAAACCTTAACACTAAACTCTAATGCTAACTATAACCCTAATCATAAGTCTAAACCTAACCCTCACCATAATCATAATTGTAAACGAAATCCTAACCCTAATGCTAATCTTAACCTTAATCCTAACCTCGACCCTAACCCTAACCCTAACCATAATTCCACCCCTAAGCGTAATATAATTCTCACACTAACTATGACCATAAACCTAACCTTAACACTAAACCCTAACCCTAATCATAATAATAAATCTAAACCAAACCCTAATCCTAATGCTAACCCTAACTGTGATATAAACCTTAATCCTAAATGCTAACTCTAATCATAACCCTAAATATATTAATTTATTCAATGTGTTACGCATGTCGTTGTTGCCACTAGCTTATCTATCTTAATATATTAAGATATATATATTATACACCGAGAGATATCATTTTCGAGGCGTATTTTTTAAATTAAAATAAGTAAAAAAAAAAAAGTGCCTGAAAAATGATATCTCTCGGCGTATAATATATATATCTTAATATATTAAGATAGATAAGCTAGTTTATTTATAATGAAAAAAATTGTTCTAATGAAATCATATATATACTCTTAAAATATTATATGGTATGGATAAATATGTAAAAGATAATTTATTTTAAATTTAATATTTTAAATATTAAAAAAATAAAATACATCTTAAATAAAGTATCTAATATTTTTAATATATTTTAAAACATGGAATAACTCATTTTTATGCATTTATAGATAAAATAATAAATTACATATAATTATATAATTTTCCATGTTTATTAAAAATAAATAATAATTATAAAAATTATTAAAGATTAATTAGAAATAGATGAAATAATTTTGAAAAGTTCAAACATTAATTGTTTCTGTAATCTTTCTCAATAAAATAGAAACTCTATTATTTGAAAATTGATTAATAATAAATTATTAATAAAATACAATATATATTTTATAATAAAAAATATAGTATTAAATAAATATAATTAATAAGTGCAATCGATATAATATCAAATGTGAATAAACTATATAAAAAAGTGGATGAGAAATGAGGGATGTTTTATTGAAATATACTTCAAAGATAAAATAACTAAAAAATAGACATAAAAGATAAAAATTATAATAGATATATTTTTATTCATAATTTCAATATTTAAGTTTTTTATTTTATTTTTTAATTTATCTTTAAAAAATCCATCTAAAAGGGTAAAAGTACAAAGTTGTGTCACACTTTCACCCAACAAGTAATAGGATAATTACTTAGTTAATTTAATCATATTGATTAATTAATTAAATCACATTTTACTTTATTTTTTACTTAAGTTAAACTTAGACACTTTAATAATTATTTTATTAAATCCTAGGATTCACTTTAGATTTCGATCTCCTATTTTAAGAATTGATTTTTGTAATTATTCAATTCTTATTTATGCAATTTTACTTTCTTGGTTTTGAGAGAAATATTTTTGTGTTGTTCGAATCTCTTCTACATGATAGGTTATTTTGCTTGCAGGTGATCACTAGGTTTTGTAGGGTTATCTTTTACAACTTCAATATGGTATCAGAGCTTCAGATCCGTCATTTCATATTCGTTGTTTGAAATATTCAAGCCTTGAAAGAGTATTTTCTTGCATCTTCATTCAATTTGGATCTCACCATTGTGTCCAGAAGGTTTGAAATAGTCAAGATTGACCTTTGTTTCATCAATTTTGGTTATACAGCACCCGACCTGCGAGGGTTTGAAGTTTATGAGGGTTTCTAGATCCATAGTGTACCTGCAATTTTGGAGTGTTTTAAGCCCAAACAAATCTCACCATTGCATTCAGAGCACCCAAAAACCCCAAAATCGATTGTCAAATCGTCGAAATTGGACACAATGACTTCGGGAGGCAATTTTTTTTCATTTATGGGTCGTACGGCCTGATACAGCACGCAATCTGAGATTTTTTTTTTTAAAACACAGTGTTGCAGGACGCCACCATTAGTTAACTGCTAGCAGTTAATGGCCAGTTGTTAATGCTAGCGGCTAGCCTAACCTCCAGGCTTAACCCCCAAACCCTTTTGGAGCAGTTTTGGCATTTTGGTCATAGTTTTTTCGTCCGAACTTGGATTTTTGAAAACGAAATATCATCAGAAAGCTGGTTCTGAACCCGATCCAATGGTGTAGGTTTTTTTTTCTTTTTTTTTCTATTTTTTTGTATTTATTCTAGTCAAACTCATATAATTGTCCTCACGCTTCTAGGGGCATAACTTTTGCATACGGACTCCGTTTTTCGAAAATGAATAGGTGTTGGAAAGGTCTTCCAGTACTCTTTCTAGATCTGTAGATTTTTTCATCAAAAAATTTATCAAGTAAATTTTTTTTTTTTTTTTTTGTGTTTTCACATTCTAGTGAATTACTTGGACATCTTAGCTCCTAGAAACTTCTCGTTTGTGTGGGATGGCTTCTTTTTGGCTGTTCTACATGCATTTCCAGTCTTGTGTCTTTTGTTGAAATTATGAGCTTCCATTTTAAGCACTTATGAATTTGTAAACACATTGAGATAAAGTGCCTCTATATTGCACCTGTATCATGGGATCTTGCAAATCACTTTGTGTCTTATTGTACTCGCACTATGATATAAAATGTCATGGGGGTTAATTTTTTCCTTTTTTTTGCTTTCATACCTTTCTCATGCGTGTGTGCCTTGGTTTTTGCACCATTTATATCTACTTGTACTTTCATGTTTGTACATTTAGATGTTCTTGGTTCTTTATCATGCACCACATTTAGGCATTTAATTTCAATGTACCTGTCATACCTCTCCCTTGTCAGCATTATGGGGGGGTTTCTATTGTTGGTGCTAATGCTTCCTTGGTTTTGTGTTGGAGTGAGCTATGTATACAATACATCTATTCCTATGTACTAGGAGGATGCAACAATTGATTACCCATGCATTTCGGTGAGATGGAACACTTAACATATGGACACTCTTGCATTCCTATTTTTGGAGGCAACCTTCCATTTTTCACTTGATCAGTTCTTCAGACTATTAGTACTTGTGCTATCTGTATCTTTGAACTTTCTTGATGTATGCCTCAAGGTTTTCCATTGGATTCGAGTAGTGTCATTGGGGGCACTCATTCAAATTCTTTTCTTCTTGATCCTAATCATCATATGTTTCAGTGAAGGTTCTTCTTTCAACATTTTAGCAGTCATTCTATGATAGTGTTTGCAACTTCTTCATGCTTCAGTGATGTTTTCCATGTTCATCCTTTGTTCCTATCTTTTGGGACAATTTCTTCTTGATTGAAGGCTTCTTCATCCTTCACTCTTGTTGGAGACTTCTTCAGTCCTTCACTCTTGTTTGGAGGCTTCTTTAGTTCTTCACTTGCTCCTATTCTTTTTGGGACATTCTTGTTTAGAGGCTTCTTAGTCCTTCACATGTATTTCTCTCTTTTAGAGAGGAGTTTTTCTCACGAGGTTTTCTCCTTTTCTCCTATTGTGAGAGATCTTTTACATTGTACATGGGTACCTCACCGGGCCTTAATTGTTGGGACCCATCTTTTCTTTCATGCATAGTGTCCTTATTTTTTTAGCTTCTCCCTAAGTTCATCTTAAGGGGGGGTGTTAGAGTAATAGACTGATTACTTAATTAATTTAATCATATTGATTAATTAATTAAGTCACCATTTACTTTATTTTTCACTTAAACTAAACTTAGACACTTTAATAATTACTTTATTAAATCCTAGGGTTCACTTTAGGGTTTCAATCTCCTTTCTTAAGGATTGATCTTTGTAATTATTCAATTCTTATTTATGCAATTTTACTCTCTTGGTTTGGAGAGCAATATTTTTGTGTTGTTTGAATCTCTTCTACGTGATAGGTTATTTTTCTTGCAGGTGATCACTGGGTTTTGTGAAGTTGTCTTTTACAATTTCAACAATGATCTTATAAGTATTTCCAACTAAAATTGTTGGCTAAATGCATATTTAGCACCAAGGTCAATTTATCAAAAAAATACTATTCATGTAAATAATATTTTTTTAAAATCTAAAAATACCCTTTTGTAGATCCAGAAGTCTAGTTTGCATATATATATATATTTTTAATAATTAAATTATCATTTATATTTTTCTTTTTATTTTTACTAAAATCAGGTTACCAGTTGATGACCATGACAAGGAAAAATAGTAAAAATAATTTAAAAAATTGAAAAAAATATGATGCACTACATAAAAGAATCTATATCAAGAGGGTATAATTTTTTTCCATTTTAGATAAATAGATAAGATGAAAGTTGGCGTCTGATGGAAACAACTATATTTTAATATTTGCACATTTTAATATTTATTTAAAACTATATATTTATCAAAATTTGGAAAAACATATATCCATGCACTAAAGTTTCAAGTTATAAATACATAGAAAAAAATTGAATGAAAAAAAATAAAAATTACTATATAAAGGTTGAAGTCTCTTCATTTTTCAATATTTTTTCAGCAACTAAATTATAGTGTCGATTTATTAAAAACTATATTCAAATAATTTTTTTAATAAAAACATAAAATAAAGTAAAAAATAAATATTTCATTATTTTACATCATTTCAAAATTCAAAACATATATGTCACTTTTTAGTGATTCAAGTTTAAAAGTTGAATCAATGTTGATTGTGTCTTTTTAAAAGTGTGACACAACTTTGTGCTTTTACCATTCTATTTATGATTTTTAATGTTTTTTGTTTGAAGGATGTTACTAACATATTTATCTTTTAAAAATTCTATAAACAAGATGTTAAGAGATATAATTTTAAGATGGATGTTTATATATTATTTTTACTTAAATCATAAATTTAGTAAAAATAGACATCAACCATCTCTAGAATGATATCTCTCAACTTTTTTTATATAGATTTTTTAAAAATAAGTGTCCTAGTTTTATGTGAATTATACTAGCATGTATCTTTAAATAATCCATATAAAATTTATTATATATCTTTAAACAATCTATATAAAGTTTGTTGAGAGATATTTTTGATAACAAGGTCCATAAAATGAGGGATATTTTCTTATCTATATAAAACGCCTCAAGTAATTAAGAAACATTGGTATAGATAATGACAAATAATTTTAATATAAATAGAATTTTAATCTTAGTTTCTATTTTAATGTGAACTTAAGTATTATTATTTATAAATATAAAATTTAAAACAATAAAATAAAATAAAAAATTATCATGTTATTAATTTTTTTTTAGTAGTTTGGCTTATTTTCCTTGCCTGGCGCTGGTGTGGGTAGGCACTATTGGCCCATAGTTGTCGTTGCACCAAAAGATTGACCTATTAATGCCCAATACGACCGCCAGAGTTAACGGATCCATGGGAGGTGGTTAAGCTATGCCACGAATTTTGAGGGGAGCGTTGACCATCTCCCAACAATCTCCCCCTCAGCGTTACCCGAGGGGATTCGAACCTGACACCTTTGGCTCTAATACCACTTGTTGGCCCACAGTTGTCGTTGCACCAAAATATTGACCTATTAATGCCTGATACAACTGCCAGAGTTAACGGATCCACGGGAGGTGGTTAAGCCATGTCACGAATCCCGAGGGGAGCGTTGACCATCTTCCAAAAGGCATGTGGGGTGAGTGTTTGTGCGGAGAGTGATTGGGTAGGTGTGGTGTGGGTTTCCCCCACCTAATACCATTTGGTGTTTTTGCATACTCGTCTCGGGTTTGATGGCCTTATCTAAAGGTGAGACCTCTGGGGTGTCTCCCGACATGGACTTTCAGGTAGCGTTTGGTTCAAAGTCTTTGAACCAAAGCATGAAGACTTTTGATAATAATTTATTTGCTTTGGATACAGGGTTTGTTGGGGCGGGTTTGTTTAATGGTGCACGCATCACGAAGATTAACGGTTGTCTCGAGCGATGCAAGGAGAGGCCAAAATTGGTCATTCCACCTAAGATGATTGCCAAAGATATTGAATATTACTCAAATCACTCCTTATATTATAAATTTTTGGGGATGAGGGTTTCGCTGTAGTTTTTGAAGTCTTGGCCCTAGAGGACTTGGGCGTTAGAGGGAGAAATGTAGATCATGTTGTTGGCCAATAGTTACTTTATGGTTACTTTTAATTGCATGGCTGATCGCAATATGGTCTTTGAGGGTGGCCCTTATTTCCATAACCAGGTGGGGTTGTTTATCAAGCCATTGCATGATGGCTTTATCCCCTCTGAGGAATTTCCAAATCATGTTCCAGTGTGGGTTCGTTTACCTCAGTTTTTGGTAGAATTTTGTCAGGAGGATACCTTGCATCTGATTGCTTCTCTGCTTGGAAAACTAGTTGGGTCTTCGATGCAAACCTTGAGTAAAAATTTAATGACTTTTTCCCGCATTTGTGTTGAAATTGATCTTAGTGAGTCTTTTCCCGATGTTGTGGATATGTGTACAAGATCTTTCTCTTGGGTGCAATAGCTGGATTATGAGAATCTTCCTTTCTATTGTCGTCTATGTCATGAATATGGTCATTTGTAGCGTAGATGTCCAAGATCTAATCCTGGGGAGTCTCGGCCTTCACAACCCCCTCTCAACCCCCTTGGGGCTGACAAGGGGAAGGGTCGTGCCCCTGGTGAGGTGTTTGGTGCTGATGGTTTCTTGTAGGTCAAGGCTCATAACAAGAATTAGGGTCAAAAGAGGACCTTAAAGGAAAGATAGGATGAGGATACTTTTAATAGGTTTGAGGTATTGGATGATCTCATCCAGTAGGAAGTGAACCCGAGTTTGATGAGTTTAGATCAAAGGGTTGTGGGTTTAGTTATGGATGACCATATTTCTAGTGCTCATTCAGTAGAGGATTTCTCAGACTTTGAGATTTCAGATTGGGGCTCTCCCTTTGACCTATCTTGGTATCCCCATCTCAGTTGGTAGATTTCCTAGAGAGTCTTGGCAAAATATTTTGGATAAATTTTGGGTGAAAGTTAATCATTGGACTCATCAGTGGTTATCCTTTGCTAGGCAAGTTTAGTTAATCAAGTCCGTGGTGCAGGCTTTGCCCATTTACAGATGGATGCTCCAGGTTGCCCCAGTGGGCTTCATTAAGGAGTTAGACTCAATTGCAAGACAATTCTTATGGGATGGTTGTTTTATGTCTTCCAAATGGAATATGGTTAGATAGGAGGTTGTTTGTAGCCCAAAGTAGTATGGGGTTCTTGGCTTACAGTAGTCGACTTTGACTGGGGAGGCTCTGGCTGTGAAACTATTTTGGCGGTGGTGTATTGAGCAAGATAAGAATTGGGCCAGGATCCTTTCTCAAAAGTACTTCTCGTGGATCCCTCAACTTGATATTCCTCAATATCCCCTTGTTGGGAAAGGTTCAGTGATTTGGGTCACTCTCAAAAAGGGGGTTTCTCATATTAAGGAGGGCTTATTTTGGATTTGCAAACAGGGGGCCAAGGTCCATTTCTGGTCTGATTCTTGGGATGGCTCTCCTCCCATCATTTCTCAATTTCCTAATTTGTTGAATCTTTGTTAGAGGTTTCTTGAGGCTGGTTGGTCACGGGTGAGTGACTTTAAGTCATTCTCTTCTTGTAGGCAACTGGAGGTGGCAAGATGGAAGTCTCTTGATGCTTGGCTAGATGTTGGTTTGTAAGAGGAGTGTGCAGAGATGAAAAGTATCCTCTCTAGTCGACGGTGTAGTTCCCTCCAGGAGGAAGATGTGCTTGCTTGGTCTCCTAATCCTAAGGGTGTTTATATTGTTTCGTCTGGATATCAGGTGTTAGTGTCTCGTAGGGTGGTTGGGGAGGAAGTTCAGTGGTGGAAGTAGGTCTAGAACAAGCTCTCCTCGCCAAAGTGTAATTGATTTGTCTGGATGTTGGCCTGGAATAAGTGTTTGACCTAGGATAATATTCAGAAGAGGGGTTTCCAGGGCCCTTATGTCTGTGTTCTATGTGGGGTTGCTGAGGAAGACTCTACTCACTTGTTTTTTCATTATTATTTTTCTATTCAACTTTGGCATTTTTGGTGGGGTGTTTGGCAGAGCCCTTGTGTTCATGCTTCCTCTGTGATTGAATTTTGGAATAGTATGGGGAGGCCTCCCTCTATGGCTTATTTCTTGCAGGATGTGTGGTTTGTGGGGCCTATCTTCATGTTGTGGCAAATTTGGTTAGAATCGAATCAATGTATCTTTCGTGGAGATAAGAAGTTTGTGCAACAAGTATGGAAGAGAGTTTTGGGCATGATTGAGGAGACAATGGAGGCTAAGTGTGAAGTAGTTTTTCCTTTAGAGAAATGAGATGCTGAGGTGGTGGAGAGATTGGGGATTCAAGGGTTGTCTGAGACTTCTACATGTGTCAGGAGGGGACAAAAGGTAAAGCATAAAATATAGGGGGTTGGTAGATGCCAGCTTCCTCCCGTTGGTGTTTTGAAGATTAATAGCGATGGATCCTCAAGGGGCAATCCTAGGCTTGTTGATATCGGGGGGATTGGCAGGGATTCCTCGAGTTCGGTGATCTTCTTTTCGGTCCACGAGGGGATACAAACTATGAACATTGTGGAAGGGCTAGCAATTCTATGTGCCTTTGAGAGGGCTCATGCTCTGGGGTGGAGAAGGATTATATGTGAATCTGATTCCCAAGTCTTGATCAATTTTCTCATTGATCAGAAAGTGGTGGGTGTTACTTGGCACTTGGCTATGATTGTACAATAGATTTTGTAGGTTAGTGCATTGATGGAAATGGTGACTTTTGTTCATATTCTGAGGGAGTGGAATAGGGATGTTGATTGCTTGGAGAAATGGGCATCTAAGCATTTATATGGTTGGAGGATCGAGGAGTGGGATTTGGTTCCTCTGGTGCTTCGCCATGATTTAGAGATAATTCTTGCTGAGGATATGAATGGATATGGAGATGGTTGACTTTGGTCTTGTTCTATTCTTTTGTTTTTTCTGATTCTTGGGACTTCAGTCCTCTGCTTTCTTTGTAATGTTCCTTTTTGACTTTCAATAAAGTTTTTTACCCCTTTTATAATAAAAATATATTTTAAGTAGTTATTTAAAATCCTTTAAAACAATATTTTATTTTTTGATTTATTTTTTCAAAAAAATCTTTTATCTTCATTTATGTTTCCAAAATATAAAACTTAAAATGTGAATAACCCGAGGATTTAAGGGGGATTTTTTATACAATTATATAATGTCTTCACATAATAATAATAAAAAGGTCAAAATAAAACAAATCATTTAAAAAATATATTCAAAATTTAATAAAAATTTATATATAACTAGCATACCTATATTTAGAGAAATATATGTAGAAAACATGGAGATATCATTTTCTAGGTATATTGTTACTATATTATTATTGTTATTTATTCTTATCTTACCTTATCCTCGCTTTTTGATTTTGTGTATATAATATTATTATTTTATTAACTTATCTTATCTTATTCTTATTTTTTATTGTGTTTTTATTATATTATTATTGTTATTTGGGTCGCTTTTTTATTTTACGTATACAAACTTTCAAACCTCATTCTATCATTGATAAATACCTCTTAGTGTAACAAAATCAGATGTCAAAATAAATAATTATAGTTAATATGGGAAGTAGATATTCATTTATAAATAATACATGTGACTTTACTTGTAATGTTAGTATATTTTATTTTAGATGTAAAAATTAACTTAATCAAATGTGTATTGTATGCAAATGAAATAACTAAAAATAACATATAAACCTTAGAAATATGTATGTGATGTGTTGATAGATTGAATGTGGCCGCTATAAAACCAACAACATGATGACAAGATCAATATGATAGATTGATAAACTAACAACATAAGGATATGATAGAAGTAGATGCTCAAATGGGATGAGAGGCCTCCAATTTATATATTTTCCAAGAGGGAAATCAAGGGCCAAGATGCATTGGTCAATGGATGGTTGAAATTGATTGAATATTTAGTTTTTTATTGAGGCTCATCCTTGTAAAAAGTGTCAAGAGAGGTATACAGGTGTCAAAGGTAGGTTTGACTTTTGGGTGTTTCACATGTGTGAGCATAAAGGATGGAGGGATACTTGTAATATAATGAAAAGTTTGAATTGTGATCCATATGAAAGGATTTAATGGCTGTGATTAAATGGACAAGGATTTAGGATTGTGTGGATTTAAATATTATGAGAAATGATAATAGAGATTTATTAGCCTAAATAAATTAATTAAGTAGGTATTAGTATATTTATTTAGTTGAAGGATATAGGGGATAAATTTTAGAATTAAACGTGGGTAAAATTTAAGGCTAAAATTAATTAAATAAATGTAAGGGTGAGGGATAAAGGTAAAGAATGAATTAGCTAGGATGGGGTAAAGTCAAATGTCGTTGGGTATGATTAATTTTAGGTGCCCATATTTAGCTATGATTAATTTTAGGTTTATATATTTAGCTTCATTGATATGATGTCACGACTGTAAGGAGTGACATTGTATCAAAGAAGAGGGTAGGAAAGGAATGAAGACTAGTGGTGTGATGCTCCAATCACTGGTGAGGATGAGGAAGAATTATGAGGAGGGAGTTTGGTATGCACCCTCAAGAGGACAGGTAGGTTCAAAGAACATGGGTGTGCTTTCAAAATGAACGAGAAGATTTAGATAATGAAGGATGGAAGGAGGAATTGGAGAAGGATGGATGGGAGTTGGAGAGATGAGTAGGATGGATGAGAATCATGTTTCAACGATATAAGAAACCTTATTTTTTGATATTGTACTTGACATTATACACCAAGGTATAAGGAGCTAGGGCGACAATTTGTCAAGTATGTGATCAAAAAGGTCAAATGTAAGCATATGTCTTATAACTTTGTGATACAAAAGACCACGATGCCCCTGTAGAAATATGGTGCAAAGATGTGATAGATAAAAAAAATGATAACACACATAGGCAACATGCAAGCATGCACACCAAGCCAAAAACAAACCAGTATCATGCCCCTAGTCAAGTTGAAAATCGATTAACTCATTGATTGATTGGTGATGAGGTTATAAAAGTTAATAATAAGAATAATGTGTACCCCAAGGTTTGTGATATTAATGATAGGAACAACACTAGGATTAGAAAGGATACATGTCCCTATGATCATAATTGGTTCAATTGGATCAATGGATTATTAGTTGATTTGGATTAAAAATTTGATAGATACTTTTGGATGATGAGCCAGGTTTCAAGATTGGATTACATGTATTAGGATTGATTATATTGAATGGAATACTTTTAGATTTTTTGATTATATGGATGTAGGGAGGATAAATGGATTGGATAGGGTGGGGTTTCATGGAGGATATGATGGTTAGGATGGAGGAATGGATAAGAATTAATGACAAGGGAGAACCAAGGCTTGGTAAAAAGGAGGGAAGGATGGATGGAATTTTTAAATAGAAGATATATGGATTGAGTGGATGGATGGTAATGGGAGGATAGGAAGAGGGAGATTCAAGGAATTTTTTTCAAAGGAATAAGAAATCCCACATGAAAAGGGAATAAGATTCCCCACAGAAAATGGAGTGTCACTACGGATTGATGGTGGGAAAAGATGCATGAGATGGAAGGATAGTGCATAAGGGATATGGATGGTAGGGGAAGTAATATTTGCATTTTCCAAAGCATGGATAGATAGTTTGACCCTAGTATTTATCAAGATCAAAGGGGAAAAGGGAGGATGAATTGGATAGTATGGGATAAATGAGATAGGATGAGTGATATGGGAGGAAATATATTGGAGGAGCATGGAAATTTTTCCTCTACTCTTATCAAGATCAAAGGTGGGAAAGGAGGATGGATTTGGATAGGATGAGAGGAAGGAGATAGGATGAGGGGTATGGTATGAAAGATACTGGAGGATGTGGATAAGATATGGTGGGTAGGATAGCATAAATGAAGCTTGTCCATAAGCATAGAGTGCAAGAGGATGGGGGATTACATATGACACATGTTTGCCATGTTTTCATTATGGTACTTACCCAAATCACCATGTAAAGTGGTTTTCGCCATTGGATATATTATTTATATTTACTTTTTATTTTATTTTTTTCATTTTTTTCCCTTTTT
Organism: Sequoiadendron giganteum; assembly: GCA_007115665.2. Classification (NCBI taxonomy): domain Eukaryota; kingdom Viridiplantae; phylum Streptophyta; class Pinopsida; order Cupressales; family Cupressaceae; genus Sequoiadendron; species Sequoiadendron giganteum. The sequence continues at coordinate 933,355,600 of CM021100.1, forward strand.
TGGAATAGTATGGATGGAGAGGGATGATGGTAAGGATGTGGGTAAGTGTCCATTTGAAATATAGTAGATGGTTTATAAGGAGATGGACGAAGGACTCAATAATCTAGTTGCATGGATGGTATCTTTTAAGAAAGTGCTATAATGGGCCATGGGAATTGGAGGTATGCTCATAGATGTTGGTAAAATGATAGTAAGGGGGACGAAATGGATGGGAGGATGGAAAAGGATAAGGATCTATGCAAATTCTTGAATTAAATGAGTGTGATGGGGAATCAATTTTGGATAATAGATCGGGTGTTGTAAGACTTGTGAATGAGTGGATGGGAATGTTGTCAAGATCAACATTAGCACACACCTTGAGGGATGGTGATGTTGTGGAGAAGTTATTTTTGAATTTTGAGATTTATATGGAGGAGTGAATGTGGATTTTGGGACATAAGGGACAAGGATGGATATAGAAAATGATGGAGGACTTCGAATAATGGGTTTTGGGATATAAGGGCCCAAAAAGGATTTTGAAGGTGGGGGACTTTTAGATGGAGGATTGTAGGACTAGGGAGTGGAGGACGATTTTGGAGGAGTAGATATGGATGCTAATTTGGATTGTGCTTTGGGATGTATTATTTATTTCACTTTCTTTAGAGTCCACGTGGTTTTTTTTTTCTTCATGGGCCTTATTGGGGTTTTGGATTTAGCTTGTTTTTGGATTAAATTTTTCTTTGTTTTAGCAGGTATTTTTTATGGTACATCTTTATCCTTGGATTTATGTGGATTTTTTTATTTATACATATTAACTTTTGCATCCAAATCGCTTCCAATAGAAATGGTATGGGTGTATGAGGATGGATGAACTAAAAATTTCATGAATTGGCTGATGAAGGGAGGATGTTGGAAATAATTAAAGGATATGTGCATGTGTTGATCTTGATTGGGGATTTGACGTGAGGGAGTGGTGGAATTAGGAGTTGTTGAGATAAAGGTAATGAGGGTGATGGATTGAGGGATGTAATAGCCCCAGATGAATGGACTTAGGAAATTTTTAATTATACTACTCATTAATCATGCCCTAACCTTGAAGCTCTCCCATACCTTGAACCCTACTAGCCCACCTTTATCCTACCCTTCACATTGTTAGGAAAAGTACCTAGAAAACCATTATCATTTAAATCACATCTTCATATTTATCAAGAATTATAGATGTTTCCACACAAACCATTCAAGGATATTAACACATTATTCATATCTACATAAATTTTAGCAACATTTTAAAATTTAAACAACACTTATAAAAGAAAGAATATGTGAGATAGGAAGAAAATCAGCGATAAGACAAATAATTACACATATACACCCTAGAAAAATTCTTTCAAGAAAATCCCAACCTCCAAAGCATCAAACTAATGTACTATTCAAAAATAATAAATGTTTTTGATTAAATAAGTAGGGAAATAATAAATATACATTACAATACTATATCAAGTTATTTTCTCTATGGAGATTAACTTCATTTTCCTCTAGTGAAAATTTGGCATCATAACCCTTAAAAAACTCAATATATAGACTCATGGATGTGCAAAAACTTACCAAAGGCATTACCATGGGCCTAAAATAGGTCCTAAAATACCATGAAAAAAAAAGAGTCATACTCCATTATTTATCATTTACCAAATTTAGAATGATTTTGTATGATGTTTCATAACAAGTGTCATAAGTGGGTCAAGATTCCTAATAAAATTTCTAACCTCCCTCTTAATCATGGCATTACACATCATAATATCTCTTACACCATATCTTTGTCATAGATACTCTTACACATCCTTCATGACAAGATATTCTTATAAATACATTTACCCACATATATACCAAATAAAAAATAAATTACATGTGACATAATAAACAAGGCATAAAGTGGAATTCCTTATTCTATTAGGACACAAAATAACAAATAATTAAATAATCCAAACATTAGTACTTGTAAGGTGTGTGACACACTTTATCCTAGCATTCTCTCACTTGCTATATACCTTTCAAGTGAAAAAGTGAACACAAAATAATAGTGAATTAACCATTGAGAGTATAACCATGTTGCATCAATTGACTCTTATGTGTTAGTGCCAAATTATACTCATTAGCAAGAAATTTGAGGAAACACAAACCAAAGTTCTAAGCCCCAAGTACTTTTTGAGTGTTGTAGTTTATACCTTGGACTTAGTAATATAAAAGTAAGCACCCTTTGATTCAGACACAAAAATAACTTAAATAGATATTCATAGATTGATAGATAACCTCAAATAGATAGAATTCAAGTTCATTATATTAATCATGTTAAAAAGGGTACAATATATATATTCCTCTATACTCTACAAATTTTCTTCCTTTCTTACATATAAGATCTTTATTCAATATACAATCTCATACAAATTTCTTACCTATAATCATATGTTATTTCTTCCTTCTATTCTCTCTCTTGCTATCATTTTATCTTTCCTTATACATATATCTATGAGATGGGACGTGACCCATCTATTCTACCCCTAGTCTAGATTGTATCTTTATAATTTTAGGTTCTGTAAGCTCTTTACAACAAGATGCAATAGGATTTTCCCAGTGGTATATGCTTTGTTACTCTTTTTGGCTGACATCATCCCCCCTTTCAAAATGTTTACTTGTCCTCAAGTCAACGCTACTATGCTAGAAGGATATCCTTGTAGATCTCTTTGAGGCTAGAAAAAGTGTTATCCCATTGAGTCTTGGCCAAGTGTAACTATTGAGTCTGCACTTGGATTTGTAGTAGGAGATTCTCTACCTTTGAAAGTGTTTAAGGAATCTGTATCTTTTATGCTATCTTTTGTGCTTCTTGGAGGACTCTAATGATTTGATCTAGCCTTAAATTGGCAACCTCTTGGAGTTGGTGGAATCTGTTTTAGACCCAATCTCTTTGATCTTGGAGCTACTAGAATTGTACATGTAGTGCCTCTATCTGCACCCTAGGCTACCCATTTGTGTCTTGTAAGGCCTCATAAGTTGTGGTTCTTTGGGGGATTTGAACTTCCATCTAATCTATCTAAGCCTTAGTTATTGTTTCCATTGTTGTCCATTGTAAACATAACTGTTGTAAGGCAATTACATTCCCTTTGGTATTCTTCAATGTATTGATTTGTGATTCTAGAGTAGAGTTTGTGGTAGAATACTTCTTCCATTCCTCATATATTCTTGTCTTTTGAAGCTCTACCTAGATTTTTTGCCTCATTATTTTCTTTTGTGTGGGTGTCCTTGATTACCACATCTATCAAAATAATTAGTTGTATTATCAAAGGGTTTGATGAGTCCCCTTGGATTTGAGGGAACTTCCCTTGTATATCCTTCACTAGCTCCTCTAATTGGTCAGAGCTCTCCACATGATGTTTTCTAGGATCTCTTCTCTTGTTGTTTGGTGTAGGATATCACCCAACTAAAATTTTTGCAAGGTTGATATGTTCCCAATGTCTACCTCTAAACCTATTAGTGAAATTTGGAGTAACTATGGAGAGGCCACTAGTTGGATCTGCTTCTATTTAGCCAAAAATTCCTTGATAGATTGCATTAAGAATATGGTAAAGAAAGAACGTGTCTTAGACTGTAGATGGGGAGAAGACTATTCCTGCTCTAAAGTGGTGGCTTGATATTTTGCTTCTTCCTCATGTAGCTTCTGCTAAGATTTCTTTGTAGCCTCTTTGATCTCTTTTTGTACTGCCTGAGTGATTTATGGTTTCTCTATCATTAACTTATCTAATATTTGTTTGGACTGGAGCTCTTTGGTTTGAATCTCCACTATCTTTTTCTTTTGTGGAGTTGTAACTATAGCAACTAATTCACTAATGGCTAAGTCTTTCAACCACTCCTCTTCTTTCTTTTTTTTCTCCCTTCTCCTTTTCAATGTGATAGTCAAGGGGTCTAGAAAGAAGTCAATCAAATCTTCTAATTTTGAATTTGATGCTATCATATATCTAATCAGTTCCCTTTCTAAGATTTTTTGGTTTAGCCCCACCATGTTTGGGTACTTCTATAGGGTCATGTCCATTACCTCCTTCTAAAACAAACCACTATATGGTTGGTCCTCATCTACCAATGGGGAGACTTCAAGGACATTTGTAGTCTCTAAAATGGAAGTGTCCTTTGGTATTGTCTATTCTTACTCCTCTATATTTACTACTTGCAGAGAGACTTCTCTTTGTGCCTTCTCATTCCTCCTCTTATGCTTTTTCTTATTTGTAAGAGGGCTTCTATGGATTCTTTTTTTGTTGGCTCCTTTCTAGGAGAAGTGGCTACAATTATCCTTTTCCTTGGTCAACTACTCTCACCTTGTGAAGGTTCTATAGGTGAGGTGCCATGATGGTGTCTTTCGAATATCTGGGGGTGGATGTGCTTTGTTCTTTTGTCTCCTATTTTGGTATCTCCCATTTCTCATGTAGCATCTCCTTATTCTTATCAAATTATTCTTTAGCCTTCCTCTTTGCAATATTATACATATACTCTCGATAGGTAGCGAATTTCTTACATGCATATCCTTTGGGAAACTGAGGAGTGTGGATGCATAGTTTTGAATTTTTGTATTGGCTATCTCATAGGGGATTTGGGGTATCCACAATATCCAAGGCTCGATGGATTCCATAAATGTGTAGTCTTTATCTACTAGGAAGACTATATCTTTAATATACCGGTGAACCACCTCATATGAGATGTGTTCCCTGGCTTGGAGCTTTTATTGGAGGGATTTAAAAATCCCCCAGTAGCTTGTGGTAAAGGATGTGTTGTCCTAGAATTTTTTAATGTGGTCTTGGATCTGGGACACAACGGATTAGGTTGAATCCCAAATTTTATCCACAAACCCTAGTAATTGCTTCATAAAGCAGAAGGTGAGGAAAATTAATAGAGTCCCATACCTGAATTGATAGTGGGATTGTTTTGTGCATTTGATATTTTTCAGGAGCTTCTACCACAACACCTCACATAGATCTATATCCTTGCCCTCCATCACCATCTGATACATTGTGTGAATGGCGATTGTGGTAGCTAAGTCTTCCCAGTTAGTGCAATATAATTTTTAAGTGATGCCCATGATGGCATAATTGATTGAGGGGTTGGTGATTCTAGTCACATCTAAGTTCTAACCATTATAGGTTGCTTCAATTAACTAGGTTACCTTTGCATTCTTAATGGCCTTCTTTGACGAGACCCCCTTGAGCCCAGAGGCCTGTAACTGCTTGGATAACATCCTTTGTGATTTGATTTGGTTGGTCCAGGTAAAGGTATTCATCATGAAACCTACTCAATATTATACAAACCCACTCTTCATGCCCAGCAAATTCTGAAAACTCCTTCCATATGTCCAACTATTTCTTCGTGATGTTCTTAAATTATAGAAGATATTGTTGTGTTCCTTGTTGTAGAAGTGTCAACCTTAGGACTTTAAATTTTGTATGATCAGTCTTCGTGATCAGTTTGTGGATGTATTTTTTGATATCTTCTATGTGGATCAATTCCATGAAAGTTTGAGAATTCCTTGTTAGTTCTATCTCCATTTATTTGTATGTAAATCATTTATACTTTGGCCTTGGCTTCTAAGAGACATCGAAAAGAATGGGTGTAGCCATTGTAGTAGTTGAAAGGTTTTTAGTGGGTGTAGATGAGATTTAGGGTTTAGTGTCGAGTGGTAGGTGTTAGAATCCAAGATCACCTGCATGCAGTAACCTGTTACATGCAAAAGACATTTAGAACAAAACAAGATCTGTAAACCTCAAAGTGTAAAATGCATTATCAGAATCTCAGTTATTACAAAGAGATCAATCCTTATGAAGGAGATCAAGAAACCCTAAATGAAACCCTAGTGTGCACACTTAATAATTAATCAATTATTAATGTGCCTAAGTTTAGCTTAAGCAACTAGAGGAATAAGTGACTTAATTAATTAACCATGATGTAATTAATTAAGCGTAATAAATTATTACTCTAACACCCCCCTTAAGATGAACTTAGGAAGAAGCTAAAACACTAGAATAAGATGCATGCAAGAAAAGATGGGTCCCGGCAACTAGGCCTGATCAGGTACCCATTTACAAATGCAAGAAAGAGGGAGAGGAGGAAAACCCAGTGGGACAAAACCCCCCTACAATGATATGACATGCTGCAAAGAAGCACTGGAAGAACACTGTAGAGTAACACTGGAACCGCAATCTGGCAAGCAAGGAAAGATACTTCTGTCTACAAGAAACCATATCAGAATCATAATGATGCAACAGTAGACCCAATTATTAAATGATGTATCACTGAAAATGAAGTGCAAAGATGCAAGTGGCACTCTCCCAACTGTCAAAAAATCCAAGTAATCTCCAAAACACCCAACGGGCCAAATCTGGATTAATGAAAAACCTGAGATAGATACAGAAAAAAGTTCATGGACAGCAACATAAAGCTCCTCAATACCTTTCCAATGCCGTAAAGATAGCGAAAATCGGAGATCGTGGCAAAGAGTTATGAGCTCGGAAGCATAAAAAGTACATCTGACTTCAAACAGAAATAAATGCAGTAAAACAGGAAAATACTGTAAAATAAACAGCACCAAAGGATAGTTCTCGGAACCAGCTTTCCAGTGATATCTCATTTTCCCGATTTCGATATTGTATGCCCAAGTTATGCCAAAAACAAAAAAACTGCTCTTTTAGGGCAAACTAGGGTTAGGAGGGGCAAGGAGGGGCCGTATGGACGCTAACGTCATGCTGACATCAGCGGTTCACGGGCATAAATTTGACGGCCTGCAGGCCGTCGTCGCAAAAAATCGGTCCCCTGCGAAAAAATTTCGGCCCTTGGTCGCCATATGACCGTGGGCGGGGGCTGCAATGGGCCAGGCGCAGGGCGCGGATCTCCCGATCCCCCATATGACCTTGGCGTGGTTGTTTGGGCCCGCGGGGGTTGAAGGCCTGGCGGTCGGTTCTCCATGGGACCGCGGCTATAGCACAGGAGCCCTCAAGGGCTAGCGGAGCCGGTGGAGCAGAAGGGGCAGCCACCAGCGGCGGCGGCGGACGGGTGGCCGCCCGGTGGCGGAGCCGGTTTGCACAATGACCGCTGGCGCAAATCCCGAGATCGGCCTTTTCTTGAATTTTTTTTATTTTCGTGTCTCGGAACGCGTGCTGGGGAGGCCGTACGGCTTCCCTGGCAAAAAATTTTTGCCTCCCAGATCAACTTCACCAAAATCAACCAAATGACAGGCGTTCCTAGGGTTTTGACGCGCTGCGAACGCGATGGCGACGTCCGTTTGAGCCCATAGTGTGCCGAAAAATTGGCTACCCCCAGATCTTGCAAAAAAGATGCCTGTGGAAACCCTTGCACTTGAAACTCACTAAGAAGCCATATCTTCAGATCACGAACAGGCAGTTGCAGGTCTGGAGCTCTGATACCATGTTAGAAACCCTAGATCAAACATGCAAACCTAAACACCTTCCACAAAAGAGAAAACATAAAAAAGCAGAGCTTTGCATGCGAATGTGCAAAAATGATATATTCAGGAATTTGATATTACAATGAGATGATTTGCTTTATAAAAGCAAAGTATGCAACCCTAATGTTGACCTAAAATTAGCTCAACCTAAGTAAAGTTATGCAAGTGTAATTAAACATTAATTACACTAACATTCACTCCATGGCTTCTTCTAAGGAAAAGACCATGTTTATAAAGTTGGACATGGCTAAAGCTTATATCAGAGTTAAATGGGATTTTTTGGTCAAAATTCTTAGAGCCTTTGGGTGCAGTAGTGAGTGGATTGATTGGGTCATAAGTTGTGTGATGACTTCCTCCTTTTCCATTCTCATAAATGGGGAGTCTTCTGATCTGTTTGGTGCATCTACAGGTTTTCAGCAAGGGGATCCCTTATCCCCATATTTGTTCATCTTGATGGCTAAAGGTTTGGGTAGGTTCATTAACTCTCATGTTATGGATGGGCTCATTCAAGGATGGAAATGAAATAATTCTTTGCCTCCTCAAACCCATCTTCAATTTGTGGATGATATGACTTTGATGGGTGTTGCTAAGGTGGCTGAAGCGGTTGCTTTACGACAGACTTTGGATTGTTACTTGGCTGCCTCAGGTCAAAGCATTAATGAAAATAAGTCTTGCATTTATTTCTTTAATACCCCCATGCTTATTCAACAACGTATTTCTAGGATCTTGAGGTTTCAGGTGGAAAAGCTTCCCTTTATCTATTTTGGTATCCCTCTGGATGTACGCCCGCTTCCAAGGTATTTTTGGCAAGATGTGATTGATAAATTTTGAGGGTTGGTTTGTCATTGGACCTATAGATGATTATTCATGGCTGGTAGAGTTAATTTGTTGAATTTTGTGGTGCAGGCCCTTCCTTTATATAGGTGCTTTGTGTTGACTACTCCCTCAAGCTTCATCAAAGATTTTGAGGGCCTCTGTAGGCCGTTTCTTTGGTCGAGTAATCTCCTTTCAAAGAAGTGGAGCTTAATTAAGTGGGAAGTTGTTTGTCAGCCAAAGCGGGATGGTGGTCTAGGATTGCGCAGGGCACATTGGAATGGGTAAGCTTTGGTTGCTAAGTTGTACTAGATATGGTGTTCACATCAGCATCAGTATTGGGCCAGAATCCTTACCTTCAAGTACCTGGGGGAGGTGGATGGCGTTGAAGTTCCTCGATTTGGTCTTTTGGGGAAAGGTTCTATGATCTGGGATACTCTCAAGAGGGGGGCTTTGCTGGTTAAAAAAGACTTGTTTTGGATCTGCAATAGAGGTTTTGATGCTCTCTTTTGTCAAGACTCATGGGTTGGTTTCCCACCTATCCTCTCCTCGCATCCTCACTTGGGGGATTTATGTAGGATTTTTGTTCAGGCTAGTTGGAGCAAATTGATGGATTTCAAATCCCCTCAGGCTTTGGGGAAGACAATTGTTTACTAGTGGAAGGATATGTGGGAATGGCCCTTGAGTGGATCTTTGGAGGATAGGAGGGAGTTGTCCTCCATTTTGGCTGATAGAGTCTATTGCTCTCTTCCAGAGCAGGATGTGTTGTCTTGGGGTCCGGATCCAAAAGGGACGTTCACTGTTGCTTCAGGGTATCATGTTTTGAACAGACAGGCCTTGGGCAGTGCTGAGGTTCCTTGGTGGAAAAATATTTGGAATAAATTCTCTTGGCCAAAATGCAATTTCTTTTCGTGGCCGGTGGTGTATGGAAGGTGTTTGACTTGGGATAACCTATGTAAGTGAGGATTCCAAGGTCCTTGATTATGTTTCTTATGTCTAAAAGATGTTGAAATTATTTCTCATTTTTTCTTTCAGTGCCCCTTTGCTAGGACTATTTGTAATTTTTGGTGGGGGGACTGGAATTTATAGTGTAGGCATCCTTCATCTCTTGATGAGTTTTGGTAGAAAATTGGGCCAATTTTGGTGAAGACTTCATTTTTTCACATAGCGTGGCCTATTGGTCCCATTCTGATTATTTGGCACATCTGGTTGGAGCACAACCGCAAGATCTTTCTGGATAAGAAGTTTTTGGTGGGCCAAGTTTGGTCTCGCATTCTTGGGATTTTGCGGGAGACTTTGTATGCTAAATGTGATATGTCAATCCCGGTGGATCCTGGTGATATTGGAGTAATTCGTAATCTAGGAATCTCTATTGGTGGTACTGGAAGGCCCAAGATTGGGTGGAGCATGTGTTTTAGAGGGAAGGTATTTAGGGGACTGCATTGGTTTCCCCCTCCCACTGGAATCTTGAAAATCAACACTTATGGGTCTGCAAGGGGTAATTCAGGGCACACTGGAGTTGGTGGGGTGGGCAAAGATAGTTCTAGGGTGGTTGTGTTTTTCTTTTCGAAATATAGGGGGCAACACTCTAATAATCTTATGGAGGCCTTGGCTATTCTTTTGGCTTTGAACAAGGCATATGCCCTTGGCTGGAAAAATATTATCTGTGAGTTTGATTCTCAGGTGGTGATAGACTTGATAAATAGACAGTAGTTTGATGATGTTAGTTGGCAGATTGTGGTGGTGGCTAAGAAAATCACCAGTTTTGGAGAATTACTTGATTCTATCACCTTCTCTCATATCCCTAGGGAATGGAATAAGGTGGTTGATGGGTTGGCCAATGGGCTTCTGAGAAGAATGAGACTTGGTTGGTGGATGATTGGGACAATTTACCTGGGGAGCTTGCTTAGGATTTGGAGGATTTGGTTTTGGAGGGTATGAGATGCTACATAAACACTCCTGGATTTATTGTATAATGTTTCTTGACCCTTTTGGGCTTTCTGCTACTTCTATGCTTTGTACTGCTCTCTTTGATTAAAAAATATTTTACCCTCTTTTATTTAAAAAAATTATGGAAACATTAGGAACATGGAAAAATATGAAGGTTAACATAAAAGGGATTACACAATTTTTATTTGTATTTAGAAATAAAGGAACCTTTTAAAACCATTGAAGCATTTATTGGATTGAAGTGGTTTGTAAATTCTAACAAGATAGTAGACTCTAGGAAAGAATCTCTTTGGTAGATGACAATAGAATAGTCCACATTCCATTAGGAAAAAAAAGAAAATATAACATATGTGGAAGAAATAAAAAAAGATAGAGAAGATGAAGATCCTCAAAACCTCTATTCTATTTCAAGACTACCCATCGTAAAAGAAGAGGATGTTACATTGGTGGCTTCCATTGCACCAAAATATCAACCTATTAATGCCTGATACAACCGTTAGATTTATACAAGATCCATAGGAGGCGGTTAATCCATGTCACAAACCCAAGCACCACGCTGCACAGAGAAGACCAAGGGACACACCATCTTGCAACAATCCCCCCTAACACAAGCGAGGGTTCAAACCTATGACCTCAACTCTGATACCAATTGTTATATTGGTAGTTGTCATTGAACCAAAAGATTAACTTGTTAATTCTTGATACAACCACCAGATTTATACAAGATCCATAGGAGGCGGTTAATCCATGTCATGAACCCAAGCACTGCACTACATAGAGAAGACCAAGGGACACACCATCTTACAATAGAGGAATACCCCAACAACTCCAAATAAATTGAATTAGAAAGTGACAATAATAGTACTGATAGTGAAGATGTTTTATAAGCATGGATACAAGGAGAATAAAATTAACATCTTGGAAGATATATGGCTTCTAGAGAGGATTTATGGTACACAAACAATATATCAGACCTCCAAAAATTACCACAAATACAAGAAAGATACCATAATTGCATAAAATCATCACACAAACACCAATCCAACACGTTCCAGACTTATCCAAGTAGATAAAAACAAAAGAATCAATATACCAAAATATAGTAACTCCAAAAGAGAGCAAGGCTATATAAAATATGAGGTTAGAAAAATAATTAAACATAATAAGATCAATCATAACAAGACAATTGCAACCATAATAGTTAAGTCAAAATATCCACACTTAATGGGAAGACCCGAGTTTGAACGCCAATTTACTCAACCTAGCCCTAAATGTATAAAATGAGGGATTAGACAAAAGTATTATATAACCATATTATTATAGCTTAAATAAAATTAACATACAAATGTACCATAGTCCTTTCATCCACTACACAAGAGTAAACACTCACTGGAAAAATAGAGTTGTAGAAAGATAACAAGAAAAAAAATGTGGGAAGATGGAAAAATGGCTAGACCATTTATTGTAATCACATCACACAAAAATTACAAACACTTCTCCACCACCTCACTTCCACTCACTACATATTCTATTCTTGCCAAGTTCTTGCACTCCTACTTTTATTTTGCAGATTTTGGCCATGATTTGCCAGATCTGTAAGGGTTTCAAGTTTGGTATTTTTTTGCAAGTTCTGGACGTCGCCATTTTTTTGAAGCATTTTGAGCAGAAACGGAGGTCACCATTGCGTTCGCAGCGGCCAAAAACCCTAAGATCGCCTTTCGTTTCGTTGATTTTGACGAAGTTGGTTCGGAGGGCAAATTTTTTTTGCCAAAGAGGCCGTACGGCCTCCCCAGCACGCATTTCGAGGCAATTTTCTTCACGAAAAACGAGAAAAAAACCAAAAATGCTCATCATTTGTCACGCCGCCAGTTCAGAAGGTTCCACTATTGGGCGGCCACTGGACGGCCACCAGGCGGCCACCCGCCAGCCGCTTAGCCCGGCGGTGCCACTTAATCCGCCGCTCCCCTCGCCTCAGCCCCCGCGGGCCCGCTCAGCACCAGCGCAGGTCGTATGGGGGACCGGGCGCTATGCGCCCAGCCCCCGGCCGCTTCCTCTGCATGCTCTCGTTCACATGGGCGACCAGGGGCTCCGCCCCAGCCCCAGTCCGCCAGCCCCTGGTCGCATGCAGGACCAGGGGTCGAAATTTTTTTAGCCCCCTGGGCTGCCTGCAGGGCTTATTGGCCATTTTGGAGCACTTTTACAAAATCGGGCGTAACTTTTGCGTACTGTGTCCGTTTTTTGCAAACGAGATACCGTTGGAAAGGTGATTCCAGCACCGATCTATTTAGTCTTTTATTTTTTCTAGATTTTGCTCCATATTTATTTTTCAGGTCCTTGAACTCGGATGTTTTGTTTTTCAATCCAGAGGGCATATCTTTTGACTCGGTGATCCTTTTTTCGCCATTCTTGCGGCCTTGGAAAGCTGGTTCAGTCCTCTACATAGATCTGAGGTCTATTTTTATTTATTTTTTATTCATGTTAGGCATTCTCTCCTTTTGTATTCATTGGGGATTGTAATAATGAACTGATATAAAGTTCCATCGGGGGGGGTTTCTTGCATAATAATCTTCATCATGTTTTGATGGAAACTCGCATGGGTTGTAATCTGGTTTCTTATTTTCTTATTGGCCATATTTTGTCTTAGCTTGACACATACCAGATTCATTTTGGTTCACACTTTAGATTGAGAGCCTATGGTTAGTGATCCGCATCGGATCCATCTCAGTTTGAGGGCCACTAAATTTGTGGTTATTGTTCCCGATTCTGTATGGTACTTTTTCCCATGGAAGAGTTTTAGTCTCAGTTTTGGCATTGGCATCGAGATTCACGGCTTCCAGATTCTGTCATCATCATACCATCTACTGTTGCTTTATGGATTCCAGGGTTGTTCCAGTTTGGAGTGTTCAAGTGTTCCGTGGCATCAGGTCTGCTGTCACATTATTATGATTTCGATATGGTTTCTTGTAGACAGAAGTATCTTTCCTTGCTTGCCGGATTGCGGTTCCAGTGTTACTCCACAGTGTTCTTCTAGTGCTTCTTTGCAGCAGTCATCTCATTGTAGGGGGGGTTGTCCCACTGGGTTTTCCTTCTCTACCTCATTATTGCATTTGTACATGGGTACCTGATTAGGCATTATTATCGGGACCCATTCATGCTTTCTTGCGTTCATCTTAGTTTTAGGTGCATGCTTATTTAGTCTCCCTAAGTTGCACTTATGGGGGGGTGTTAGTGTAATTAATATTTAATTACACTTGCATAACTTTACTTAGGTTGAGCTAATTTTAGGTCAACATTAGGGTTGCATACTTTGCTTTTATAAAGCAAATCATCTCATTGTAATATCGAATTCCTTAATATATCATTTTTGCACATTCGCATGCAAAGCTCTGCTTTTTTATGTTTTCTCTTCTGTGGAAGGTGTTTAGGTTTGCATGTCTGATATAGGGTTTCTAACAGTGAATAGTCTCAGTCGTAATAAAAAATCCATCCAAAATCTATCTACTAATGATGAAGCCCCCTTGTTCCTCTGAGATCAGCTTATCCAGCCATGGCTTTTGATGTTCAACAATTAGCTTTGTAATGATTTTATACACCACATTGCACAAATCTATTGGTTAAAAAAGGTCTAGAGAATCAACACCCTCGCGTTTTGGGATAAGAGAAATAAATATGGCATTCATGGCCTACAACATTTTCTTATTCCTTAAAGACTCCTGCACAATCTCCAATAAGTCAAGGTTGAGCACTTCCCAAAATTCTTGAAAGAACCCAGCTAGAAACCCATCAAGACCAGGAGCCTTCCCTTTTTTCAGCCGAAACACCACATCCTCCAACTCCTTCAAAGAAATAGGTTTAAGAAGAGAAGAATTCATATCCATAGTCACTAGAGGAGGAATACAAGCCAGGATAGAAGATTCTTCCTCACTAGCAGGTGGGGTATCTTCAAAAAAGAGAGCAGAGAAAAAATGAACCACCTCACTAGAAATCTCCAAAGAGGAATAAAGAATAAAAACCTTAGGAGAGCGAAGAGAAGAAATAATGTTACCCTGTCTTCAAGCCTTCACCGAGTTATGAAAGAAGGAAGTATTACTATCCCCCTCCTGAAGCCAATCAACATGAGCCTTTTGTTTCCAAAACAATTCCTCACGAATCTCCCATTCCTCAAGGTCTTTAATTGCACTATCCTGTAACCTACTCAAAACCACATCAAGACCCTAATCCCAAATCTACCTAGTAATAGAATCCAAGCGCTCCTAAGAAACCCTTTTCCTTTGAAATACATTGCCAAACTGATACTTATTCCAAAGTTCCAATTTATACTTTACACATTGAAGCCTCTTCACAAATGAGTACATAGTCGTACCAAAGGCAGTTCATCCTTCAGTCCACCATCTAGAAACCAAGTCAAGAAGAGTTTCCTCTCTCAGCCACATAAGCTGAAATCTAAAAGTCTATTTTTTAGAACCACCAACCAGATGGGCAGAGAATTTAATCGACCAATGGTTCGATCCTCGCTAATCTAAAATTTCAGAACTTGACAACCACTTGTCACCAACCCAAAAACTGGAAACAAGAAACCTGTCCAATCTTTCAAAAATGGCTTCATCCCCAAGCCTCCTATTATTCCAAGTAAAAATTCCATTCAAAGGTTTGATATCCACAAGCCAAAGTCGGGACAAATTATCCCTTAGAAGATCAGAGGAGGGATCCAAACGAGGCACCCCACCTTTTCTCCTTTAGAGAAACAATTGCATTGAAGTCACCTACCATAATCCATGGAAGGAAAGGATCAATCTTAGAAAATTGATATGAGACCACAGGAGAATCTTACCAAGGACATCCATTGGGGCATAAATGTTGGAAAGAGGAATTATTTCCCCTATCTCCAAACTAGTCGCAACAAGAGAAATGGAAAATTTGCTAGAGAGCCACCAAATAGGAGAAATTCGTTGAGGATCCCAAAAGCAAGAAAGACCCCTAGAGATCCCCTATACACCCACACACTGGCATAACCCTTTATTCCAAATCTTAGATGCACACTGCAACATACTATCTACATATAACTTCATCTCCTAGAGGAAAACCACATCCGGAGAATGAGCACGAACCAAGTCCCGAATATCCTTTTGTCTAGGGATGTTATTCGTACCCCTTACATTCCATCATAACACTATCATCATGAAGGTTGAGAGAAGTGGGTATCCAATGTCTTCATCAACCCAAATTCAACCAACATCTCACCATCCAACTTAACTCTCTCCCGATCCTTCTTCCTACCCACCTTCTAGGACTTATCAGGGGCACTCTTTTTAAGTGGATTTTGCTGCAAACCCCAACATAGGAGAAGTAGAAAGGGATTTATTCTTACCAGAGTGTTCCAAACCTGAGCCACCTACTAAACTCGCCCTTTTAGAAGAAGATACCAAGGGGGTTTCCACCAACCCACAAGAATCACCAATCCCAACATTGGGGGAGGAGCAACTGAATCCATCACCACCCCAAAATCCATCGCAGGAGATAGGGCTGAGGTGGTGACAAGAAAATACTCAGAATTATGATCAACTAATGGATAAGCTGCAAAAAACATGTCAGAAGGAACCCCCTCCTCATGGACTAACCCATCCAAAACCTCAAACTTATTAATATTCTCCTCCTCTTGATGATCCCGAAGAGTCCTCTTCTGACCCCAAATTTTGTTTCATGATTTAACTGGCACAAAACCATCCTTATCCGGTACCACCCCTTGCATGGGTTCTTTACCCTTTTCCGCCCTTTTATTAGATGGAGCGATCACATTACCTAAACCACCAGCACTTGAGGCATGAGGGCACCTCCTCTACCAATAACCATACACATGGCACAATCAACACCTAAAAGGTAAAGTCTCATATTCTATCTACTGAGTCCAGGAGCTAGATCCAACAGTCAAGTCAATAGAATCTAGAAGAGGCTGACTCAAATCAATCTCCACACAAACCTAGGCATAGGAAAAATTTGCTTCTCTAGAGTTTGCTGAGAAGGGCCAATAGGCTTTCATAGCAACAAAGTAATCGATTGTAGAATATCACATCTCCAACATTTCAATGGCAATCGAGGAAAACATACCCACATTGAAACCTTTGAGGGAAACTCCATAGCCAAATTAAAGCCAGCATGCCAAGGTTTCATGAATAGGCTAGCTTGATTATAAAAGTAGGGCCCTCCCTCAAACGCCTTGTTGCAATCGAAGATACAAGAAAAATCCACCAGAAAGAAGTTATTCATAGCTAATAAAATGTCAAAATCACCTTTTGGATTCCATCTCTTGCGAATCCAGGGTTCCAAGAATGGCATTGAAACCCTCAACCCCATAAATTTTCATATCAAAACATGTTTTCTATAATACTCCAAGTCTTCGACTACTGCCTCTGGTTGAATCACCATCTTTGGCCAAACTTGAGCTCTCTCCAGACACCCGTTTATCTTTTGCAATTTCAAAGCACTAGTTCTAATCACCCCAACACCAGGAGGGGATGGATGAGGAAACCCATCACCAACTTCTTCCATAGCAACATCCCTCGAAATCTCACCCAAAGGATCATACTCTACCATTAAAACACTTCACACCAATCCCAAAGCAGGCCACTCCCCACACCAAGCCATGGCAACGACAAGGCCCCGGGCGAGGAAGCAGACACCCCAAACTTCTGATCACAACGTTGAACACCCAAAAACAAGAAGACACCTGTCACTACTGAAGGACGATGCTCCCTCAAGAAGCATGACAACAACATAAATAAGCACCTCCTCAGAACACAAACTTAGCTCCAAGGAATATCTGCACCAAGGAAGCCCATGCACATAGAGGGAACAAACTCTATAGCCCATGCAGGCTACCAAAACACTTCCTTGATGAAAGCAGCTAAACATACAATCACAAAAAAAGACCACCTCCCCCAAATGTAGCGAAAAAACCCACCCCTACACTCAGATTCACGTCAAGATAAAGGATCTACAAAAAACCATCCCATGCACTAGAGAAAATTGGCATGCACCCCAAGCCTAACAGCCATAGGGCGCCATGCTCAAACAAAGAAACTCGTCCATTCTCACTTTCTTACCATCATCCATTTTGATTTTTGATTTTTAATCTAATGTTTCCATACTAGAACTATCTTCTAAACTTATGTTTATTGGTGTTCTAATGAGCTTAGTTCTACCTAGCCTCTCCCAAGTAGTTTCGTCTGTACACAAATCTATCATTACATGTTTAACTTTATTGTTATTTAGGTTTACAGTAATTAGAAGAGGGCCATTCTTCCAATTTTGGTCTTTTGCAATTTAATATACTTTTTTCTTTTGTTTATTCCAGTATTTTTCTAATTGTTTAAATTTTACTAAAAGATCTTTTTGTTGAGCCAATGATGCTTAACTTTTCAACATCATCACTTCTTCTTTTGAAAAACATGTTATCCCATCTTTCTTTCTTTTTTCAATTTGTTGATTTTCTTTTTGCACTATCTAATCATGTTGTTTCTTACATGGCCAAAAGTATTCATACTCCTCTTCTTCTAGTTGTGATTCTTCGTTGATTTCTTTATTCTCCCTTTATCTATTTCTTCTGATATTTGTTCTTTGTCTAGTTAATACTGTAGTTTTTTTCTTATTTGTTCTAGATTTATTTTTATTTGTTTTTGATGGTTTCTCTTCTCTGGAATAATCTTCATTTGATACATTTGATGACCAATTATCTATTATCTGAGAGCTTTTGACTCCTCACAGAATTCTTCTAATCACTCTAGCTCCTTTGTTGTCTTGTAGATCATCAATTATGGAATGTGTTGTATTTTGATAGTACTATTGTGCCTTATCATATTTAAATATATCATGTGAATCATCTCCACAAAATGAACATTTTCCTCTCTTCTCCACCCAAAATTCTATGGCATAATGACCTATTTTTCTGCAATTGTAACATGTGGCATCACTTATTTGGCAATTGTTTCTTCTATGTCCTCTTCCTCCTTTGTAGTTATATTATTTTTTATCTACCATGTAGTCTTGTAGTGGGTTATTTTTAGTGCATATGCACTTTTATTGTCTTTCCATGGTGGTTTCCAATAACCTGCGTCATATAGAGGTATTTTCACTAGTCCCTTAACATATGACATGTTCTTGTCTATGTTTACATCATAATTGTGGTTCATAGGGCATCTAGGATAAGGATGATTCTATGTGATTTGGATCTAAAAATGGTTTGCAGGAAAATCCTCAATGGGGTGACTATCCCATTCTTGGCATGTTCTACAATATATTGAGTTTGTTTTAGCCAAGATTATCTTTAATTATACATGTAGTGTAGTAGCGGTTCTTTCTCCTTGTGTTTTAGGATAATCATTTTGGATTTGACCTTCCCTTCACTAGTATATGCACCAAATTTCTTTGTTTTTCTTTGTTTATCCTCTTGCTAAAATGGAGTTCTGTATGGTTAGTTTCTCTACTGCTAGTTGTAACTTCTCAATATTTTTCTTTATGTCATGCTTTTGAGGTTTGTGTTGGGTTTGGGCTTCAATACGGTAGGCCATGGTGATTAGGTCTACGTAGGTATTCAATATTCTACCATCCAAAGATGCTCTTATATCTTTTTGCAATCTGGAAATGAACCATTCTATCTTCTATTTCTTTGTCAATGGTTCTAACTTGTAACAAAATTCTTTGAATTGCCTTTCATATTATTTTATTGATTCTTCTTCTCCTTGGACTAGGTCCATCATTTTACTCACTCTTTTTTGGGATGTTTGGAGTGTCAAAAATAGCTAGAAAATCTTGTTTTACTTCATTCCAACTCTTCCCATGTTTAGGATAGGTCTTCTTATACCAATCTAATACCTCTTTTCTAAGTGAGGATATAGATTCAAGTAATTTTGGTTTATCTTCATCAATATATTTCCTTTATTATAGGGATTATAGTAAGAATATGTGTTTTGTAGCTTATGTGATATCTTTTCCAAATATGGGGATCTTGATTGAGGATTCCATCTCATCTTTTCTCTCTTCACTTCCAAATTTTTGATTTGTGGATTAATTTTTTCTTCTTTATCTTTCTTGACCTTTCTAATAGTATAGGGTTTCTTCTCTCTACCCTCGTCTCTTGCGAATTTTATATCAAAATATTATTTTATAAGTATTTATTCCCATGCTACTTCCTTTCCTTCTTCCTTTTTCATTTCCTTACCTTGTGGTATCTCCTTTTTCAAAACTCTTCAACTCTTATATGGCTAAGGGGATGGATCCTATCGAGGGTTGTGACTCTTCAAAATATCTTTTCACTTTCTTATTTTTTGTTAAAATAACTCTTTTCCCAAGTTTAATCTATTCTCTTTATTTTTTATTAATTCTTCTTATTTTAATTTCCTTATGCTTCTATTGACTAATTCTTCTAAATATTCTACTTGAATTGATGGAGTCTTCTCTGGAGTTTTCAAAAATTTCATAAATCTATCATCCAAGCTAATAGTTAGGTTTGATAGGTCCCGTCAAATTATTAGAATTTCAGGAGGTTGTGGTAGTAATTGAGTCTTTGTAGTGTTGCAAGGGCCTCAGAGAAATATTCTAGATTCCCCTTAATCATTAATATTCTTTGTTATACTATTTATAAGTTATCCTACTTTTTCCCAACATAATTCTAATCTTTTCAAAGTTTTCCAGTCTTCATTTTGAACTTCTTCTCTCTTTTCTTTAGCAACAACCCCTTTGGTGCACTTGACAACACCCTCATTGGTGTACTCAATTCTCGTTCTCTCCATAATTTCTATTCTTTTGAGGTGTCTTTCTTGTGTCTCAATTCTTTGTTATTGTCTTCTCTCTTCTCCATTTGGGCTTGCCATGTTTGATTTTCTTGCCAATTTAATTTTTTCTCTAATCTTTCTTGAAGTTGTCTTATCTCCTTTTACCATGGGTGTGATTGATTTGGGGTTCCATTAATCCTTTTATTATTTCCCATGGTAATTATTTGGTATTTTTTCTTTGTCAATCACATATCTTTGAGGATCCCTTCTATAAGCTCTCCCCCTTCCCATTCCCAATACCCTTGGTGTCTAACCCTTTCTCACAAGGTAAGTGCCAAGAGGATAGTTCCACAAAATTATATCTTCATTTATTTTCTTCTCTTTGTGTTCAATTGAAATTTTAAAATTTTAAGTGGTGTTATTGATGGGTAGGGTTCATTGCTTTCACAATTCCCTAATCATTTATTCTTTTAATTGTCGACCTGGGATTGTCTAAAGCTATCTACGATAAGAGATGGACTAGTTTTTTGGGAGGTTTTGTTGTGGTTCTGCTTTGTCAGGAGCGGTTTGTCTTTGTTCCTTGTTTATTAGAAGTGTTTCTATGCTTAATCTCCTAAGTTCTACTTTACTTAAACTTATTCTAAAATTTTAAAATGAAACAAAATATTTCAAAATAGAAAATATGCAGAGACAAGATGTGCTTCAAGCTGGATCAGATCATTAGGAATTGAATCTAAACTTAATCTATTTGCATAGAAATGAAAACCTATTTTAACTTGAATTCAAAATCTAGTTAAGCAACAAAATTGAAATATAACTAATTCAGAAGCAATCTATTTCATTCCATATACATCCAATCTATCATGTAACAAGTCTTTCTCTATGCATGATTCACTAAGAATATAAAGAACATACTACTCATCAATGATGAATGAACTATTTTGTTGTCAATCTAACTAACTAATTGGAATTTAACTAGCTTAAATAGAAAGGATTATATTCTACCAACACAACAATGATTTAAGATTACAACATTGTATTTCCAATCTTAATATCTATTCTAACATTCATCTATGAAGGTAATCTAACTGAAAATAAGAATCAAGATGAATTGAATAGGTAATAGGATCACCTTCCTTCAGTAGAGCGGGCCCTACTCTGCCTCTGGAGGGATCTTAACACATGATATGATCAAATTTTCTTCTTTACTCCATCAAATTGGCCCAAGAAAGGGAAAAGTACAAAATTTTCAACTGGAAACTAAAAAACAACTGAAAACAAAAAACTAATACAATCTACTCCTTCTACTATCTAACTAATTTTGATTGTGGATACATATATCCTTATCTTTATTTGAAAACAAGAAAAATGCGGGAAATTAAACTAACTCTAGATTATCAAGATTTTGGAGTACTTTGAATTACAATCATGAGGATTTTCATGGTCATCTTCAGTTAAATTTGAATGGAACTGCAGAGGTGGATTGTGTGCGAGATAGAAAAATTGTTTGATCGACAAGTAAGTTGATCAAGGCTGTTGAGTCATAAACAATAGACCGCCAATTTCATTTTGAATGAAAAAATGGTTAGCATCACTTCTAATCCATGATTACTTCTTCCAATCAGAGGTTAAACACATATTCACGAAACATTCACACATTAATATCATTTAATCATGCATTCAAAGGGAAATAAGCATTCATATAAAGTATTCATATTCTAAGTACAAATGCCTAATTAAGTCCATAAATGAAGCATATAAAATTTAATACCATAAGTTTTAAAGCCAAATTATAAAGTATCAAGTGTGAAATTCAGATAATATATGAGGTCTCCATGAGGCCTCATTAGTTATCCTTTATATCAGCTAACTAGGGTCTCAAAAATGAAACCAATGTTAGCAAGAAATATGGGGAAATGAAGACCAAATATTTGAGCCCCAAGTACTTTTTGAGTGTTGTAATTTATACGCCAGACTCAATAATATAAAGGTAACAACCCTTTGACTCAAACATAGGAAGAAATTAAATAGATATTCACAGATTGACAAATAACCTCAAATTTATAGAATTATGGTAATCATTATATTAATCATGTTAAAAAGGGTACAATATATATCTTCCCCTATACTTTTCCTATTTCCTTCCTTTCTTACATATAATCCTTATTCATTTCATATACAATCTCATATAAAGTTCTTACCTATATTCATATGTTCTTTCTTCCTTCTATTCTCTCTCCTACTTTGATTCCTATATTTCCCTATACATATATCTACAAGATGATATATGACCCATCTATGCTACCCCTAGTCTAGATGGTAACTTTACAATATTAGTCTTTGCAAGATATCTATGGTAAGATGTAGCAGGATCTACTTGACGATATTTGTTCTATTACTCTTTCCAACTAACAATACTCACATGCTATCACAAATTTAATAGGGATTCATTTTTAGGAAGTTATTTTCCTATTTTTAGCTTGTGAATCTTGTGACATGTGTCATGACATTTCTTTTCCCACTTTATCTATTCTTGGAAAATATGGTTGTATATATATTTTTATTTTTCATTTGTCAATTAATAAATAAATACACCTATTGACATTTTGTATCAATTTCTCTTGTTGTTATCTTGTGTAGTAGTTCACTCTTGTATAGAAGTATTATTGTAGAGATCTATGGCTCTTGTAGAGCTACCTACCAATTTTAACATGGTATTAGAGCTCCATATCGATAAGTTTCTTCTCTTATTTTAATATTTTCATCATGAAATTTCATACAATACATTATGGTGTGAAATAGACCCCTAAGATGAATCCAAAATGCCTAAAAACCTAAAAATTGAAAAACATTAATGGGTTTTGATGCTAAATTTTTTGGGGGGATTTTTTAGGGTTTAAATTTTTTACAAATTTTAAAATATGTATGATTGTATGGATTTGTAAATATTTGTATGATTTTATGTGGTTTGTACTCCATTTCTATGCAAGAATTTTCAACTCTTCTTCATAATTTTATCTAATGATCCATCAAAAAGTATCTAGTGATTAATGGTGTTTTTCAACAACTTTTTAAACAAAATTTGGGATTTTTATTTAGTGTTTTTGTGTAGTTTAAACAAATGGTTGAATTCAGAGTATCTCTTTATCCTTATTTCTCTACCTTTGCTCCACCAGTCTGAACCACCACCCTTGATGTAGGCCACTGCTACCCTACTACGAGCTTTGGAACCTAGTAAGTGGTGCCACAATCTTGCCGCCTAATTAGTGGTCGGATTGTCATTTCACTTTATTAAGGAAATTATTTTCTGTTAGGATCCATAAATTTTCACTAAAGTATCAATTTTTTGAGTTCTAATAGTCATTTGAAAGCTTATTTTGTGCTCTATGCACCCATCCACTTTTTTATTAAAAAAAATATATATCTATTTTTATTTGAATTCATTTTTTTTATCCTAGTTCACTTTAAAGTTTAATACAAGATTTTTTCTTCAATGAGGTGGTTATTTGCTCATATTTTGAGGGGTATATTGTTGTTTAAATATTGTAATCATCATGGATAAACCATAAGTTGTTCATCTCAATACATATAATTACTATGAGTAGAATAATCAAATAGAGATTTAATTGAATATATTGATGATACTCCAAGTGATAAAAATGGTTTGATATGTGTGATGAAGCCTATAGGAAATTATGTAAATCATTTTTTCTTGATATTCTTTTTCATATTGATTCTTGAACCTCTCCAAATAAATCATGAATAAATTAGGGAATCTATTTGGTAAGAAGGATACTATTTATAGATTTCAATTCGAAAATGAAGTTATTGGGTTGAATCCTTCAAATTTTGACAATATCAATTAATTCCTCACCAAGTTTAAATCTCTTAGAGTGCAGTTGAAACAATGTGGTATTAAGAATGATGATATCTAGTTGTTTTTTTTTCTATTCCTTCTAACTTGCTCCTCATTACTCTATTTTTATCTCTAAATTTTATGCTATAATGGATGCTCTTGGTGATAAATTTAGAATACCTTCACTTGAGGATTTTGCTAAGTCACCCACCAAGTAGTAGGTAAAAATAGTGCAAATGGGTACTCTAAAGTCTTCAAAATATCATGATCTTATTTCTAATCAAATAAAAATAAGGAACAACGAGCAAGGAAAGGAATTAAGTTTTTGTTCAACTAAGCCTTCTATTTCTTCTTCTTCTTCTTCTTCTTTTATTCCTTCATCATCAAAACTATCATCTTATGAAAAATGACATGTATATTTTGGTAATGAAGTTGAAAAATCTAAAGTTAGAGAAATTTTTGTTAGTACATCTCATGGATTGGGTAAATAAATTCATGTTCTAGAGCCTCTCATCATATGGCTTCATCATAATCCATGTTCTATGATTTTGAATCTTGTGTTATGCTAGACCTATTTTTATGGGTAATAATACTTATATGAAAGTTATTGGGAAGGGATCCATTGAAATTATTGAGATTAATTTCAATGGTGTATTGTGTGTACCTTCATTATCAAACAATATTCTTTCCATATATAAAATTAGTCATAATTGTATAGAGAATACTATGGAGTTCACAACTAGATTCAACATCATCAAAGATTTGGAAAGCACAAAGATCATTACTACTAGGATTGGATCTCATGAATCTTGTTTATACACCTTTGTATATTTTTCCCCTAATGATAATTTAGATCCTTTGGCTATTAATCACACTTCTTGTGGGAATAATATTTTTGAGGTAAAGTTTGGATATTTGAATCTTGGCATTTTATATTCTAATTTAGTGTTTGAGACCAATGACACTATTTATTCTCCCTTGTCTTTTGCTTCTCTTGATATCTATACTTATATTTAGTAGTATATTTCTTATCTTTCAAAATCAACTTTTTTGGATGATTTTTTGATAGGTTTTATAGTTTTTTTTTATGAATCTCATATTGTATATTTGGAAGTGTACCAGAGAGGATCCACTACTCTGGAGACTATAGGATGGGGAAGAGTCTATAGGGAGTAGATGGCTCTAGCTTACCTCAATGACAAAAGCTCAAGTGACGGGGTAATAAATGTTAATGACAGGGAACTTTAGAAGTCAGGTGAATAGACCTCAGAGGTATCAAGAGACATACTGATAGGATCTCAACTAGAGGATGAGAGTGCAAACCAAGGAAGACAACAGGGTGCACTAACATCTTTGTGCCATGTTGGTGTCTCGTACAGACAAAAATTAGAGTCTACTACCAAAAAAACTTAGGATCTACTAACAACCTGAATGCTAAAGTCTAATAGTTTTAACTGAACTAAACAAAATGTAGAAAATATAAAGAATTAAAATAAGAATAATACCTAAATGATAAGTAAAATAACTATTAAGAAAAATGACGAGTAGTGGAAGAAAAGGGATTAAATTATGGTAGGTCCAGCCTCCTGCAAGCTCCTCACAGACAAGACTTGCACAAACAGAAATGGGAAAATTGTTGGGCTACATTTTGGGGCTTCCCTTAGTCAAACCCCTACTTTAGGTTTTCCACCTCCATGGATAGCCAAATAGACAACAATATAGAAATATTGATAAAGAATTGACTAGACAAGACGTAGAATATGCAAGATAACAAGTATGCTAAACAATAAGACAATAATGTTATGAAATGAAGGGTTTCCCTCCCTCCAATGAGCTTGGTGAAGCTGAGAGGAAGAGTGGTGCTTCGAAGATGTGAGACAAACGTGCAAGAGTGTGGTGTAGAAAGCTTGAACCTGCAAGAAGAAAGCTAGAATGGAAAAATGAGAGAATGGAAGTTAGAATGAGAGAGTGATAAATTGAATTTGTGAGAATGAGATAGAATTAGAAGGAGAGCCCAAAAAAAATGGTCAAATTGTATGCCAAAGAGTCATTCTTGGAGTTCATGTGACTATAAAGGCATTACACTTCGCGGGCAAGCGACAGTGTAACATTTTAATGGATAAAATAGAAAGAATCTTGTTAGGATGTTTTCACAACACATAGACATTTGTGTGACATATAAGTGTCCTAGACAAAAATTCCCCCACCAACAAAAAATGGCAAGGCATGGATGAAAATGAAGGCTAGGAAGGCAATTTTTTGCATTATCATCTTATTAAGCCAAAGTAAGGGGCGATGTTATGTAAAATTACATAAGGGTATAAATTTACACCATGATAGGAAGACACCCTAGAGAATTCACATTTCCTCTTTGATGGCACTAGTTTCATCACTTCCTTTTCTATTTTTTTGATGTATTTAAAAATTTCCGTCTCTAGGTTCCACTTCTCCAATTGGCCATTCAATTCTTATTTACGAGTAGACACCTTTTTCCAACAAGAGGACACTAGAGTTGTATTCATAGTCACCTATTTAGATTTTTGGTTCCCTATTCATATAGATCATTGTAATGAATTCTACATTCACTAGTGGATACATTTTTTACCAAGGGAAGGAATGGTAAGTTTATAGGAAGTGGATTATTTTTTGTCTTTAGGAAATCACCATTTTCACTAGAGCTAATTATTTATGGAGGGGACACATCTCATTCACTTTTTCACTCCTATGGGAGAAATATTCATTATGTATTTTTTATGGACTTGGTTATTTGTGACACATCACTTGTAAATACTTGTTTTTTTATCTCTTTTGGAGAGGGTTTTTTTCCAACTATATTTTTATCCTTTAATTTAGTTAGGAGATATATTTGTTTGTAAATGGGTACTTGATATTTTCTTGTTACTAAGATCCATCTTACCTCTTTCCTTATGTATGTTTCTTCCCTAAATTTTACTAAATGGTGGTGTTGGTGTGAAATTATATTTTCATGTTATCATAAGTTCATTAGGGATTATTTATTCAAAATTTATTTACCTAGTTTTAGCTTATGAATCTTGTGATATATTTCATGATATTTATTTTCCCATTTAATCTATTCTTAAAAAATGGTTGTATATATTTTTATTTGTGAATTAATTAATGAATGAACCTATTCACCTTTTGTACCAATTTCTCTAGTTTTTCTCTTGTGTAGTAGCTCTGACTTGTATAAAAATATTATTTTATAAATCCCTAGCTCTTCTAGAGTTACCTATCATCTCTAACACTATGTGCTTAGTAGTTCAAACAAGCCTCTACAACATCCATCAAGAGACAACCATCTTGACTAAAAAAATCCCATCCTCCATTATTCCCAAGCGTGAAAGATAAGAAACCAAAGCGAATATCACACATTGAAATTCATGCTTCAACCCAAACATATACATCAAATCCATCCTCTAGAATAGGACTTTATATCTACCAAATACTTAACAACTCATAGTGTACAAACATATCACTAACTCATCCAACTAACTATGCCTCAAAAATAGAGCGCACATATCACAAGTAGACATTTTTCTATCAATATAACTAGCTTAATCCAAAATTGTAAGTCCCTATATGTTCACTATCGTGTGGTAATTTTATCTCCAATAGTAGTAAACACATAGAAATGAAAAATAGTTGAAGACCTTTGTACCATATTCAAATGACACATGCATCCTTAGGAATCCTACTAGATGGGAAATGTCAAGTCTGAAAATCATCAAAGCATCTAAAGAATCCAACAATAATACTCATATAGTAGATGTTGTTGAATCCTCTATCATATAGTGTCAAAGAACACACACAAATATAAATACCTATAAACAATTTTTTTGCAAAACTCTCCCCTAATCACTATAGATCTCACAAGTTATTCACATCACATAAAAGACAAAGATTAAAGAGATCCAAACATCCTAATCATTATTAAAAAATGAATGAATTATAATAAAAATAAATGATCGACTCCATACAAAACTCAAACCAAACCTCCAAGATACACAACAAACCATAGAGAGTAAAACTAGAAAGAAAAATATATCTTTCTACCAAAACCAAAATGTTCTCAAGTTGAGATAAGTAAGTGTTGGGAATTATTGGTGCATGACATAGAATAATGTAATTAATTTAATAAATTAAAATGTTAATGTTAATTTATTAGATGCTATTTTTTATTTAGTTATTACTTATGAGCTAGTTGATAGTTAGTGGTTTGGGTAGTTAACAAGTTATTTGGATTTGTAAATTCATAGGATGTAATCATTTGTGTTGAAAATGAATGACTAAATTTGTGTGTTTGAGCCTTTAGCTCTCCTTTGTCTCAATTTCAATATGGTGTCAGAGTAGGTTTATTAGACCTCTCTATTTTCCTTTCATTCACTTGTATTTTCTCCAAAGACGTTCATACAAAATCCAATCGATACAAACCACATTCAACAGCCATTGTTGTTCATCTATCATTATCACATTTTGTCAACATAGGCATAGTGCAAACCATATGCAAATCTGTCGACATCCATCATCCATCTGCATTTGGTTTCTCTCCTCTATCCATATTATTCATTATTTTTGTTTTTCACTCCATTTTATTCATATTCATATTAAAAATATATATTATACATTCAAATTTGCAAAGATCTAAGATGATGCAAAAAATTACAAGAGGTTAAGGTGGTTGAGAAGAAGTTTTTTATCTTTCAAAATTATTAGGGTTTATTTATTTCAAAAATGGTATGGATTTATTATGCTACTCTTTGATAGATAGTCGGGCTATGTAAAATATGAATCATGTTCTCATTAGGCCCCATTTTGTTGTTGGTACATTATATTTATTTAAAATGGTAGTTTCACATGGTCTCACTAAAATTACCACATATTTCCCATTTTTAACAAAATTTAGAATATCAAAATGTTCTAGAAATCTACTGAAGATGAATATAAAACCTGGAAATCATTTTAAAATAATATTAATATTTAATACATAGTTTGGTGTGGAAGATGGAGGAATTTGAATGGTTATTTCCAATTTAATTTATTTTTATGGAGTCATAAGGATGTAATAGATTTTGTATTTTCATATTTAATTGGATGCATCATTGGTAGAAATTGACATCCAAAGAAAAAAAATCATTAAAGGGGGGAAAGATGAGACATACCAATTTTTCATATTGCAATGCCAAAATAAAGTCCCTATGTCAACACTAAATGGGGTCTTAGGAATTATTAACACATGACTTAGAATAATGTAATAAATAATAAATTAACATTTTAGTGTTAAACTCTCTAAACTATTAACGGTATTTCTGAACAAAGAGTTTCAGATGGACAGAGGGAAGAGTGGTGGAAGTGGGGGTTTGAATTCTTCAAAGGGGGAGGTAGCTGATGAGTCTGATCCAGATGATACTGACACAGATGGAAGGCTGTTGGATTTTGGTTGCTTTGGCAAGCAGTTGGGTTCTCTTTGTTGTTGGGTTATAGTTGGTTGTGTGGATGTTTTTCTTCCTTGCATTTTGTTGGTTGCTTTTGCTACTTTTGGATTTCGGGATAGCCTTTTTGGTGTGTTCTTTGGGCCCCTACAATGGGTTTTGTCAATGGGTTGGTCTATCTTTAGCCCTGACTAACATGTTGGGGTGGATGGTGTGCTTCTTGTTCTGGCCTTACCCCTGACTCTTCTTTGCTCTATTTCCCTTTTCCTCCCTGGGCTCTCTTTGTTTCTTAGTGCAACTGGATGGATTTTGGGTTTCGACTGTTTTTTCTTTGGCAAGCCTTTGTTTCTACTCTATTGGTGGTTTACAACTGGTTGCTTGTGTGCGGTTGTTGTTTAGCTTCCTCATGTTTTGTTGGCCTCTCGTATTCTATGTGTTTACCTTGTTGGTGGGTTCTTTGGGCCCCTTGCGAGGGTTTGGTCAATGGAATGGTATTTCTTTAGCTCTGACCAGTGTGTTTGGGTGAATGGTGTGCTTATTATTTTATTATTTTCACTGATTTGTCTCGGCATTGTTCCCATTTCCCCCCTGGGCTCTCTCTACTTCATGACACTGACAACAAGGTGTGGGGTTTCTACGATTGGCTATTAGGTTCTCTATGGTGTTGGATGGTGGTTAGTGGCACTGGTGCTGCTAGCTTGCTTCCTCACATTCTGCTAACTACTTGGGCTGCTTTTTGGCTACACGAATTCCTTGCGACAGGTTGGTTCCCTCACGTTTTGTGGGTTGTTTGCTACATGTTTGGGCTTAGTGTGGTTTAGTTCCTTTTATTTTTTCTCATGGATCAAAATTTTCTTTTAATGGTTGGGCTGTTGATGATGTCGTGGTACGAGGAAGGTTTCTTATTTTTGAAGAAGTCCTACTTTTTTCTTGTCTTGGTGGTGTTGGTCTTTGTTGTCCATATTGGTGCTTGTTTGTTGTTGGTTGGTACATTCTTGTTATTTTTTTCTTGGTCCTAGTTATGTGAGCTTGATGTGGAGGTTTTTGTTGCCGCCTTCATGTATCATATGTTGTCCGCATCTCCTTTCATGCTCCACCGTTTATTCCTATTGAAGGTTTGGCCAAAGGGTGGTATCATTGTTGGTTCTACTATTGTGTTGGATTTATCCTTGGATCCTATGGAAGTGGATTCATCTCCTATTGAGGAGGAGTTGGGAGGTGAAGTTTTCTTGTTTCCTCAGCAGCTAATCCTTTTGAGGTGGATGCTTCTCCTATGGAGGTGGAGGTTGAGGGTGCTGGAGTTTTTAGGAAATAGTGGAATAGTTGCTCATGAAATCCTCTCTAGTAGAGGGGAGCTATCTCCTATTAAGGTGGGGATTCAGTTGGTTTCTTGGTTTGAAAGGTGGTTTCTATACTCTTTTTGGCCTTATTACTCCTTTATTGAGGTAGGGAGTAGGGTTGGTTTGGTGGTTTTGGTAGGGAGATCTTGTTGCCCTCTCTATTTTGGCTCAATATTGTTTTCATTGAGTGAATGTTATGCTATAGTTTGAGTGGTACGAGCTAACAATTTCCTAGCTGATTAAGGTGTTTGTCATTTCCTTATAGGGTTTTAAGTCCCTCTCTTTTCTTGGGTTGAAGGTCCCAGTAAAATCTTGTTGTAAAGGGTTCAAGGTCCCTTCTAAACCTTTGTGCAGCTTGTGTTGTGTTGTTTTTTATTTGTTTGATTCTATTGTTGTTGGGTTGTCAATGGTCTGTGATTTATCTTTTAGCAGCATGCTTTGTTCGGATTGGGTTTCAGGTCCCTCCAAAACCTATTTATAATGGGTTTTTGGTTCCATCAAAACCTATTGATCGCTAATCAAAAACATGTTAATTAGTTATGAGTTAGTTGACAATTAGTGATTTTGGTAGTTAATTAGTTGAATGGATTTACAATTCTATAGAATATAATCATTTGTGTGTTGAAGATGAATGAATAAATTTGTGTGTTTGAGCCTGACTCTTTGTTTTTTCTCAATTTCATTAGTAAGTGAAACATAATAAAAAGTAGGTTTTATCAAAATGGGTGATTTAATGTATGATGCACTTATCTTTCTCATTTCATTAGGAAAAAGAGATCCCCAAAGGTAAGATTAACTTTCAACCCTTAGGTGATTCAACCCTATTGGAGATCTTGGCTATTTTTCCTTATGACAAGATGAGGTAAATATGCTTGAAATGCACTTTTGGGAGAAAAACTGAGCTCAATTATGCAATGTAAAACTTGAATCACCAATTTAAAGTATAACAAAATCAAAAACAACAAAATTTTGGAAGATTTGAGAAGGGTGAGACATCGTGCACCTATCACCAAAATTTGTTACTGAATGTCCTATTAGGACTAGTTTGCCCTAGGGCAAATGGGTCATAGTAGTCTTTTTTTGAAACTTCAAAATCTGAGTATGTAGCCTCTGATTTGCACTTTTTGTCTATACCTTTCAATCTTCAGTTTCAGATCTAGACCTATAGAAAATATACAAAAGAAAATATTTTTTTTGGGTGTATAGGGGTTTTCCTTGGTCAAACCCCAAGTTTGGTAATTAAACCTTGATGAAAAATATAGATCTGAAACATAAATGTGTGAGCCCTAATCTTAAGTGTGTCTAAGATTGTTTAGAGCTAAAATGCAAATAAACCTTATTCAAGTATGTTAGAATAAGATCCCTATATGAACATGAATAATGAAAAAGAGACCTAGTTAGGGAGAAATCAAACACTAATAAATTCAAAATCTAGTTATACCTTGCTTTAGATAGCTAGTAGAATGAATATAGAAGATGGGATCACTAGAAAACAAGTCGTTAGATCAAGGGAAATGGCTAGTTGCATGTCCCAAAACCTAGAATCCATCATATCCACCATAGGCATCAATCTTCAATCATGAAAAGTGCTTGATCAATCTTGAAAAATTGAGCTTGAGGACCTATAAAAATAAAATAAAATGTTGCTCCAAGAATTCAACTTTGCGTGCTTGAATGTTCTCTCCTTGCTTGATTTCAAAATTTCTTCTTGCTCTTCAAAAAATTCTCTCTTCAACCTAGTTTGAAATGATAAAAATACTAGGCTTTATAGCCTTCCTCTCTAATTTCCCGAATATTAAATCTCGATAGCCGATATTTGAAACTTGAATCTGGGACTTTAAAATGCCACCAAAAAAATATTTAAATTTTGAATTTGGATCCTAAAGGGGACCCATTCGCCCAAGGGCGAATGGGCCCTAGCCTAAAAATCTAGGATCAATGTGTTTTGGGGATTTAAATTAATTAAATGTATGTTGCAATGTCAGAAAATAATAAAAATGGGCCTTGGGATGCATAATAAAGAGGTTTAGGGGCTTATTTATGAAGGGTAAAAATGCATAAATGTGAGGTTATTAAAATAGGTACAAATTATATGTAAAATTATACTATCACATAGAAGGAGTAAAATTTTCTACACTACATTTAAACCCCACTTTAGCAGCCATAGACACTACATGCATATGCAAGCTAAAGGACTTAGAAAGTAAATTATATTATAAAAAGGATACTCATATGGATATTTCACAAATAGGGAGAATGAAGCCCCCAATGTAGTCATCTATAAAACCACAATGTTAGGACCCACATCCTACAAAACCAATTTTTCAGTCATTCAAAATTATCTTATCAAACTTCTACAGAGAATCAAATTTGAGGGTAGATGTATGCCCCCTTGATTCTGCTTGCTTTATGGAGGTGGAATCAGGGTAGCAATTTAACTACATCCAATTTCTTTACTTGATTATGTGAATGTTTAAAATAGGGTATTCAGATTACAATACCACATATCGATAGACATTTAATAAGATCAAGGATGGAATCTTGAATCCAACACAACAAACAACATCGAAAACAGAGTTCTCTAGGTGGCATTATGTTGATTTAAATGAAATGTACTTAAAATAAAATATGCTTTCTTTAATAAACTTGATTATATATGAATGAAAATGACAATTCTAACTATCATTTTGACATTTACCTTTTGATAAATTACCTTGTTGTAGCGTGAGTAAAATATGTCGAGCCGACGAGCATACAAGCCCCTAGACTAGACATTTTACGAGACAAGGTGGCACATGGTGAGCTCCGACATATGGTTAGTCCATTGTACTCTGCTTTATGTTTACATTTTTGCATTTACAACATTTTTTTATGTATTTTTAGGAGGTTTTGGGAGCCCCTCCAAAAATTTTGCAATGTCCCAAAATGGCCAAAGTGTCCAGGACCCCCCATCCAAAAATGGCCCAAGTGTCTAGTTTTGGCCCAAGTTTCCTAGAGAAAATTTATTTTACTTTTAATTGATTGATGAGTATTTTTAGGCATGTTATTGATAAATTATTTCATCTTTTCTAGGTTCCACCTTGTGCTTGTTAGCGTTTAGGAGGCAAATTATCCACACTTCTCTAGGAGCAAGTTACCTAACTGACCGAGGAGGAAGTGGACACCCTATGTGAGATTGGACTATTTTGGATCTACATCATGCCACCTATGAGATTTCATGATGTGGTGCTTATGGAATTATTAGAGATATGGAATTCAGATACATGCACATTCCATATATCTTCAGGGGAGATGATGGTGACACTTGAGGATGTTCATCACATTCTGAGGCTACCTATCTAAGGTGAGACCGTACAAATGGAGGAGGATCGCACATGGGGATAGATGTGGTGAGACATTGAGTATTGTGTTGGTCACCCTATTAGACCAACAGACATTGGGGCTCATGTTGGTCTTTCATGGCTAATATATGTGCACTCACCGTTGCTATAGTAGATCATGATTTTCACCATGGCCCTAGATCCTGTTACTGATGGATGAGGCACACACCTTGATGGGGGACTCATGCATTCTATTCATGAGATGGAGTGAAATTGTACCATCTATATCTTGGATCATAGTATATTGGCTCACCTCTATTATGATCTCAGTTACATTGTTTATCGAGAGATAGACAACATAGTGCAGTGTACACTCTTACAGGTTTGGGTCTTCGAGCATAACACATATACTAGGCCTACAAGTTATCCCATAGTAGCAGTTATGGGGTACCCACGAGCATTCAGATATACTTTGAGATGGGCCTGGGAGTTTGGGGATCTATTATACTAGAGGGTTTAGTTTGAGTACTTAGATAATGATGACCTAGTATGGAGGCCTTACTACACCATACCCTAGTGGCCAAATCGCACACATCAACTTCTTAGAATGTAGCACGATAGGCTCGTATTGGGATGACATGACTATATAGTGATACCCTTTTATTATGATCGATTCAAGTGATATTATGGATAGATTCGGGTATCACCGAGGTTGCAGACCACATACCTGAGATTAGCACGAAGTGGCTCTAAAATTGGAGCCATTCATCATCCCACAATTAATGATGTGGATTTTAGCAATTCAAATGATGAGGAATATGACATTCCCCCAACATCAAACCTTGATGACATAGGTACCACTATAGCCTACAAGCATTGGTGGGTGAGATAACGACCGACACATGTCTTCCCTCATGATCACCTCGTACATGATGCTAGACCTCTTCCAGGTCAAGGAGATGAGAGAGAGGAGGAGATGATCAATGGGGACATAAATGAGGATGATAGAGTAGAGGACATAGAAGATGAGAGTGAGAATGATCTACAACCAATGAGTGATGATCTTGATGAGCTAGATGACACTACAGATTCCCCAGAGAGGAGACATTCATCTCACTCACAAGTCACCCAAGCATAGTCAACAACCATAGTAGAAATCACCATTCATGAGTGTGGGGAGGTTAGTGGTACCACACCTTCCACACTACCTACACACGAGGGACCTATCATCCCACAACAAGATATTTAATTGGCAGGCTAGAGATCTAGGTAATGATAGGTTTATTATGTCTTGATTATGTCTTCAAAATTATGTATAATATTATTTACATATCATGGCATGTTTTAATGTTCTTTATGATTTTCATTTTGTAGTGTGCACTCGAGAGTGGTGAGACCTCTTCCATTGAGTCACAATAGATATGGCCCCTTCCTTGCCCCCACATCTGCACATATGAGTGGAGCATATGCCACCACCTAGTGCGGGGAATCATGCTGATATTTTTAAGCCCTTAGAGAGATGGAGGAAGGCGTATGAGGAGGCTATGAGGCATGTTGATCTATCTGCCATTGGGGAGGAGTGAGTGAGAGACAACCTTACATAGATTTAGGCTGCATATGAGGAGCTTCAAGCTTCCTAAGTTCCAATAGAGGGTGAGACACATGCCTTCATGCAGTCATAAATCATCAGGTTACAGGGAAAGATCACTAGAGTGTAGGCTAATAGAGATTGCATAGATCAGGATCACATCGTAGTACTCATACGGGAGGGGATTGCTTTAGGTGAGGCTCGAGGCTTATGGGATCAGATGAGCTCCATGAGAAAATCATGATCGACTATCTCATGATGAGCACCTCCACTGGGCCCTGAGGAGTCTGGTAACCATAGGCCACACTAGTATTGTTGTATATGAGATGACATGTATATAAAAATTTCATGATATGTAAATATATGAGCATTTTATATTTGGTTTGTTTGAGTTAGATGTCAATGTGATCTATTAAATAGTCTTTGTAAGAATATTGAATAAATATCTCCATGATCTATATTTTATGTGATCTAACCCAAAAATCTAAGTTGATGTTAGATACTACATTTTGATTGATTTTTTTGTGTTAAACCAAAAAGCACTTATGATCTAATTAAGAAATTAAATACATGTAATGATCTAATTTAACACAACGAACATGAGATTTGAATAGTATGCAAAAAGAAGGTAATAATTTGACATAGTGAACAATTACTCTACATAATTCAAGGCACACTGACAACATTTGTCAAGAATGAAGCAATACGAGAAAAAAAAGATAAGCATCTATTTAATCTAACAACATGCTTTAATATACATATTATTCATAAGATGTTAAGTGTAATATCTACACAAATGTGCAGCGTTGATAGGCTCTTTGAGAGGTGTACCATCTATTTCTATTAATGTGTATGCTCCACACCCATAAATTTCATCAATTACGTAGGGTCCTAAAAAATCTGAAATAAACTTTCCTTTTTCACCTAGTGCAACATTAACATTATGTTGATTCTCATATAACACCAAATCACCTTTATTTAATGAAAGAGGGATGACATTATCATTGTAACTACGTTGCATTGTTTTTTAATAGGCTTGAAGAAGCTCAAGAGTGTTAATGTGTTGTTCATCAAGCATTTCAAGTTTTTGTAATCATTTCTCTTTATAAGTAGTGTCGTCAATAAGCCCTCTAAGAGCAATTCTTAATGAAGGAATTTCTAACACTAAAGGAATTATTGCATCAGTGTCGTAAATAGGGTTATAAGGTGTGTTTCCTATGGATGTTTGAATAGTAGTACGATAGGCCCACAACGCATAAGATAACTATTTTTTTCAAGATTTGTTTGAGAGTTTTATTGGTTGATTCAGCTTGACCATAAGATTGTGGGTAATAAGGTGTTGAAAAATGGTGTAGAATGTGAAAATTTTCCAAAAATATTTTTACATCATTATTATTAAATGGTGTACCATTGTCTAAAACTAATGCAAAAGGAAGGCCAAAACAAGAAATAATGTGTTACAATATGAAACAAAAAATTGCATCAATTGTTGTGGAAAGAAGAGGAATTACTTCTACCCATTTTCTAAAATAGTATGTTGTGGTAATTATAAAAATGTGTCTAGAGGAAGAAGGTGGTGATATTTTTCCAATAATATCCAGACCCCAAACCAAAAATAGCCAAATAGGAACTTGTGCATGAAGTTTGGAAGTGAGAGCGTGGATCAAATTGTTGTGCTCCTAAAATTTGTGACATTTCTTGACATGATCAAAACAATCTTGTTCCATATGTCTCCAATAATATCCCATGCAGATTAATTTTTGAACTAACAATCTTCCTCCAAAATGTCCCCCACAAGCACCTGCATGAGCTTCCTCAAGGGCTATAGGGATATCTAATTGTTTAAGACACCTAATTAAAATACCATCAAAGGATCATCTATATAAAAAAATTACTAGGATGACATATCTAGTAGCAAGATTCTGAATTCAAGCTCTAGTGTTCTTAGTGGTTGGTTCAAGAAAGGTACCTTCTTTTAAGTAGTTGAATATCAGTGTGTACCATTCAGTAGAGGATTCAATATTAGTCACTAATGCTTCTTTCACTTTTTTATCTACTGAGGGTTTGACAATTGTATGGACAACAAATGTAAAATCCATAGAAGGATCATTAGGAGACACAAGGGAAGCGACACTTTCCATTACATATGCATGATGATTATCCTTCGAGGAATATTGTCAATGGTATATGATTCAAAGCATTCCGAAAATGTCATCATGAGATTTTTATATTGGATGACTTTGTCATCTTTCACTTGATATGATCCATTTATTTGTGTAATGACCAGTTGAGAATTTTTGAATATCTTCATGTGTTAAATACCTAAGTATAAAGTTACACGTATTCCAAAAATTAAGACTTCATACTCTGCAGTGTTATTCATGCATGGGAAATTTAATCGATAAGATAAGGGAATAGGCTTTTTTGAGGGTAAAATTATTATAACCCCCGCTCCAGAGCCAGTTCAACACTAAGATCCATTAAAGTACAATTCCCATGTTTCCTTTTCTATAGTCAACACACTTTCATCAGGGAATGAATCCATATTAGGTAACGTTAATGGAGAAGGATCATCAGCTAAATGGTCAGTCAAGGCTTGTCCTTTGATTGCCTTTTGAGAGACAAATTTAAGATCAGGCTCAGTTAACATCATAACCCATTCAACTAAGCATTTGATAAGTCTATCTTAGTAAAAATGTGTTTTACAGGATCAAACTTTGTAACCACATGAATTTCCAAAATGAAACATAAGAAAAAGTAGGTTTTATCAAAATGGGGAGATTGAATGTATTATGCATCTATCTTTCTTGATTCATTAGGGAAAAGAGATCCCTAGAGATAAGATTGACTTTCAACCCTTAGGTGAGTCAACCCTATTGGAGATCAGCTATTTTTCCTTATGAAAAGATGGGGAAAATATGCTTGAAATGCACTTTTGGGAGAAAAACTGAAAATACTAAATGAACTTAATTATGCAATGTGAAACTTGAATCATCAATTTAAAGCATAACACAATCAGAAATAATAGAATTTTGGCAGATCTAAGAAGGGTAAGGCACTACACACTTATCACAAAAATTTGTTGTTGAGTGTCGTATTGGGACTGGTTCGCCCTAGGGTGAATGGGTCTTGGTAGCCTTTTTTGAAACTTCAAAACTTGATTTTGTAGCCTCTAATCTGCACTTTTTTCTTGTACCTTTCAATCTTCACTTTTTAATTTGGACTTGTAGCAAATATGCAAAAGAAAATGTTGTTTTTAGGTGTATAGGGATTTGCCTCGATCAAACCCCAAGTTTGGTAATTAAACCTTGATGAAAAATATAAATATGAAACATAAATGTGTGAGCCCTAATCTTAAATGTGTCTAAGATTATTTAGAGCTAAAATGAAAAGAAACCTTATTCAAGTGTGTTAGAATAAGATCCCTAAATGAACATGAATAATTAAGAAGAGACCTAGTTAGGGAGAAATTAAACACACTAATAGATCCAAAATCTGGTTATACCTTGCTTTAGATGGCTAGTAGAATGAAGATAGAATATGGGATCACTAGAAAACAAGTCATTAGATCAAGGGAAATGGATAGTTGCATATCTCAAAACCTAGAATGCATCATGATCCACCATAGGCATCAATCTTCAATCATGAACAATTCTTGACCAATCTTGACAAAATGAGCTTGAAGACCTAAAAAAATGAAATGCTACTCCAAGACTTCAAATTTTCTTGCTTGAATGTTCTCTCTTTGCTTGATTACAAAATTTCTTCTTGCTCTTCAAAAAAAATCTCTTCAACCTAGTTTGAAATGATAAAATACTAGGCTTCATAGGCTTCCTTTCTAATTTCCCAGATATTAAATCTCGATAGCCAACATTTGAAACTTGAATCTGGGACTTTTAAATGCCACCAAAAATATGTTTAAATTTTGAATTTGGGTCTTACAAGGGACCCATTCACCCAAAGGCGAATGGTTCCTAGCCTAAAAATATAGGATCAGTGTGTTTTGGGGCTTTAAATTAATTAAATGCATGTTACAATGTCAAAAAATGATAAAAATAGGCCTTGGGATGCATAATAAAGGGGTTTAGGGGCCTATTTATGAAGTTTAAAAATACATAAATTTGAGGTCACTAAAATAGGTCCAAACTAAGTGTGAAATTGTACTATCACATAAGAGTACAATTTTCTACACTACAGTAAGATAACTTAAATATTGAAATAAAAAAGTTTTCAACATCTAAAAATCCAATCCAATGTCAAATATAGTATAAATACATGTGAGCCTATCAAATTAAACGACGATTAATGCAAGTCAAGTTTTAGGGGCTTTAACAAGCTATTGATCCAAGCAACAAAATAGAACTTATAGACAACAATAATACTTGTTTTTATTTATTCACTTGCAACTAGAACATTACAACAAGAGTAAGGATGGTACAATGCATTACAACTCAACATGCCTTCCTACATGTTCTATCATACATGCCTTCAAAATACATTCATTTTAATCAAAATTCTTCAACCTTTCTATACTCTACAAAAAAATTCTCTAATTCAACAACTCTCTTCAAAAGAGCTTGAGATCACTATTTAAAGCACACAAAATGGATAAGTGTCATCCACCCAACAATCAAATATAGAGGATGATATATCAACCATTTATAAAACCTATGAAATCACTTTTTTGACCATCAAAACCATAATTTTTCCATTTGATGCCACCTTTTGACATTATGGTAGAAAAATCAAGACCTTCAAGATTCTCACAAAATTTTAGGGGGTTTAGGGTATATCCTGAAGCATAGGAAATTTTTTCCAACAAAATTCATGTGATTCTATTAGGTATTCAAGGACATTGGTGAAAATTCAAGGTTAAACATGATATATATTGAAGCATAATAAAGTTCCATCGAGAATGGATATAGTGGGAAAATCAGGGCATCCAGGAAATCAAGAAAGATCCACTAGTCATGGATCTAGTAAAAGAATCAGGGCATCTGAGATATCAGGAAAGTTTCAAATCTTATAATAGGAAAAGGTTTCACAACTCCACAAATTACTCAATTTTCTTGGATATTCGCCACCCATTTGGCCCTCCTTCAAGGTAAAGTTATTACTTGGCCATGAACCAATTGAAATTATTTTGAGTTTGATCACTAAATCTTGCAACCAAAAATAAGGAAGAAGCAAACAACAACATAACAAGGATATATTTTTGGTTGACACAATATTTATTGTTGACCCAAATGCTCCTACATCAAAGATCAAACAACCATTCCCACAACAAGGGAATATGCTCATAGCCACTAATCATCTCTTGTCCTCTTAAAAAACCTCAAAACTAAAATTGTAGCTCAAGATTAAATATAAGGAGATAATTGAAACCATAACCATATAACTACTACTCAAAACAAGTCCTTAGAACTAATATCATTGGCTAAAAAATTAAAAATATGATACTACAAGATATAAAAAAAGAATGCATCTAAAAACTAGGCGGACAATACAGACTAGATCATTCACCATTGAGTGGAATGAAAGTGGGGTATGGGATAATTTTTCTAATGAGGCACAATATCCTCAATAGTTCTATATTAAAATTATATCTAGCTATAGGGGTAGGATCCCCGATATTTCTCGTAAAACCTCATCAGGGGAGTTTATATTCTAACACATGATCCCCAAAAGAAAGAGATCTAGCCTCACCCATATCTAATATAGGTGTACAACCAATCATCTCATGCCAACTGAACTTCAACTGCAACACTATAATAACCAAAATATCACGAGGAAAAATAATCACAACTATCATCTAGCACTATAATATTACCACAAATAACTATCAAATCTCCCACTATAAATCAATAAAAAATCCAAGAACTTACCTCAATGTCATTATTACCTCATAACAATAGCTCAACCAAATGATCCAAGATATTTTCATGGCAACAAGTTGACCACGTCATCATAAACCAAGGATCATCCATCTAAACTAATAAATTATAATCAACAACTCAACCAAAGACTCCAAAATCCCTCCATGGCAACAAGTTATCAACATCTTTAAAATCATGAAGATAAGAATCCTTTGCCAATAGAACCAAAGATGTCAATGAACTCTCACTACACATAAGAAATAGGATTCAAGAGCTCCTCCAAGACACCAAATACCACTTCCAAATTTTATCCATCACCAAATGATGAATCCACATCACTTCCAAAATTTCCCATTGAACCATGATACAAAGCTACGTGCATGAGATCATAATAACCATATCATAAATGGATATCACCAATGGATCATGCCCATAATAACTCAACTATAACACTGATTTTTTTAAAGGATAATGTAGAGCCAAAATCTCTAATGAAGAAGATAGAACTAACTATGTAACTACACAAAGTTCCCACATAATTATGATCCAAATCCTCTCATGCCATCATAATCAACAAATTTAGGTTTCAAAATGCAACTATCTCAATTTCTCCAAAAAACATCTTTATGCCTCACTATAATGAACATACCAATGCAATAAGGTGACCAAGAAATGTCAACCCAAAAAATATATACTATATAACCCACAATATCTCAAAAGTGACAAAGAATCATGGCCAATGCTCCAATTGAAACCAAAGAAATAATAAAATTCACAAATATCAAACAAAATAAATAGATTCAAAAAATATTAGTAACAAAAAATTCAATGAGAGCAGAAGCGGATTTTAAATTTTTGGTCTAGTTTACAATCTACGGTCTTGTGTTTGCAGGGAGGTGTCCAACATTCTTCATGTCTTTGTTTTTTCGATCCTTTATTTTCACAATATGGTGCTTGCGGGGGGGTGATTGTGGGGCTCCCCATCCCAAATTTTTGATTGAAAGGCTTGAAGCTAGTCATCATAAGTTTTTTGTTGTATCACATATAAAGGGTGTCATGTCCCCTTCCTAGGGGTCAACATATTTTTTTCTATTGAAGACCCTATTTCTTTTGTGGATAAACTTGTTGGCCAATTATCTCAAAAATTGGCAAAGGGTTCTACTCCTCTAGTCTGGTTAACTAATCTAAGGATGGAGTGGCAAATGAAGTCCTCGATGATTTTTTATTAGAAGTGATTACAAGTATGGATCTTGCACTTGTCATTAAATTTATGGCCTTCAATCCTAATGTGGATCAGATCCACAAACAGGGAATTCAATCTAGAAGTTAAAAGGTTGTGTGTATATGAGTGAGATGGTTGATGAAATCTTTCTATTTCTTTTTCTAATAAGGAAGACCTTATTAATGTACTTACGAGGGGCCTTGGGTTCTTGATAAAAAATTTAGAAATTTTTTGTCTCTTTGCAAATGGAAACCAGGTCTTGGGCCATCTATGGATCTTGGCTCTATGGCTCTTACTTAGGTTAGGTTTCCTGGTCTACCTTTAGAATTGTCGAATCATAAATTTATTTAGTGTATTATTAATTCCTTTGATCACCTCCTTGTGATGGATAAAGTTACTCAATATAGGTTGAGACTGGTCTTCGCTAGGTTTTGTGTTAATGTTGCTATTGATAAAGTCATCCCTACTGACATCACTCTCAAATCTAAATTTGGTACTTGGTTCCAACCTATTTTTTATGAGAATTATAACATTTACTATTAGTTTTGTAAGTAGTTTGGGCAGTTTAGTGACAAATTCTCAAATAACGTTAAATATAACAAGTTAAATATTGCTTCATCTTCTCCCTCATTCCTTTCAGGAAGTGGTGATTGTATGGTAGTCTACTATATTTATCTAGAGGCTCCCATTGCTCTTGATACTCCTCAGAGGATTGTCGACTCCTTTGTGAAGTCTGATGAGAAATTCTAAAAGGATAGCTACTTGTATTCTAGCGATTTTGTCCTCTATTCTAGTAATAGGGGGTCTAAAGAAGTGATTGGTGAATGCCCCTTGGGTTTAGAATTTGAGATCCCTGCCCCAAAGAGTTTAGCTTTTGTGGAAAATAGGGTGGTACAAGAGTCCTTAGCCTCTAAGGCGTTAATTTCTCTTGGTCTGTCTCATCTAGGGAATGGATAAAAAGTCCCCCTCTGAGCAAGTAACTAACATCCCAATAAGCTATCCCCCTAAAGGTATTCTTGTTCCTCTCTAAATTGGATCTAAAAAAACAAAGGGAAAAAATATGGTCTTGGGAATTGAAGATTCTATGATCTTATTAGGGCTTGGGTCTTGCTCTATTCCTTCTCCCCCATTAAGTCTAAAGTTGATTTTGAGGAGGAAGAGTGGACTCCCATGAATGGGAAGAAAAAAATCCCAATGTGGGGGGAAATTATAAGCAAGATAGACCTTCCCATAGGGAAAAAAGGGCTAGGGAAGCAATAAGGGATGTGGCTATTAGCAAAAAATGGACCTTGGATTTATCAAGTCCAAAGAATCAAAAGAAATGTTAATTAGCCTAAGTGAGAGATGAACCCTCCTTACTCTTGGTAAGTGGGTGTTAGTGTGTTTTTTTATCTGATTTCTATAAAGATTCTCTCTTGGAATTTAAGAGGCTTAAATAGCCCCTTTAAGAAGCACCTTTTGAAGTGTTTTCTTGTTGAAAATAAGGTGGATATTCTCATGTTTTTAGGAAACTAAAATGTCATATTCTAATTTTGCTCAGATAGTCAAAAACTTTTGGCCTTTTGTGGAGCTTTATGTCTTTCCAATAGAGGGTACCTTGGGGGGCCTATTTGTCCTTTGGAACCCTAACATATTGTATAGGAGCGAATTTTCACCCCTAATGCAATTTCCCCTTTTACCCCTCTCCAATTTAGAAAACCAAACTCGAAGGCTTAATTCCACATAATCCCACTGTTCTTCACCCACTTGGTGCCTATTTTGAGTGTCGGTGGAGGCGTTTCTATTGGGGATTCCCACACGACACGCAAACCTCCACGCGACGCGCTTACATCACTAATAGATTCCTGCAGCTAGAGTCTACAGAGACGTTACACTTCCTATTGGAAGCCGAATTGTAACGCCTCCCTTTGGCTGGCCAACCTGAATAGGGCCATTTCTTGACCTCCTTTCTTCATATTCATCTATGATTCATCCATTTTCATCTGGAGACATCTCTTCACAACTTGATTCACTCATCCACAAGCTTTGAGAA
Organism: Sequoiadendron giganteum; assembly: GCA_007115665.2. Lineage (NCBI taxonomy): Eukaryota > Viridiplantae > Streptophyta > Pinopsida > Cupressales > Cupressaceae > Sequoiadendron > Sequoiadendron giganteum. The sequence goes on from CM021100.1 coordinate 933,400,288, forward strand.
TTCACATCAAGCATTGCAACAACAATCCATCACTTCAATAGAGCAAGTATAGGACGAATCCATTGTAGCAGACGGTTGAGTTCCTCTCATCTTTCTCTTCCATTAGACTTGAGCACTTTGGATGGAGGTGGTAAGCTCCTCACTCATCTTCTCTATTATTTGGTTGAGTTGGCACATTACTGTTTTGTAGTGTCTTTGTGTACTTTTCTTGTATTTTCCTTCTTTATCGCATTATTTCTACATCATTGCAAACTTGGTTGTCCGTGGAGGTGGAAACACCAAAACGGGGGTCTGACTAAGGCAGACACCTAAACAGCTCCCCAGCATTTTCCCTCTTTTCTGTGTGTAGGTGGAGATACCTTGGAGGGAGCTGGCAAAAAGGCTATTGTGTGAGATTGTCTACATCACCCTTGCAGTAATATACTTGCTTCATCACATTCAACTTTATGTTTTGTATTTCATAGTGCTATTATGCACCTCTAGAAACCCTTAACTAGGTTGATAGTTCATTTTTTGAGAGGTCCAACCTTGTCTCCCTAGTTTTCTAGCCATAGGAATTCCAATGCACCTGAAAGACGCCAGCATGCCACGTTGTCATCCCAGAACCGCGCTTCTATCCTCTGACAGAGGGCTATCTGAGACATAGAGTTGACCCTAAAAACTAACTCACCTAGTCTCCTTTCAACTCTCAGGTTTGCAAACTGATCAAAGGACCTCACAGTCTTCATCATTGTCATCCCACCTATCCTAACATTCCCTTTAACTGAGGTAAGTTAGGGCAACCATACTGCTCTCGACCTTTCGTGACCTGGGGCCTTGCAATGGTTGGTCCCCCTCTCTTACATTTTTGGTGAACCTGACGTGAACCATTTTTGGTTTTATTTTAAAATACTGAAAGTCCCTTTACTCTTATCCTAGGAGTGTTGTAGATGTGAGTTTTGTGAGGATTTCACCTTGCAACCCAACCTACGACCCCTAGAAGGCATAGTCGGAAGGTCCCGAAAGTGTTGTGTAATGAAACCTTGATCAATTCACTATCTTATCCCATAAACTTTAGGAGGGTCTATGAAAGTACTATTTAGTGTGCATGATGGCCTCTTTCTAAAATCAACCTATTCCCTCTACACAGTCTATGAGTAGTTGTACTAGTATAACCTTCACTTCACAAGACCTATCGATGGGCTTTAATAGGGAACCATCTCCTCTTTACATTCCTACAAGGATAAATGGGAATACAATAGCAGGTGTTCTCATTGATCTGACATCTCAAGTAAATATTATAACTGAGGAGATCATGCTAATCAACTTCCTGCATAAGGATGGATATGATGCACCTGAGAGTACCGTTTGCACACACGACAAACTTTTCATACCTCCTATAGGAAGTATTATCCTGTCGGTCCTCATTGGACCTAAGTCTTTGAACCTTAAGTTTGACATCATCTCAAGGTCTGAACTCTTCAAAGTGAAGCTAGGAATCCCCTGGCTAGTAGCTATGAATGCAGTTCCCTCGGTTGTGTACAAATGTTTGAAATTCACTCATGGGGGTTCGGTACATGTTCATGACACTGGATATAGACCACCGGTTGCACGTGGTAGCTATACCTTAGATTACTTTTGGCCTACACCTATTGGTCCTCTCTAACCAAGGAAGGATCTCCTATATCACACATATCAAAATTACAAGAAAGGACATTCTAGGTTGAAAGTAAGATATTCTCCTTCACCTTATGCTATTTCACATAGAGCTTGCCTGAAAGCTAACAGTTATTCTGCCAAGGTGCATAGAAGAGAAGAAGAGAAGCAGTCTTGAGATGCTCCTTCTTCCTCTTCTGTTGTTCAGCTCGGTGCTTCCTCTCACTCTGTTGTGATACCAACTGCTTATGTCTCACGTCTATGGGAGAATCCCATGGTGCCCACTTGGCGAAAGGCCAAGTGTCCTATGTTTGAGATTCTTGTCTTACCCATGGAGCCTAGGCCCATTTGGTATGGTAGATAGAAAGCCACCCAAGGAGAGTCCTCTATGTCTCGGCCTCTGATTCCCCCTATTGTTTTTGAACCTGCTCCTCCTGCTCCCATCCAAGAGTCTATCCCTCTATTGGAAACAACTATGGAGGACACTCCCATGGTTGAGCAAGAACCCTTCATTCCTTCACAACCTCCAGCTTCTAGTTCAAATAGTCACAGAAACCACCTTGCATGTGAGCGCAAACACCGACAAAAGGCTCTTCTGGTTGAGCAAGCCACCTTATAGAAGAAAGAAGAGGAGATGACCGCTCCTATATCAGAACCTCCTACCATGTCCTCCTCTCTCTTCGCTTTTGTATCTATCCAAACCAACATTGTATCACTTTCGGCTTCCACTACAAGCGCACATGTGTCTAGTAAGGTGTAGGTGTTCATCGCTCCTTAGGTGGAGCTACCTCTACTAACGTTCGTTCTGGATGTCTCGCCTTTCCTGAAACCCATAGATATGATTAACACTTCAGTTGTATCTACTATGGTTATTTCCTCCTCTCCCTCTACCCTTCTTTCTTCTTCTGTGGGGAGTTCATCTCCTTCAATGAATAAAAAGGTAGAGAGTGGTCCCTCCAGCAATAGGAGACGTAAGACGATCCCACCTTCTCCGAAAGGTGGTCCTGCGCTAACTTTTTTCGTCTTCGTAATGGAACCAATCCCAGCCTCTCCCGAGTTTGTCACCACTCTTGAATCTCTCAATGAGATTAGTGGTGAACCTCGGGTGCAAACCACTCCGTTCGTTGAGGTAAAACATGGCACTCTCGTTAAGTGCATGTTTAACTCGATGGATGAAGTTTCAACCTTGTCATTGATCTTCGCTAATTTTTTGACCTTGGACACACAAGAGTTGAGTGACAGAGACCTCACAGGTCCTTCTTCCTTAGCCCTTGTTGCGGGAGGGTTGAAAGCTCCTCCCCTTAACATTACACCACTGCAGGCTCGTCATCCTTCCCCCTACGATGATATAGAGTGGGAAGTTGATGACCTCTTCATTGACCAATGTTAGGGGGAGACCCCTTCTTAATCTTCAGATTAGATGTATGTGTTGTGATGTGCTCCCTCATGATCACGCTATGTTTTCCTGGATGACCCTTGTCACCCTTGTTGGTACTTGGATACAGGCGTGGCATTTGTGTTGTAAAACTTCTTCTATTTGTATCATCATTCTTCCATGTTTGTGATTGAATTTTGACAAACTAGGGATGATGCAAAGTATTGGGGGCATTTAGGATTCCTTCCATGTTGACCCATTTTTTTTATTTTTACTTTTTCTTTCATGCATTCTTCCTGATCTGGTTGGGGATTGATGATCTTTCACCCTTGCATCGCGGTTACCTACTATTCATAAATAAAGGTAGATCTAACCCCGCGAAACCAAATCCCCTTGTGCCCATTGTTCATGTTCTCTTTGCTTTATCTTTCTCTCTTCTTTGCTTGATGTATCCCTCTTATGTGTGACAACGCCACTTCTACATTACACAATATTTAGAAAATGCATTTGTTGCCAACAAATCTTTCTCAAAGATCCTTTGCACACTTATTTACTAGAATTGCATTCTGGACTTGAAACCTTAACGGAAAATGTTTCCTTCATCACGGGTTCATAAATAAAGGACTTGTAAACCTTCCTCTGAAGCAGGAACAACTTTGGTCTTCCCCTCACGCAGGGGCATATCCTTCCTTTCAAATTCCTTGATGAAGTGAACATCTTTCAAAAGGATTCCTTGATGACGAATCGATTCGAGAAAGAAGGCATTGGCTTTCGAATAATGCATCCCTTGAGTGGACCCTTTCTTTTCACATCAGGTTCCCAAGGGACCCCCTCAAATATCCTTTACATCTTGGCATCTAGTTCAAGGGCAGCTCGATTAGACCGGTTTCACATCCTAGTGTCTAGCCCGGGGGTAGCTCGACTAGACCTGTTTCTTATCTTTGTGTCTGGCCTGGGGGCAGCTCAACTAGACCTACTTCACATCCTTGCATCTAGCTTGGGGGAAGCTTGACTAGACTTCACTTTTCAAACAACACATCCCTTGAGTGGACCCCTCTTCCTTTTGAAGGGTTCCCGAGGGACCCCTTTGAAAGTCTTCCAACTTGACAATGGTATGTGTGACTGTCTATTCACTAGCCTATGCGGCTGCTTCATGACGTGTTCTATCTGTTGGTAAACATGTCATCATTCCTGACTCTATGGAGTCCCCTTTGCTCGGTCTCCATCTTGTGAGAGTTCTTGAGGGATATCTTTCCTTGCAGGTCTATGGGTTTGTAAGGCACTTTTTCTGGTTTCCTTCATGTGAGAGTTCTTGAAGGATAACTCCCTTGTAATTCCATGGGCTTGTGAGGTGCTTTGATTCTTCAAATTTATATTTCTACGAAACTATGAAGTCATTTTCTTGTCCTGCACTTTCAGGTTTGCCAGACCGTGCTCTACTTCCTCGACTGTTCAGGTATACTTTTCTATCCCTACTACTTCTTCGATCTACTTTATCAAAGCACTCATCAGTATTCATGCTCGCTAAAGTGGGGGAAAAATGTATAGGAGCGAATTTGCACCCCTAATGCAATTTACCCTTTTACCCCTCTCAACTTTATAAAACCAAACTCAAAGGCATAATTCCACATAATCCCACTGCTCTTCACCCACTTGGCACCTATTTTGAGTGTTGGTGGTGGTGTTTCTATCAGGGACATCCATGTGACACATAGAGGTTCGCACGGCATGCTTACGTCCCTGGAAAATCCTTGCGGCTAGAGTCTACAGAGATGTTACACTTCCTATTGGAAGCTGAATTGTAATGCCTCCCTTCGGTTGGACGACCTAGATATGGTCATTTCTTGACCTCCTTTCTTCATATTCATCTATGATTCATCCACTTTCATCTGGAGGCATCTCTTCACAACTTCATTCACTCATCCACAAGCTTTGAGCATTCACATCAAGCATTATAGTAGCAATCCATCACTCCATCACTTCAATAGAGCAAGTGTAGGATGAATCCATTGCAGCAAAGGCTTGAGTTCCTCTCATTTTTCTCCTCCACTAGCCTTGAGCACTTTGGATGGAGGTGGTAAGCTCCTCATTCATCTTCTCTATTATTTGGTTGAGTTAGCACATTACAGTTTTGTAGTGTCTTTGTGTGCTTTGCTTGTATTTTCCTTCTTTATCGCATTATTTCTACATCATTGCAAACTTGGATGTCTGTGGAGGTGGAAAAATCAAAACAAGGGTTTGACTGAGGCAGACCCCTAAACATCCCCCCAAAATTTTCCCTCTTTTTTGTGTGTAGGTGGAGATACGTTGGAGCAAGTTGGAAAAAAGGTTATTGTGTGAGATCATCTGTGTCACCCTTGCACTAATATTCTTGCTTCATCACATCCATCTTTATGTTTCGTATTTCATAGTGCTATTTTGCACCTCTACAAACCCTTAACTAGGCTGATAGTTCATTTTTGAGAGGTCCAAACTTGTCTCCCTAGTTTTTTGGCCATACGGACGCTAACACACCTGAGAGATGCTAGCATTTCACGCTATCATCCCAGAACCGCACTTTTGTCCTCTGACAGAGAACTATCTGAGACACAGAGTTGACCCTAAAAACTGACTTGCCTAGTCTCATTTCAACTCTCAGGTTTGCAGAGTGATCAAAGGACCCCACAATCCTCATCATTCTCATCCCGCTTATCCTAGAATTCCCTTTAACTAAGGTAAGTTAGGGCAGCCATACTTCTCTTGGGCTTTCGTGACTTGGGGCCTTGCAGTGGTTGGTTCCCCTCTCTTACACATATTAAAGGCGTGGAAAGAAAAGTTTGATAGGAATATCCTAATGGTTAATTTTGAGGTCTTAATTCAACTCCACTAAGTGGAACCTAATAAATATTTATTCTCCCAACTCTAAACCATATATAAACTCTTTTGGGACCTTTTAGTTGGTCAAATGGGAACAAGATACAAAGAGAAGTGGTTACTCGGAGGTGACTTCAGTACCCCTTTAGTTCCTTCTAAAAATTTTGGTGGGCTTGAAGACTATTTAAATAGTATGATGGATTTTGTTGATTTCCTATCCTCAGTTGGTCTTATGGATATTGACCTTAAGGGTTGCGTCTTTACTTGTTCTAATTGTATGAAAGGTAAAAATTTGATTCAAGTTAGGTTGTATGTGTTCCTCATCTCAATTGGTTGGAATATCTTACCTTGTTTTTCCATTTCAGCCCTACCTAGGACTGGTTCTGATCACAATGCCATTCTGCTTCGATAGAATGAAGTTGTGCCAAAAGGCTCATATCCCTTTAGATATGTAATAATACCAACTTCTCACCCTAATTTTAGAAGTCTTGTAGAAGAATGGTGTAATTATTCTTGTTTTGGTACCCCTATGCTTAGGATTTATAGGAAGCCAAAGTTAATCAAAGAAAAGGTTAAAGGTTGGAGCAAACTAAGCTTTGGTAATCTTTCACAAAAAAGAAAAAATTGATAATAAATCTAAAGAATGGTTAGGATGAAATGGATAAAGGATTGAAAGATATAGGCACTTATAGCAAGGAAAAACTCTTAAGGTATGAGTGGTACAACATACTAAACAAGGAGGAGATCGTCTGGAAATAAAATCTTTCACCAATCCACTAAGTTCTTTCACAAATCCACATTAAAGCATAGACGCCATAATTATATTAGATATTTGACTCTCCAAAATGGTGTTACTATCTCAAAGGATGAATATATTGTTGATGTAGATGTTTCCTACTTTCACGAAATCATAGCAAATGCCAAATAGGACATGTTTGGTTTGGAGGAAATCATAGATGTCATTCCCAAATTTTTGAATGACCAAGATATTTAGTTCTTTGAGAAAGCCATATCCTTGGAAGATGTTATATTTGTTTTCTTCTCCTTTGTTGTGTATAAAGCTCTTGGGCCCAATGGGTTCCCCCTTCTTTTATAAATTTTGAGATATCATCTTGGAGGATCTTGTCAGGGTGGAGCTACATATTTTTTATAGAATGGGTAATATCCTTGGGAAACTTAATACAACCTTCATTACTTTATTTCCAAAAAAAATGAGGTCTCCTCTATGTTTGACTACAGGCCTATTAGCCTATGTAATGCATTTTATAATATTTTCTCTAAGTTGATAGTTAATAGACTAAGACTTGTGCTTCAAAGGTTGATTGCCATCAATCAAAAAAATATTGTTCTAGGGACTCAAATCCTTGATATTGTTGTTTCCACTCATGAGTATATTAATTCTATGGAACACAACAAAAAACTAGGCATGGTGCTTAAATTATAAATTTCCAAGGCTTATGATAGAGTATCTTGGTCTTTCAAGTGTTTGTTGTCTTGCAAAAGTTTAGATTTAAAGGAAAACTCCTAAAGCTTATCACTATCTATGTTACCACTCCCAAATATTCAATGATTGTTAATGGGGTTCCTAAAGGCTTCTTCTCTATTAATAGTGGAATCAGACAAGGTGACTCTCTGTCTCCTTATATGTTTATATTAGTTACTAAATTTTTGGGAAGAAACTTCCAAAATTTGATCAATGATGGGTTTTTGAAAGGGATAAATGTTGTTTACTCCCTTCCCCCCTCTTTGTATCAATAGTTTGTGGATGACACTATCCTTTTTGGAGTTACTTCTATTGTGGAAGCTAACTATTGTAAAATACTTCTTGATGACTATGCTAAAGGGTCATGTTAGTATATCAACCACAACAAAAGAATGCTTTATTTTTTCAATTATGATCGACTTCTAACATAAAGGATTATGAGAATTCTAGGATGACAGATTTCTTACCCTCCTACTACTTATTTGGGTCTCTCATTATCCACTAAAAAGATTCCTAATTATTATTGGCTCAATTTTGTGGATAAGTTGCAACATAAGTTGGTTGGATGGAAAGGGAAGTTACTTATCAAGCTAGTAAACTTCAATTATTGAAAGACTCTCTTCAAAATATACTAGTTTTCTATCTCTCTTTGTTTAAAATACTTGCTTATATAGTGGATAGAATTGAGAAAACTCAAAAGAAGTTATTATGGTCTAGCACAGAGGATAAATAAAGAATTTCTCTTATTTGTTGGGAAAAGGTTTGTAACCCTAAGAGACAGGGTGCTCTGGGTATCAGAAAGTTGCAAGGGCTCAATAAGGCTTTTACTGCAAAAGTGGGATGGAACTTCATTAACTGCACTAAAGAATAGGGTTCCATGTTTAAAGCCAAATATCTAGAAAATTTAGACCATTGTTGTTTTCTGTGTTCCCCTAACATCCCCCATGGTTTAGTTATTTGGAACGACCTGCTAAAAATTATAAATATTATAAAACAGGGTTTACTTCGGAAAGTGGGTGATGGAAAGAAAGTTAATATATGGCACAAATCCTGGCTTGAGGGGTTTTCCCTATATTCTTTTAAAAATTTGGACAACATCAAAGAGTTTCTTATAAGATAGAATGGATAAAATATGCATAACTATATTGATTAGAGTGGCCAAAATCCTAAATGAAAGAAGTTTAGGGAACAATTGGTTGGTAGAAGAATTATCAAAAGTGAAAGGCAACAAAAGCAATAGGAATTGAAGTGGAGAAGCTTAGGTAGATTATTGGAGACTATAAGTTCTTCTCCCTCAATAAAGAATAAAAATGCATCTGGGTGGTCTCCCCCTTTGGCTCCTTCTCGGTTAGATCGGCTTAATCCCTATTGGATCACATGAAGGAGGTAAATAATTTTAATCAGTCTATGATTTGGAACAATAGATTACTCCCTTATATAAATTGCTTCTAATGGGATGCAACCCACAATAGAATCCTCTCCATAGACAATCTAAACAAAAGAGGAATTTAGATGGCTAATAGATGTACTTTGTGTTATAAGGAGGAAGAAATAGTTGAACATGTTCTCTTTCATCATGACTTTTCTAGAGATGTATGGACCAAAGTGTTGTGTAACCTTATTTTAGATTGGATCTTCCCTAAGACTATAAAATATTTTGTTACCACTTGGTATAGAAGTTCCTCTTTCTCTCATATAATGCTCCTTGAACTTTAAAATAAAATTCCTCCTATTATTTCTTGTGGTATTTGCAAAGAAAGAAATAATAGGATTTTTAGAGAGATTTCAAAAAATAGGAGGATGTTTTACATAGTCTTCAAATTAACCTAAAGGATAATATCACTGCCTTATGTTTTGGTAATGCCAAGATTAGGCCCTCTTATCTTGAAATTAGGTTAAAACAAAATTGGGGTATCACTCAAGATATAACTAAGATCAACTTGGGTAAAACTCTCTTAAGAAAAAATATTAAATGGAAACCACCTAATAAAGACTAGATAAAACTTAATTCTAATGGTTTCTTGAAAGGTAATCCTGGTGAAGCTATTGTTGGAGGTTTCATTAGAGATGAGGAAGGATTCCTAATAGAGGGTTTTGCTAAATATATTAGGAAAAAGACTAGTAATGAGGCTGAAACTACTGTGTTTTGATGGGGATTAATTATAATAAAGGACAAGGGTTATCGTAATGTCAAAATCAAAGGTGATTCTAACTTGATAATTAAAATTCTACAAGGGAATTCCCTCTCTCCTTGGAGGATCAAAAACATGATGGATGACTATAAAAGTATAATTAGGGGGTTTGCTAATACCAAAATCAACCATATTCTTAGAGAGAGTAATTTGGTTGTGGATGCTCTCTCTAATGAAGGTTTTTGTTGTATTGACTAGATGTACTAGCTCTACCCTGATCTCTTGTGCTTAGTGAGAGAGAAGGTATCCATTCATAGACATAATTCAAAAGTGTCCAACTATGCTAATGAACTATCAATCAAACTTTGAATTAAAAGATGATGTGACAAGTAGCTAGCATGTTTTCTATTAGTTTGAAAAGATAGTTGTCCTTTCGATGACAATATCTCTCCCTTTGATAAGTGCTCTTAGTGACTCATGCTCTTCTCGCATTCTTGGTTATTTAATTATACATTTAAAAATATTGATTTGGATTTATTTCTCTACTTCTCTCATGGGTGATATTAAGCCGCATGATTATGATAAGATTGATTATATTAATCTTATAATTACAAGTGAAGTGGGGATAATTAATTACGATTTTTTTCCTCTCGATGATATTTATTATGATGAGTGGTGGTTGACGAGACTTCATATTATCATATTTTTTGAGAGAAGGAGGTAGTGTTACATAAAGATTTTTGTAAAAAAAATTACCTATTTCAAGTTCGAGAATAGTAATAGATACTTTGGGTCCTTTTATTATGGCTTTGAAAGTAACATAATAGCCTAGAGCAAGATGGGGGGCTCTCATAAGAGAATTGGGCCTCAGTCTTGTGAGGATCTCATGCAAAATTTTGAGCTTTGGGAGCACTTTTAAAAAGGGGGTTGCTCCCCTTTTTTCAAAGCCATGAAAGGCTTTAATGATAAATTGACATCTAAGTTTGTCAATTCTTGGTAGAAGGGTGTGGTTACTATCAATGGTGTGCACTTTCTAGTTATGGAGGACCTCATTATGAAATTTATTGGATTGAGGTACAAGGGTGAGAAAATTGAGAATAAGAACAATGGGAACTATGAAAGATTCATGGCTACTTTCCTAGAAAAAGGTGAAAAGTTGGTTAAGTATCAAAATGACTATAGCAAGGAGAGACTTATGATGCCCTAGGGCTTGGTAAGTCTCTCCATGTGATGAAGTATTTTATTTAGAAGATCATTTTCAAACCATTCATGGTTATCATTTTCTAATTTTAAATCATATCAGACATCGGTCTAAGATATTTTTTTTGTTTTACCTTCTTTCCTCTCTCCCAAAATGCATTTTAAATGGGTCCTACCCTCCCCTTCACTAAGGTTTAATCATGGCTCTATATACTTGTATTATTTTCAAGAGTATTGGAGAGTAGATTTATCAGTCATCTAAAGTAGCAATTATGATCAAGATCATCATGTCAAAGTTATTTTCTTTCATGCATGTTTTTGGAGCTAATATTGTGATGTAGTTTTCAATTTTCGAGAAAGTATTCAAGCATCAAGATCCATCATCAATCAATCCATTTCATGAAAGATGTAAACCTTGGAGTGATGTGTTAGAATTCAATCCTCTAAGGCCAGCCATTAAATGGTTTGATGAGTTGTGACATAGCTTTGTTCATTCATCATTCCTTTCATTTATTATTTTATTTCATTATCAAGGTTTAATTACCAAACTAGGGTTTGACCAAGGAAAAACCTTATACACCAAAAATAAACATTTTTCTCCTCTTTGTGTGTTTCTAGATTTGCAGGTGAAGAAGGATTGAAACTAGACCAAAAGTGCAATTCTATAAAGTTATCAAAGTTGTCATCAAATTTGTCAAGAAACAGAAAGTCGCCTACATAATTTATTTCCAACTTTCCAATAGTGAAACTTGGGGGAATCAGAAGCTTATATCTGACATTAGAGGATTGAAAAAAAAAAAAATTTAGAGCCATGTACAAAGACCCATTCGCCCTTGGGTGAATGAGTCTCGATAGGATGCTTTATGAGAATTTTTGTGACAAGTGCACAATATCTTAACCTTCTCAGATCTATCAATTGATTGTTGTTTCTGATAGAGTTATCATAATACTTTTTGTTTCAAGTGATAGATCTCATAAATTGGATTGTTAATGCATTTTTATTCTTCTCCCAAAACTATTGCTCAGTCATATTTTGTTGTTTTTTTGTCATAAGGAAGTTAGGGCAACAAAGTGTCCAAACTTGGAGTTGACACACCTTAAGGGTTGTAGGTCAATTTTAATCATGACACTCTCCCTCTTCCTAATGAAATTGGAAAAGGTGGATTTGTGATTAGGTGGACACCCCTTTTATGCTTTTTGGCATAGGTCCCTCATTTCTAGATCTTCCTATCCCCCCCTTTTCTTTATTTCACAAATGATGATCAATATCAAGAAGACAAGAATCTACATGATTTCCCCCAACAATACTACTCAAATCAGATGGAAAACAAAGGCAAACATCTATAACTCAAAGTTACAAATGGCATAGGTACCAATAGTCTAAATAATATTGATCAAGTGAAAATGGAAGGCCACCTCCAAAAATAGGAATGCAAGAGTGTCCATATGGTAAATGCTCCATCTCACCAAAATGCATGGGTAACTAGCTGCTACATCTACCTAGTACATAGGAACAAGAACTAGATACATAGATCACTCCAAAAATGAATCCAAGGAAGCATTATACCAACAATAGAAACCCCCCATAATGTGGAAAGGGAGAGCCAAGACAGGTCCACTAAAATGGTGTGTCACTAAGAAGTGCATGTAGGAGAACAAATAAAATCTAAACATTCTCATGAAAGTATGTACAAATAAAAGGGTGTGTAAACCAGGGCACACACACACAAGGCATGAATCATTGGGATTTGATGTTGTCATGGAAGGAACACTCACTTGACAAAGGTGTGAAGGAAAAAAAAGGGCACTCACATCCTGCCCATGACACTTTATATCATAGTGCAAGTATAAAAGGCATAACAAGATGTGCAAAATACCCAAGAAAATATACACCAGAATCGCACTTTATTGCAGTGCATCTACAAAAGATAAATTACATGCAAAAGATGTCTACAGTACCCAAATAGGACAAAATTCTAAAAATAAAGATAGAACAGCCAAAAACAAGTCATCCCATGCAAACAAGAAGTTCTTAAGAGCTAAAAATATCCAAGTAATTCATCAGAATGTGAAAACACAAAAAAACTAAATAAAATGTACTTGGAACAAATTTAGAAAATTGCATAGATGGCTATGAAGAGCTCTAAAAGACTATCCAAATGCCCACTAGAATTGTGAAAAATAGAGAAACTAGTCAAAATTTATGAGCTTGGAAGTGAAAAAAATACCTCTGATTTTGACAAGCTATAAAATTCATTAGTAGAAAAATCTAAGAAAAAACCAACACCTTTGGATAGTGCTCGAAACCAGATTTTAAATGCTATCTTGTTTGCCTAATTTTGATAACCGATCAAAAATTTATGCCAATTTTCCCATTTTTTCTTATTTTGCAAAAAAAAAAATTTAGCTCCCTAGAGATTTGGAATTGGTCACCCATGTGACCTAGCCACTGCACTGTGTAACACCCCACCATGCAACCCTAGAGGAAGTTGCAATTAATTACTCAAACACACAATTTTATTTTATTTTTAAGTACAAATAACATGCAAGTTCACTACCCATTGCCAACAACCTCTAAGGTTATGAGACTGTGATTACTTTAAAACCCATACATACATTACATTTGCATCCAAAACATTTAACTACTTAAGAAATTAAGAACGCATGCATTCCATACATGATAAATTACATCAAACAATAAGAGATATCATATGATTGCATATAACAATAATTTAAGAAGATTACATCTCTCATTCCCCGAATGAGGTAAATCCAATAAGCGTGATTAAAAATTACAACTTTCTACCTCGAATACAAATGAGGGGTGATAAATTACAAGATTCAACTAAAATGAATATAAGCATGAAATGTAACTGGATCCCACGAGCTCTCCCACTGGAAATCTCGTCAACATGAACAAGAAGAAAACCTCACGAAGTAAGGTGCACGTTCCACCCAACCAAGTGGTACCCAAAGGCCCACCCCTCGTGCTAGGAGATAGTAACAAGGATTCCTAGACAAGACCATCTACCTCTGACACAGGCTAAAACATAACTGAACTTAATCAAATACAAATACAATACTAACACAATGGTTTCAATGCTTCCAGAGTTAAATAATCAACCGCATCACTGATACAACATATTGCTGACTTAGGAGAAGTGTCATCACAATGCTACATGGGATATCCTGGTAAGTCTTCTTAGGCCCCGGCCCCCATGTCGGGATATTTTGGAAGCCTCTAATGACTCTCGAACCCTCTTGCAAACCAATGCGGAATCAGTTATCTCTCATAGAGACAAGATAACGATCTTTCCATTCCAGGCCTTCTCGTCCCACCCCAAGTCTATACAAGCCCTTGTGTCCATGAGTGAGGCACAATTATTCTTATTAAGTGGTTTGATACTACCTATTCTTCTAATAAGTTCATTTACATTATCACTGGATTAACTAACTTGTAACGAGTTACCCTGGCACCACTTTGTGTGTCGGCCCTCATTGCAAGTCACTCCTCTAAGACAACACATGGAACAACTCCACAACCCAAGGGTACACTAGTGCGACCTAAGGATATTAAATCCCTATCCAACACATGAAGTCAACAATCCCCGTTCATGGTAACCGGGTAATTAACTGGGTACAACTCTACGCACTACCCAAGGCATCTCAAAGGATGACTATCAAAATACGACAACCCCAACGAATTAAAAAACCCCATCTAGAAGTCTTATTAACCCCTACCAAACAATTTCCCTAAAAGCGAAAACAAAAGAAATTTACATTTAAAAGGGCAATTTAATAGGAATTAAATCTACTTTGGATTTCCTAAATCCACTTCCTTTAATAAAATTCAATAGATTATTGCCTCAATAAAACTAATTTAATAATGTCTCTTTCAGACAAGGGATGAAATTTAAACCAAATATTTATTTCCTTAATTGCTTCTAATTAATAATAATAAAAGAAAGCCAGTTACTTCTTCAAAGCAAAATATAACATTTTAAGAAAACACGATTTCTTCTTTTCCAAATAAATCATTTTAAAATCAGTTAATTCATCTATTAGTTTAAAATCAAATAATTGTTCTTTCAATATATAATATTCAAAATAAAATCAATAATTTGACCATTAACATATTATTTTAAATTCTTCCAATTGTATTTAAAACATGGCATTATTTAAATCAACATTCATATATATATATATATTAATATTTTAATATAATATGAATATAATATAAAATATTAATATATATTTTATTGTATATATATATTAATATTTTAATATTATATTAATATAATATTAAATATTATATTTTTTTTTGTTTTGACAAAAGTCAAATCACAACCAAATTAGGGTGCGGATTTTTGTTGAACCGCGCACTGGATTTAGGGTTGGGGGCGACTGGCTTAACACAGGCGACCCCATGGTTGGGTGGCGGTTGGCTTAACACAGTCAACCCCATGCTTGGGCAGCGGCTGGCTTAACATAGTCGACCCCCATACTGGTGGTGCGGTTGTGTAAAGCACAGTCAACCCACCAATATGTGGGTGGCGGTGCTTAGGTGGTCGTGTGGGGCGCGCTAGGCGCGGCTCCCTATAGCGCCCCCCATGGGGGCAGCTATGGGTTGAGCCCCTAGTCCCCATCAAATTCGATTTTTTTTTTGTTTAATATTTTTAAAAAACAATTAAAAATTAAAACCCCTGTGGATTTTGAAATCCACGATTTATTTGACAGGGGTTTATTTTGCATTTTCCCAAACATTTTAACAATGGAAGACATAAATGAATATATGTATGTATGTATATATATATATATATATATATATATATATTTAAATAAAGATTTATAAAAATTATAAAACCAGAAGAGCAATTCATTTCCAAAATGATCATATACAACTAGATATGCAATTATTTTTTTTGAGAAAAACCAAATGAAATAGAGATTTAAGAATTTGATACAAAATTTAACATGGGTTCTTCATCAAAATTCATTTTTGAGTTTCTCAAACAATTATTTTCAACCAACATATTAAATATATGAATCTTTTCACAAAAGAACTAAATTTAACAAAATAGAAAACCTGGTTTGCAAATGTTTGAGAGGATGTCAAGTGGTGCAATGATCCCTTCAAAGATTCCAGCTTCTTCCCAACAAATCAACAAAGCTTCTCCACCATAAAAATCCAAAACCCACAATCCAAAAATCCTCCTTTCTCCTTTCCTTCCTTTTTTTTTTTCTTAACTTCACCTGGTTATAGCCAAAAACTCCATGAAAACCCAATAAATATCTTTCAACCACCAACATGAATTTTTGAAAACAAAAACCAGAAAATATCTTCAAACTTCATTTTTGCCTTCAAATTTTCCAAAAATGCGAATTAAAACATTTTTTTCAATTTTCAACAAAATATCTATTTTTTCCAAAATAACTTAATTCAATTCAATTAATTTAATTAATTCAATAAAATAAATATAATCCAAGATTAAATTATTTTATTAATTAAATTTAATTAATTAATTAATTAAATAACATCTTCTAACATAATAACCAGATTAATATAATAAACAACTTAAATACTTAATGTCATTTATTTACCTTTTTAAACTTGAAATTAAATAATATCAAGGTGAAATAGAATAACATTAAAGCAATTGAACCTGACTTAAAACTATCAACACACTATGACCAGGGTGATGACTTGACATGAAAAACCTAGCTACTATTTCCCAATCAAATACCGTTGGCCAATGGACACGCTCAAACCTGTGAAACCAGGTGGAGTTGATGTCTTGTACCTATAAACCTACGAACAAAGAGTATATCGAACATGTATATATGTATCATAATAAAGTACACAGTGAAGAGGAAATCATGGAATCACAGGGCGCTCGCAAGTGAGTGGTGCAATTCCGTCCCCTTCACCAATACAGTGTTACAAAACTAACGAATCTAACATCAATAATTTAATCAAAAGCATAAAACAACATTAATTCAAATATCCACTATGCTAATCTAAAGCATGCCATAATGATAACATCAGAATAAAGTACAATCACATCAAAATGTAACATCCACATCACTTTACAGTTAGCGATCAAATAGTAACCGAGTATCATAGTCAAAGTACTAACAGAAGACACAACATAACAAAAAAGAAAAATGTTCGATCAAAAGAGCAAAATGGAGGGGTGCTACATCCTCCCTCTTAGGGTTAGGCTTACTCCTGGAAGCCTGCAAAAACCCCTAGTATAAATTCCACAAAACACACATAATCAATGGTTCCAAAACTAAACCAGTCCATACACTAACATAAAAACAACAACAACCAGAGTCATGGTGTTCTAAGCCAAATAAACTATCAATCCAAACAATCATATAGTCTCAAAACACAAATCATAGCATAACATGTATCAAGCAGAGGAAACAACACTGAAGGAATTTCCTTGGCCTCCTATACCGAAGGATTCCCATGAGCTTCTGAATCAACTACGTGTCCACTTCCAGTAATTTCCACGTCTGTACCCTAATGCTCTGACTGACGATGATCAACTACTACACTTGTTCCATGAGTCCTTCCTACTTTATTCCTTGCTGGCTCCGTAGCCACCGATCCCTAACTAGTTCTAGGTGTGTTCCTCTGATAACACTCTCTTGCTAAGTGGCCCTATTGGCCACAAGAGTAACATCCTGTACCACTACCTATTGCAATCTGAGTGCTCTGAGATGACTGGCCGGGATGATGGAGTTGGGCTCGTATCCAACTCTGAATCCTCCTATGCATAAGATGATCACCCCAGAACCCGAAGATTACTAGGTACACCCCATGAAAAGGAACGCCAATCATCTAGTTTCCAAACCTTGAACCTTCATAAGAATGATTGTTGGACGGAGAACGTGCCCTCAAAATATCCAACATAAGTGTTGCCAAAGCATAAATATTTCTCTTATGGATCCTTTCCCTTTCCCTAAATACCTAAAGACCACCATCCTGACTAGAGCCAAGTTGGGTAAAAATATCCCCAAGTGTAGAACATAACAATGGACCTAGGTGATCTTCACGATCATTCTCGTGGGGACTTCAAAAATTAGGGTTCTGACGATCGATGCCACATCTACCTCTTCTAGTCATCCTATACACACCATCCAAGAAAGGAGTCACAACCAAAAGGTGAAATTAACTTATAGAAACTCAAAAGAATACACCGTACCCATGATTAATCATGCATAATACATATACATACCAACAAACAACACCGAAAATAACAACGTAAAACCACACAAGGGTCCATTTGGACACTAGAAAGCAGCATACCCAGCCATGATAGAAGAATCCATGAACCAAGAAAAAATAACCATCTCATATAAATCTAAAATCATATCAGTGGCTTGATGGTGTTAGGTCATACATAGAGTGAGACCATCCAAACAAGACCACAATGACCTGTCTCTTGTTGTATAAGGTGATTAGCCCCCAAGAGATAGTTAACACACAAAGGTGAGTAGTGGGTCCTAGCTACAAAACAACCTCACATACCCCTATCCTCAACGTTTCCTATGTTTACTTCCTTGTACACACTCACCAGGTCTGCCTCATACATTCTTGGAGAGGAATCACAATACGACTCATAACCGACATTGAAAACAACAAAGATAACTAGCTTAGCCACCAAGTTCATAAAGAAGAGAAAATTAAAGTTCCATTTCAACAATAAAGAAATAAAGATGCATAATTTCAACACTGAATCAAATATATAACCACTAGGGTTATAAGTAAATAAGATCACAAGTCGTGGCTAAACCTTCAAAATCAAATATAAACAAAGTGTCGGCCTTCACAATCAACTGAAAAATCATCAATAACCAAAAGAAAGTTCACAATCTTTAAAATTGCACTGTACATCACTATGTGACTAGATATTAGCCACCAACGAGGAAAGATGAAACAACATCCGGCTAGAATGATAATAGCCCTCATGTGATACAGAGTGAGCACACTATCCACATGACCCAGAGTGTATCCATGACTAACAAAATGTCATCACTCTACCTAGTCATAAGCTAGCTGGAGCAAGCATGTATCAGTCGTATGCCATGTGGTAGTGTGTCTGAGGGTCCGTGGAAATAAGCATGCGCAGAATGCACTCCAACCGCGATACCTCATGGAGAAGACACACACAGGAACTCGCTGTAGCCAGAGGTATACATGGCTAGGATCTACCCATATGCTACTCGACCAACATGGTCAAAGCAGCCATGAGGATCCCTCTACAAGTGTTCGAGGCCCCATAACGCTCATCGCACAAGTAGGCTAACAAAGATAATCTCATAATGCACCTTCACGTGTCTTAGCATGTGGCATCATGTAACACGACATCATCACCAACACAATGTTGGAACATCAGTCGGGTATGGCATCGTATCTCTTGCATCATGTCGGAACACATGCAGATAGGGTATATATTCATAATGCAATAATGTAATATCAATATGGGGCTACCGAGCTTCACCTCTCATATGGACGAGGTTAACTCAATAATGCTAGACCAATGTCTCTATGGACGGCCAGGCATATACAAACAAACCTATGTTATTGTACTTAAATCTATGGGGATTAGGTTAACACTTATTGTAATACCCCTCCATTTTGCTTCTCTTTTCATGTTGTTTATGCTTTGTTTGGATTACAGCTACTGAGATACTGGACATATTTATTATGATATTTTGATCGCTACTCTTGAGCGACAAACTATTACTATGTGATGTGATTATCTGATTTGATTTTACATGCTTTGATGAATGAATGCTGACAGTAGAATTATCATGTGATTATTTATGAAACTATTGCTATGACGTTAGTGTCAGTTTTGGATGAGTGTATTGGAGAAGAAGACGGAATTGCATCACTCGCTTGCGAGCGCCCTGCGATTCCGAGATTTCTTCTTCACGGTGTGAATTATATACTGCATATATTATGTTGATTATCTGATTACAGGTTGTAGGTACATGACATCGACTCCACCCGGTTCCACAGGTCTGAGCGTGTCGATCCAACGGTTAAGTTGAATGGGAGATAGTAACTTGGTAACATGTGTCAGGTCTACACCCTAGCCTTAGTGTGTCATCAACTCTGATGTTTGAGTCTTGCTAGATCTTATTGGATGCTTTTGTAATGTTTCGAAATGTGTTAACCCTTTGATTTGGTCTTTTGAATATTGCATTGGCTGGAAGAAATGGTGATTTTATAGTATTTAATATTATGCTCTTGGTTATATTTAAATAGATTATGGAAATTAAACTTAAATTATTTATTTAATTAAATTTAAATCTCAAGGGATTAAATTTAAGTATTAAATAATTGTAAGTAGGCTTACTAGAGTTGAATTATTTAATTTATTAAATTTAGATCTCATGGAGTTGGATTAAATTAGTAAATAATTGAAAGTGGGTTAGTTTTGTTAAAATATTTATTTAATTAGATTTAAATCTCAAAGGATTAAATTTAATTAATAAATAATTGTGAGTAAGTTAATTAAAGTTAAATTGTTTATTTAATTAAATTTAAATCTCTTGTGTTTGAATTTAGTTATTAGATAATTTATAATAATTATGTAATAGTATTTGTTTGTAAAGTTTAAATTAAATCAAAAAAGGGAATATTGAGAAATTAGAATTTTAATTAAAAGTCAAAAGTTAGGGCTTTTGAAAAAGAGGGAAATGAAATTAACTTGTAAATTCAACTTTTGCATTTGAAAGTGAATTAGGGTTACATTAGGTTATTTTGGAATTGTTATTTTATAAGTTTAGGGCAGAAAATTTGGGGATTCTTCTTGCTTCATTTTTTGGACAGGCAGGAAAATTGTTGGAGAAATTTTTGATGAAAGTTTAAGAAATTATTTCTGGTTGAAGAATTAAATTGAAAAGGGAGAGAAATTCTATAAAGAAGGTGGAATTAGTAGATTGAAGCTTGCTAGAAATTTCGTGGCATTGTGGAAAAAGAATTGTGAAGAGCTCAAAGGAAAGTCTGCATCAATAATCTTGGTGGCTGCAAATAACCAGGTTTTCCTTTTTATTTCTTGTTTTAATATTTCTAGTTTAACCTAGTTTGTTTAAATTTGAAGAAATTTGCAAATGGGGAATTTTCTTGAAACCCTAGGTTAAACTCCATTATTTTGATATTCAGATTTATTTATTTTGGAAATGCAAACCCTATTAGAAAAATGGTGGAAGAGAAAACCAGATCTTTGAATCATTATTCTTGTGTCATTGAAATTTTGAAAACACAAAGGAAAGGGAATGGTTTTATTGTTTTCTGAATTTAATCTTTGTTGGAAAGTTTTCTACGGTTGCAAAAGAAAATTATTTTCTGGTTGTTTATACATTTTTTTCTTCGATTACCCTAGTTTTGAAAATTCTGGAAAAAAATTACATGTATAATAATATACATTGCATATACCATTTTCTGGAAATGATATATACAATCCACATTATTATATATATAAAATTTTTGTTGTTTAAATTGTATTATGCCATTTTCTATTGGCCGCATACGGCCTGACATATCGTACCTGTGTACGAAATTATTTTTCATCCGAATTTTATTTCGTCCGAAATTATTTTTGTCCGTCCGAAATTTTTTGTCATTCGGAATTTTTTTATAAAAAATTTTAATGTTTGGTGGGGGGCTCGGCCCCCACCCTTGTGCTTTATGTACAGTGGGTACGCAGTACCCACTGCATAGTGCGCCACCCGTACGGGGGGGCGCATTGTCCATTGGGGACTGCGGCCCCTACGTAGCCTACCGACCGACTGTACACAGTGTACAGTCGGCGTTAACATTGATGGGACTACGGTACCGGTGGTACCGTCCATCGGACGAGGTACCATCCGGTGCCGCCATGAATACGTGCTGTCGGCTTTAGATTTTTTTTGTTTATTAATTTTGTTTTATGAATTAAGTTTTTTTTTATTAATTGTTTTCAATTTTTTTAATTTTGTTTTATTTTATTTCGATTTTAAGGTTATTTTTATTTTAATTTAATTTACTTTATATATATATATAATTTTAATTTGTATATATATATAATATGTATTTTTTTATTATTATATATGAATATATATATATATAATATTTTAATATATATATATATATAGAATTTAATTAATATTATATATATGGTAGATTTAATTTTATTTAAGAATTTCGTTGCATATTTAATTTCGTTTGGATTACGATAAACGTTTTGATTTTAATAAGTGCTTAGTAAATTTAAATATGAGAAGATTGTCTTGACCAGTATGGGTTTAATATTTTGTTAAAATAAGGTTATGTAATGACATGGATATTCAATTTTGGTTAGGTCTAGTATTAACCATGATTAGCATATGTTGCGAAAATAGTTATGTTATGGGAATCTATTGTTACAATTGTAAACTTTGAATGGCATTATTCTATTTGCTGCGAAAATGCATTAGATAGGAACATGGTTTTAGAATAACCAAATATAGAAATTATATTGCCAATGCATGAGTTCATTGATTGTATTCATTAATGTTTTATTTTCTGAATGATTATTGTGAAGTGGGTTGTAAAAGTCTTCCAGTTACACGTGGGTCATTCCCTTATTATAATATTGTTTGATTTCCCTTGGGTTGTGTTACATTCGTCTTGTCCTCCTAGTATTGGAGTAGAATTCTTTGTGTTGCCTCCTAGGATTGGAGAGAGTTTTATTGTTGCAATTTTGTAGCACTTGAGTAACCCTTGGAGTTAGTTTCGTAGTGTGTTATCCAATTAGAAGAGTGGCTTTTGTTAGGGGCCGGAGCCCAAAGAGGTAAACCGGGAAACCTTCAGAAGTGATTTTAACAACTGAAAACTAAAGTAAATATACTTAGCATATTAGGATGTAGTTCACATTAACCAAGATAAGTTAACCTCACTCACAGGCACAAGGGTTTGTTTAGACTTGGGGTGGGTGAGAAGGCCTGGAATGGCAAGATCATTATCTCGTCCCTATGAGAGATAGATGATTCCGCTTGAGTTTGTATGAGTGCCAGGATTTGGTTGAGGCCACTAGGATTTCTGGAGCCTATGAAGAATGCCCAGAGGATATCTCATGACAAACCTTGTGATGACACTCTGTCTAGGATAACACCGTGTGTTATGTTGTGCGTATGTTTCTTTTAGCACACTTGATCATATTATGTCTGGAAGCAATGTAACCATGATTAGAGTTTTGAATTTATTGTGCATTTGTGTGGTTGAGTCAGTTTTTATCAGTATGAGTCTGCCTTTGGTTTGAGGTGGTAGGTTTCTTGTCCATGTTACTTGGTTACTATCTCCTAGCATGGGGGGTTGGTCCTTCGGGTACCACATGGTTGGGTGGAACATGCATCATAACCGTTGGGTCCCCTTGATCTTCAGCACTTGGTGGCGAGACTTCTTGATGGACATCTCTCTCTACTTTCTTTAGGATTCTTGTACTTGGTATCTCATAATGTATTAATGTTTTGTTTACCCCTCTTGTGTATGAGGTGGATCTTGTAATATTCAGACTTATGTATTTGTACTCATTCCGAGAATGAGGATTGTAATAGACCTTTGTAACTGATTTATATAAATGAATGCTTTATCTTTATCTTGTACTTTTCCTTGATGTAAGATGTTTAATTGTGTTATTTACTTTCAATGTATTTTAAATGATGTATGTTAATGGGGTTTAAGTAATCTCAGTTATGTAACCCTAGGGGAGGTTTTCAATTTAGTTGAACATGTGCGTATTAATTCACTCTTTAAC